>CM073779.1:36117990-36250490 GCA_037158775.1 Hetaerina titia
AGGATGGACTTTTAGGGGAGACTATGGTTACTAATTATTTAAATATTTTCTACACACTTTGAAGACATTTCCTGATAGAATTTTGGACTGCCCGTACATCAAATCATTACTGAAACTAAAATAATATATTTCACTAAAAGCTGGTAACCTAACAGCCCTTGCCACAGTTGCTCGTGGTGGTTTGGAGGGTAAGATCTCTTCTGAACCGCATAATATTTCCGAATGGTTTCTTTTGGGGCTGTCTGAATTTGCTATAACCAAAAATGGTGTTTCCTTCAATAGTAGCTTCTTCCTTCAAACTAAATTCGCCTCCATGGGAACAAAATTGACTCCAAAAGAAGCCTATCTCTGAAATGGTTGCTTAAAAATACCTCTGTGGCAGAACTTTCATATATCATTCTCGGTTCAAACCTCATGAATCGAGAATTTGTTATCTGTGTACTTCTGCCATCTTTCATCTCCGGACTCTTGAACCAAATACTAGATGAATTAATTTCTAATGTCGATACCTCCTTCGCTATCAAAGTCGCTTAAGCGTATCTGCAAATCTGGAATCCTCTGCTACATATACTTACTTGTACATATCCTTATGCGCAACTATAAAGTCATTATAACTGTTGTATCAAGGACTTAATTAAGAAGTTTCTTATGACGCAATGAAAAAATATTGCGTTTAACTATAGCATAAATCTATAATCCACTGACCAAATCTATAAAACACTATGATTAACAAGTGTGACTTAATCCAAATATGACGAAATATATAAACTGTTCGGGGACAATTTGAGTCACTCTGGACGAGTGAAGAACCCTTAAGTATCTATCTTTTAGTTTTAATCTCCAAGAAGGACCACACAGGAATATTTAGAGTCGTCTTACGAGACTTGTAAGAAACTTGTTCTGTAGGCAATTGGTAAATTCGATTAGAGCCTGTCGGGGGGGGGGGGGATGGTTACTCTATACGTGTACATTAGCATTTGTTAACGTCCAGAATAGACTACCATTTAAGTAATTCATTGTTTTTTAAAGGGAAATCATCAGATTTATCCAAATTTGACGGGTCAAAAATATACCTCTTCCACGAATAAAGGATAATTGTGCAAGCCCTATGAGTTACAATGATAAAAGGTCCGCTAAATATTTCAGAAACAAGGAGGCGATTTCAATTATAGCAGCGGTGGAAATATTGGAATCCCAAGCACGATGACGGCAGAAAGCCATCAGAATATTGTAATGAAATAGATTTCCGAAATGATGAATTTAAATTCTTTTTCCCCATGCAATGAACGACACTTAGAGTCCAGTACTAGTTATTTTAATCGTCGTCCAACGTCCATATGTCTCCCTATTATTTGAAACTTTTATTATAGCTAAAGATAATGGTAGACAAAATGCTAACCATCAAAAAGCATCGTGTGTTATATTCTACGAATTCTAGAAGGCCTTTGACTGCGTCAAGTGGATAATGGTACTCAAACTTCAGGAAAACCTTAAAATACATCACAACGAAGGAGGAATGATCGATCGACTTTACACGATATATTCGCGGCGATGAGAATGAAATACCGGAGAAAAATAGAATCTATAGAACAATATTACAATTCATGATGAGGGATTTGATAACCGTTTGTGTGTTCTCTGGCCAAAGTAAATCGCGGCGGAGACCACGGCGCGGGAGAGGGGGGCGGAGAAATAAAAACGTTAGCACCAACAAATTATTGCCCGTCGAAGCAGTTTGAAAAAATTCATTACTAAAATAATGATTGAATGTTCCATATTAAATAATTCCTCAAATTACTTTCGCTTTGAGCCTCCAAGAATCAAAATTAACTCTCAGCCATTTGTGAGGTGTGACCATTTGAAGATTAAAAAAGGATCTTTTTTAAACTATGATAAAAACTGTTTCTAGAATCATCATTAAATTAATAGTTCATTGGTTATGGCAAATTATTCACCAGATTCGGAATTATTAATCAAGATAATCAGACTTTCCTTTTTAAAGAGGCAAGAAACGATTGTTTTTTTAAATATACTCGATAAAAAAAGGTACACGTTACATAAAGTTTAGGCCATCCAATTTTAACTTTTAACTTAGCCCTTCTTTTCCTCGACTACCTCATTCTCTACCTTTGTTCTGCTTACATTGATTCTCATCCCATACCTATCTCAATGATTTTCTTATGCTCTGAGCAATGATTGTGATTCTTTGACTGACTGGCTTACCTTCCCTTGATCATTCGCAGATCTAACTGCTTTCATGAATCCCCATGGTCTTTAATTCTTATTTTCAGCTTTCCACATGCTAATTTTACCATTTCCTCCGCGTGCGTGTTGAAAAGCGGTGGTAATAATGGACACTCTTGTCCTAACCCTAGCAGCATTTACCTATGGACGGAAGGACACCCGCAAAACATAAAAAGGGCCGCCATAAATATATAAAGGGCCGCCGAAAGTGAAGGAAAAATAAATAAATATGGAAAAAGGAGAAAAGAAATATTGAGACCGGAAGATCAAAAGGATTAATAAGTATCTTATAGAATTATGAGTTACTTGTTTAATTATTTTTTCATATTATAGTCTACGGAATTATAACAATGGAGTAAAATATGTTTCTTGTCTTTTAACATTCTACATATTTGTATATTAGATTCATTAAATATTAATTGTGGTGAATTAATGGCTAGTTATTTGAGGTGTGAGCGCTCGAAGCACTGGTAACAAAGCTGAATATAGAACACTTGGGGCAGCACTGGAATCGTCGACCTGCGGTGTCGATGGTTGTCTTTCAACGTCTTTGCCAACGTAGGAAGAGATGGAAATCTTCTCTTGGACGGAGGATGTCAGGGAGCAGGCAGGTGTGACTGGACGTGACCGGGCGATTGGAGCTTGGTGATTGATGACCCTGACTACCGATGTTAGCTTGATGGCTGTCCGCCTTCGGTGTTGACCGCGTATGGTACCCAGGACGGCGGTTAGCAGCTCCGCATTGTGGTTTGTCAGTCAGAAAATCTTCTTGCTTCGCAGCCTGCACAACCTGTATAGAGGTTCCACGTTGCTGCGGGAATACAGGGTTCGTCCGGAAAATAAGTGTACTGAGCTCAGGAAAAAATTTTATTACACTTTTACATGTCTTAAGCTAATATTTCTCAAAATAGGACCCTTGTGAGTAGATACACTTGTTCCAGCGGCGTTCCCATTCCTGGAACCCTCCCGCGAAGGCATCATCGGGAACCTCTCGAAGACACGTCGTCACGGCCTCTTTGACGGCGTCCAAAGTCCCGTATCGCGTTCCTTTCAAACTCCTCTTTATCTTCGGGAACAGAAAGAAGTCCGGTGGTGCCAAATCCGGGCTGTGGATCATTTTTGCAGTGATCCGCAAGTTGTGTCGCGATTTCCAAACGATTGAGTCTTTGATCATCACTGAGCACTTTCGGCACCAACTTTGCACAAATTTTTCGCATCTGTAATTGGTCCCTAATAATCTCGTGCACTATGGTTTTTGGCACATTACACTGCTCTGCTATCATCCGAACACTAAGACGACGGTCAGAGTTCAGTACATCGCGAACTTTTCGCACATTTTCGTCGGTGTGTGTCGTTGATGGGCGTCCAGGCCGTGGTTCGTCGTCGACCTCTTCTCTGCCCTCCACGAACATCTTGTGCCACCGAAAGATCATGTTTCTGGACATGGCTGACTCCCCGTAAGCCTGGTTAATCATACCGACAGTTTCGGTAGACGATTTCCCAAGCTTTACCGCAAATTTGATGAAATAACGCTGCTCCAAAAACTTCGGCATCGCGTTCCGTGACGTGGGTCGAGCGTGGAGGTTCGCGTTAACAGAGCTCCTCACTACACCACAGCTCAGAGCCAACTGCCTTTTTCAGCGTCGCTTGCCAACATGCCCCCCTCCAATCGCAGCCCGTCAGAGCGGTGCTGGGCGCGCTTGGAGCGGCGGGAAAAAATCAGTACACTTATTTTCCGGACGAACCCTGTAGACTTCCGCTCCGGGAGTGTCAGGTTGGAGGAGGAAATGTTGCCTCAATATACTGCGTTCCAAAGACGCGAAAAGATTAAAGAGAAGTCGAAACGAGAGAACCACAAGCGCGGCATACTCCATGACATTTCTTACGAAGGTTTTGTACACACAGGAGCAAGCCACAACTAGCGGAAATCCTGGGGCCGCTTGCTCGCACGACCAGAAAGAAATTAGATCAGCAACTGCACCGTCCATGAACTTCCGCCACGTGGCTCCTGAATAAGAGGTGATTATCCAAGATCTAATCTAAATATTTTACAGTGGGAGAGGGATGGATGCTGATGAGGGCATCATGCCATACAGGGTCGAGCGCCCTCTAGATGTCCTAGGACTGAAGTCACATACTTGGTGCTGACCGCCTTCGTTGCAGTGATGGCAAACAACACCAAGGGGCCCACGGTGCACCTGTGGGGGAAAACCAAATTGATATAATGGCAGAATGCCGTTTGTGGCAGTGTGTTCTGTCAGTCTTCTATTCATGACCCTCTCGAACAATTTTCCAAGCACGCTGATGGAAAGAATGGGCTTGTAATTCTCTACCAGTCCGAAATCCTTCCCGGGGTTGGCCAACATCACTACGCCCATTGATTTCCTAACGTTCGGGTAGTATCCTAATCTTAAGAAAGAATTAAATATGTTAAACCAAGGGCATGTGACTCTTCGAAGCCATCAGGAAGTGGCTGATGTTCATAACACCTCCTCCATATGCCTTGTGTTTACGGAGTCTACTGACCGTCATTTCCTCGGGAGAAATGGGCGTCATGATACCACAACCGTGCCGCTGCGGTTGCTGTAGAGGCAGGAGAGAGAGAGAGTGGAGTTGATCAATATGTCGATGGCATGCAACCGCGTGTCCCTCATCGAAGGCCGTGGCCTCCTGAAGGCGGTAGACGGTGGAGAGAACTCGTGACTCTTCCGCTTTCTCTTCAAGAGCAGTGAGTGGCATGCCGTCTGGAGCTGGAAGTAAAGTGGAGACAGATTTAATTTCACTAACTGGAGGGTGAGGAAATTTCGTTAGAATTCCGTCCCGTGTCAAGTTTGGTGTAGACGGCCACCAAGGATTTCTCCTTGTATGATATAACACTCCGGCGGATGATCATGTTCGAGCGGTTTAGTCTTCAGATCCGGGTCCCCTGTGAGAAGCCACTGCCTGTAGAGAGATAGTTTTTGTTTAATAAGGCAGACGGCGTCCTCGGGGGGGGGGGGGTAATACGCTTGTTGGGGATCTGGGGGATTGCTTACGAGAACGCGGTGTTCAGTCTAGTTCTGGGGTACGGTGCGTCATATTTTATTCCTTAAATGTCTCGCTTTCCATCGTGTTATTCATTGCGAGTAATTTTGCAGGGATCGGAGTGAGCCGATAATGACTTTCACACGCAAAATTCTCGACTAGAGGCAAGGTATTCTTCGGTAGTGACGTGTTAACAAAAGTATTCCCTCTATGTCAGCGTTTGGATCAGGTGATACCGGTAGTCCACGGTAAGAATGGAATCTTGCTAATTCACTCACAACCCTCCAAACATCCCACCTGGGGCGCACAATCAAATACTTTCTTGACCTTGTTTTGC
Organism: Hetaerina titia; assembly: GCA_037158775.1. Lineage (NCBI taxonomy): Eukaryota > Metazoa > Arthropoda > Insecta > Odonata > Calopterygidae > Hetaerina > Hetaerina titia. The sequence continues at coordinate 36,123,596 of CM073779.1, forward strand.
ACTTCGACGACGGCGCCAGAAATCGCGTCATATCGGATTCCGAAACTTTGAAGGATGTTGGAGTCACGCTAATAACGATAATTCGCGAGTATAATGGAGACACAGGATCGCGCCCTGCTTTCTAAAATTCAATCATTTGTACACCGCATGTATTCGCGTAAACTTGACTTTCTTCTTAAATCGCCTCATTTTCTTGCTCAAATAAATAAATTTAGTGTTTTATATCAATTGAATATCAGATTTTCGACTTTTTAGACTGAACATTTTTCCATTTATGTAATTGTAATTTATTCATTCACCATAAGCATAGATTCCCTTCTTTTAACATAACTAAAACCTACTATGCTAATGGAAATAATGATATTAATTTAATAGAATAAATAGCCACTCTGTCTAGCTGGTACGACGTGAATACTAATTTATCGATTCATGTCAATACCAAATTGATTTTTATATAGATAATATCGTAATGCTGTATTTCCTGAAGAAAAATTTCTCTTATTGTACCAAACTTTAGCAAGGAAACCTTATGTATATTTAATAATCAATATTATAGACTGTAAGATCTCTTGGAGCTAATACGTCCCCTCCTAGGCCAAATCGGCCGACCGACTCCCCTCGCGAGCCCTCTTTTTTGATTAACCTCTGGGGGTCATCTTGGCGATAAAGGCGGGGCTTCAGCCGCAGTGAGGTCAGTCGGTTCGGAGAATTCAGGAAGGGACGTGGGGACTCCAATAATACTCCGAGGGACCTGTGTGCTCTTGGGATCTCAATTAATCACTTTTGGCTTGTTATCCGGTTTTCTAGGGGATGTTCTAGGAAAAGTTCAGGCAGCTCACGGAGCAACGTCAATTACTATCGGAATGCTAATGATAGTCTTTTTGAAGGTGACGGCAAAGGGAACAAATGGAAAGAGAATTTGGGTAACTGGAAAACAAATGCACGCCCGCGTACAGGAAGAGCAGGATACTCTTGACGGTGATGAGAGAGGAGAAAAAATCTGTAGTGTTGTATTGAAGGATCTACGAGAAAACAAGACACCTGAAATCAATAAAATTCCCCCAAAACTAATAAAGTGTTCCTAAGCTTTGATTAAGTTCTAAAACCCAATGTGTAATATTTATAATGGATCAAAAAAGTTACTGAAATTTAGGATGAGAACTCTTCCACCTCTAGATTTCTTGCTAAATTCATAGCTCCTATCTGTCCTGTGCAGCGTGAAGTTAAAGAGGGTAAGTTCTGGTGTAGTTATTTTAGCAGATAGACTGGTTTCTGTTAGGAAAAGGATTTTTTAAGTATCACGATCAAATGAAAGACATTCATGGTCCTTACATTCAGATAACTTAAGTCTAAACTTAAGAGTGGGGATGAATTTGTGCAATGTTGATCAATCGTAGCTATACTTTCACTTTGGTTTTGGACTGATTATATTAAATTATATTTCCTTAAGCCGTAAAGTGTTTTTTCACACGACTTTAAAAGGAGAAAAGTAGGGGAATAATGAGGTTGGTGAGGTGATTTACGGGGAAAGTTAATCCCTCACCAGTGATCATACACACAGTCAAAATACTATGACGTTTACATTTACATAGGGGAAGGGTGTTTCCCAAATAAATTTGCAAGGGAATTAATCCGATTGCTTGAGATCTTATTCGGGAACTTACCGTTCGGGAACTTGCTATACGGGAACTTGGTAAATGTGAATATTTTAGTATTTTGAATGTGTGTGATCACTGGCGAGGGTTTAACTTTCCCAGTAAATCACCATACCAACCTCATTATTCCCCTCCTTTTTTCCTTTTAAATTGGTATCATAAACCATTTATGGCTTATTGGAATATTATTTAACATAATCAGTCTAAAAAGAGGCCGTAAGAAGTTCAATTTCTCCTTTCCTTTAGGTTTTTGGGATGATTTAATGAGGGCTGGAAGGATTTTTCAGGTTTTTGAGACAACTGTAGGGAAATTTCTTGCTTGAAATGCACTTAATTGTGAGGTTAGTTTCTCCTTCATCAGTCCTTCTCTGTAGTTCATCATTTGCCTTCTTGACAAATTTCCATTGGATCTTGGTCTGGTCAGAGCTTACTCTGGTTCTAGGGCCATTTATTAGTTTCTGCTTGTTCCTCAATAGGTTCAGAGCATAGCATCAGAGCTTTGGGAGATTTCAGCATGGCATTTACTATACGAGATTCGTCTATAATTGATTAAATCAGTCTGTAAAAATTCATCTCGGATAAATAAACTGAATCGATCTTAGCGAGAAAGTTTCAGCACCTTTTCTGCCAGCTCTGCATCGTCCTTTCCATAAGCTGATTCACAAAAGTTACAGACCATCATAATATTTGTTATTATAAGCCTGTCTTCCAGTTCTTGGGAGAAAATCTCGACTATGAGGTATTTTTCTCATGTACACTTAGAAACTCTTCATTACAACGATTGCAGACGTTCAGATGTTTATTTAGGAGGCTAATAAGCTCATGAAGGGACTTCAAAACTTTGCAAATAACATTTTATCATGTAACATATCCATTTCTCGGTACACATTTCGGGGATGGGAAACTCATTCCGTAAAGTTCCTGTTTACAGTTACTACAAAACCATTCAATCTCATCGTCATTAACTATATATTTAAATAAATTTCCACCCAGTCCTGATCAGTTTTTGTGGAAGCACGTACTAAAGTTTTAGCATGCTCTTTGTTTGTGTTTAATGGTTTCCTTCGGCGTGCATACACTGTTACCTTAGTCAGAGTTTACTTAATATGGCACTTGTTGATAAAATCAGGGTTGCACAATTTTTAACCGTTACAATACTTCTATACCAGGCATAAAGGAGTAATCGCTATGGCAAACCTTAAGTCATAGCGAGAGAATAAGATGGGGATTTCAAGCCTCCATCTTGATAAAAAGGAAAAAAAAGAGGCTGAACGGAACTGGTCATAAACAAAATGATCTGATTGAGAAATAAAATATATGAAGTAATAGAGGGGGGAGGATATCGGACAATTAGGGTTTTAAATATTCCTTATTTATTTACGAGCTTACTTGCAATATACGAAAATGTATTCTTTGATCTGGTGAGGTGAGACCCCTTGACCCTCACCATACCCACGCACCTGTATTGAAGGGTATGGGTATATTATTATTATTAGGTAATCTACCGGTTAAGGTAGGTTTTTGGATGGACACAACTATCAAATAAACATTTTGTAACTCCAAACGAAACCCAATCCAGCAACCTAATCTACATCAGGTCCCTCTTCATCTCCGTGTATGGGTATATATATATATTTCTATATTATATATATATATATATATATATATATATATATATATATATATATATATATGCGGGTCGCGGGTGGTCTAGCGGGTAGAGCGTTGGACTACTGACCGGAGGGTCCCGGGTTCGATTCCCGGGCAAGGCACTTTGGGCACCTGCAGCTCCACCCAAGCTAGTTGATTTTTCGGGTACCAGGTCTTCCTGGGAAACCATAACCGGCACAGGGAAAGGATCTGGCCCCCCTACCCTGATGTGTGAACATTCACATGCCGTCGGGCTTGGTACATGGGTGAGCTCTACCATCACCTACTAAACCGACCTTCGGGTTGATTACTGTGTTTATGGTTTATATATATATATATTCAAACACGAAATCTCGCCATACGGCGAACAAATATTACTTCACACAAAGAAATAGATATAAGGAAAGGGGATGGGAAAACACATAAAATACATGCATATTTATATAAATATATATATATATATATATATTATATTTCATTTCTCCCGAGTAATTAAGGTACACATTATTTGGCTTCTATGCCAAATTTATCTCTCTAATTATAATTCTTTTAGCCGTTGGTACGTTGGTTTAGTTTAGTAGTTGATACGTTGGTTGGTTTATTATACAACGTAGGAGAAACCGAAGCAACATAATAGCCAATGAAACCCCCATGTTATTTTTTCCATATCCCTGACAAGCCCACCATCTTTAAGTGACAAAAATGGCATTTAATGGTCCTAAATTGGATATGGTTCTAGATACTTGTTAGATTATAAACTGGGTATCTGGAATCTCAGTTAAATATGCACTTTTGATTTCGTTGGGTTATTCTACGTACTTTTAAGTGAAATAATCTGAAGCTTATGACTAACTCCGTCGTTTCATACACTTATAGAATGAAAAATACATGCTCTTTAGATAATGAGGCAAAAAGATGAACATTCTGTTATTTCAACTATGGCCTTTGAAACAAACCAAAGTGAATCCCTGTCTTAATGCTTGTAAAATATTCTATCAAAAAGGTAATTTTATCAGATATGAAAGTGTTTGCTATGATTATTGAATGAGAACAAGGACTTTCAGCGAAGAGGTAGTGGTTAGCTCAATCATATATCGGTTCTCTTAAAAACCGAATATAAATTTCGGATTTATTGATTCATATGATATTACTTTATTTCTGCAGATCCCTACTTAAATTGTTTTACATTACGACCTTTATATTAACATGAAAATTTACCTGTTCATTTTGAATTTTATTTCCGTAAATTAATTAGTTGAGATTTAGGGAAAGCTTTGCTTTAAATCTCTTACCCGCGCTTGTGGTTATTAAAATGCACTGTATTGATCGTAACCCTCTACTTATGGCAAGAAGCTATTCCGATAACTTTTCGAGAATGATGGATTTTCTGACTCGAGCAAAAAAAAACTTCTTTTGTTATCTACCTAGAAGATCTTTGAGTTTCATTCCTGGAATTTCCCAGATAATGAGCATAAAATCATAACTTCAAATCACGTGATAAAGTGAATGGCGGTTGATAAAAGTTTTAATATAGCTTTTATAAAAATATTGGCCATTATATTTCAGGGGATATGATCTTCGTAGATGGATATGTAAAAGGTCATTTATAGTTAGGGCATTAGGGGATGCGTTACCTAAACTTATGTATTCATAAATGCTGTCAGAACGTTTACGATATTGTTAGTACAATTTTAATCTTTATTGAAGGAAATATGCCCAATGTTGATATTTTCTGAAATTAACTTAAATAAATTTTTTCTGAATATTTTTGTATAGGAACTTCGAAATATTTTAAGCTAGTCCAACAGATATCATAATTCAGCAGACCTTATCATATTAATACTTATTATGGAAGCATCAGAAGCAAGATATTGTCATCTGATACCTATACACTTGTCGAGTGGAAAGAAGCTCATTTATGTCGTACTTATACCCTAAACACTTATCCATTCCTCAAGTCATAGTCCATGAGGCGAGAAATTTGAGGTAGACTACTCGAGACGTAGAGATCGACGAGTTCCGCGAGAGGTGACGCCCTGACCTTGTCCTTGAGAAGTCACATGGATTTGTCCTTGTCCGGAGATCTGCTTTGTGAGAGCCAGTTTCTTCCATTCGCGCAGAATTGAGGTTGGAGTGTCTGGCATATCTCATATATCATCTGGCATATAATGATTGTAAATAATTATTCGCAAAAGTGAAGCGACTTAAACCGACGAAGCAAAAATGAAATAATTTTTGCTACGTCAGTTTTATCATAAAATTTTTCATAACTTTTTCACTGCAAAAATTTCTTGTGCCAAGATTAATTTTCTTAAAATAAATTGTCTTGGTAATGACGTGAAAAATTTAAAGGCACATTCATTTTCGTGAGAATGCCCTGGAAATATCAAGAATTCCTTTCACCATTATGATAACCTACCGCAAATTGAAGTGTGATGTCTGATGCCTTAGACTTAAACGACACAACCTCTCAACTTGCCGACTATTAATGTCGATTAGATAGAGATTCCTCCCTGCTTTTCTAATAATGATGGTCCTCTAGTACTTTATAGAAAACAATTAACAGACCGGCGAACAACAGAAAATTAGCCAATAAGTTTAATAAATGACTTCATTCCTGCCACAATAATTACCGGCTGCAGAAATCGAATTGTTTTTTTTGGTAAAATGACTTTTAATTTTGGTGTCTATGATTTATTAATTTCTCCCGTAGGATTCTTTTGAGAGCTAAAAATATCCCTCGTGTTTTCTCTTCCATGCGTCCATAACGCTTTGAAATCCGACTTGTCGGGAATCAAAGAGACCTCGCCGCAGACGGCTGAGAGGGAAGTCGCTAGGGGGTTATGCACTGATCCCAACCATTAAACCTTCTTGATTCGTCCATAAACAGAAAAAGAGGCAGAAAATATTCATTGGAGATGGTCGTAGGTCTCCGTGGCGATGAGTGGAGAACTTGGCCAGTCACTGTAATTTGGTTTTTCCTCGTTTCTCGGCGAAGGAGGGTCTCTCGGGTTCCTTCCTCCGGTGTCGGTGTGCATAGATCAGTAATACCCATGAGAGCCACGGGCAACGTCTCTCTCTCTCTCTGTTGATGCATGAAGCCATACAAACAGATTCACTTTATTTGCTATCCCCACGGCACCCCATGACCTAATCTACTTTTTAAGTAAGGTTCCATGCAAAGCGTAAATGGAATTAAGCTGGCTTTTCACGTGCTTGGCCATACTTTGTACAGCTTCCATGAAAACTTCCTTAATTCTAAGGACGAAATAATAAAGCATCCCATTGGATTCAATGCGACGAACGTGTCGAATACATGGCCATAAAAGCCGCTATAGCAGGGAAAGTAGGATTAGAGGGGGTCAGATTCTCGACCAAATTCATAATACGCAATAATTGTTTATAATTTTTAACTAACACCGGTTTGAAAAGAAGCTAAAAGTTCCTGTCTGGTTGGAAACCGCTTAAATGCTAATCCTCGGAAAATTAGAAAAAAGTGTGCAGTTACTTTCCCCCAGTCATTTGTATTTATCTACAGGCATACTAAAGTTATTTAAATTCTAAAAATCAAAATATATTATTATAATTAAGTGAATCTAATTTTATAAATTAATCCGAAACGTAGGCTTTTGAATAAGCAATGCATCGAACAAGTCAGTCAAAATATCAGGGTTAACAACAGATACTAGGTCTAATTCAGGTGAACTGTGGAATTGACACATTCACAAAAGTGTTTTCCACTCTGGACTGTTTTTGAGAAAAAAATGTTTGGGGACGTTTGAGCTGGCGTACAAATTATCAACTTTTGAATCTATAGAGAGAATTGATTTTCTTGAGTCAGGAGCTATTTATAGAATTCGGAAAAACGTAAATATAAAACAGAAAGTGATCCTTAATTAATTACTTAGTTTTCAAAAATCATTAACGAAAAATATTGCAGATTTCTTACAAATTATGAAAAAATCTTTCGGCAAATTATTTTTCATAATTGAAATGGCATTAAGCGGTTGAAACTCGCGGCTCATGAGGAAGGCCTTCCACACTTTATCACTTGAAAAATCAATAATAAAATTGAGTTCATCGATTTCCTTTCTAAAAGAACGAAAATAGCTACGCCAATCCATTGTTACAGTATTCACTTAACCTGTTACATATGCAAAAACGATATATTTTTACATTTTTGCAAACCTCAAATTGATATTTACTAAAACCTTGTGATTAATGTCTATTCATTTTCTGAGATTTGTTAATAGCAACAAATATTATCAGAAAAAAATTGTTTTACAATTCCATCTACATACCTTTCACGATTTTGAACATTTTAAATAGTTATTTGGAATCTATATGTAAGAGTATCTGGAATTGCTGAAAATTATCATTATATTATTTTATATGGTGATATGTTTGGCATATGTTTGATAGTGAAGTGGTAATGTTCGTCACTTCATGCTGGCATTATGACCTGGAAAGTATTAATATTTATCTGTTAACAATAACTATTTCAGTAATGAAATCAAAAATTCTTTCTTGAAATCAGAATAGTTAAAAATTTACACGCATACAATTTTTTCGATATAATTATTGTCGGCGCTAGGCATAAGGAAGGAGAAAGATAGCCAGAGACACTGCAGGCCTAGCCAAGAATATGTGTGTCTCTATAAATAAATAAATAAATAAATATATATATATATATATAAGTTATGACCTCTGGACAAATGGCCTCTTTTGGACAGGGAATAAGGAATGGAGCGTTTGGTGTATATATATATATATATATATATATATATATATATATATATATATATATATATATATATATATATATATACACACATACATACATATATACATTCAGAAATGCATATACATAAGTACATACATATATATATATATATATGAATACACATACACATATATATAAACCATGAACGCAGTAATGAACCCGAAGGTCGGTGCTAAGCCCGACGGCGTGGGAAATTCACACATCAGGGTAGGGGGGCCAGTTCCTTTCCCTGTGCCGGTTATGATTTATTTATAGTGTATATATGTATGTATATCTGTATATATATACATGTATATATATGTATGTATATATATGTATATACATTTTTTTAACGTAATCTACCGGTTAAGGTAGGTTTTTGGATGGACACCACTACCAAATAAATAATTTGTGACTCCTCCACAACACTATCCAGCTTGCCCTTTTCTCGTTTGCCTAACATTCTCCCATCTTAAACAGTCTTCAACATCCCCCTACCGCTCAATACGCCCTTCATCCATATTTCCTGCCTCCATAGGATTTCTCCCAGCAAACTCCTCTCCTTGCCCACCATTCCTAATACTTCCTCATTTGTTTTCATTTCGATCCATTTCGCCTTCATTCTTCTCCACACCTACTTTTCAAAAGCCTCCAATCTACGTCTATCCTCCTGCTTCGTAGTCCCCCACCTCATCACCACCTCATCTTCACCTACCATCTCATTCCAATCCCCCATCACTATCAAATGCTTCTCTGCAGGAATACACGCGATTTTATCTTCTAACCTGTCGTTTATTCTATTGACTTCTTCCTCCTTATGGTTGCTCGGTGACATGTATATCTTTACGATGTCGAAGTTATGACCTCTGGACAAATGGCCTTTTTGGACAGGGAATAAGGAATGGAGCGTTTGGTGTAAATTTCACACTTCTGTACTTATAAAACTCACAAACAAACAACAATACTTACATTACAACAGTTACTAGCCATATCACACCAAACGCTCCTGTCCTTATTCCCTGTCCATAAGAGAACAAGGAATTTGCAATGACCCCGATTCCCTTGATAATTTCCTCTCAAATCTACACTATTCCCTCCTCAAACGAGGTTCTCCTGAATCCCTCCTTAACAAGAGGATCCGAAGGCATGCTTACACTCCCAAACCTACCACCGCGGAAATCCACCCTTTCAATTTGCACCACATGCTTCCATGGCATAGAATCTCTACGATTAATCCTAAAAGACCTCTATCCTCAAAAACCATAATTCCACCGCCAACCTTTTTCCCAAATATCTTTCTGTTACCTCGACGCCCCGCCAATTTATCAGATATTCTCAAATCAACCAATCCACTCCTGCCACAAAATCACTACCAGGTCCTACAATAAACCTAGGGCATGCAAAACCAAAATAGGACATGCAAAACATGTCCTGTTTTCAAAACCAGAATCCCATATCTCTCCCACCCGCTCTTTAACTCTCTCCTACCAAATTTCCTACTCCTCATGGACCTCCAGCAATGTAGTTTACCTTCTGAAGTGCCAGCTCTGCCCTGCTTTTTAAGGCTTGCCCTTTTTTGCCAATTCTTCTCTGATTGGTATGCTCCTAATCCCCAAACACGCCTCCGAACGCAACACTCTCTTTGACAAATACTATAGTGTATCCATCTTAGCATCCCTCCCACCCTCAGACCCCTCTGCAACTATCAGTTCAGTAATCTCTATTCTGTTTTCTCAAATAGCAAAACTTTGGCAATTTGTGCACAGGTGTAAAAAGGTATAAACTTTCAAAAATATACAAACTTCCTCTGTAAAAGGATAAAAATATATTGAATGATAAAAAATTGATAATTGGTAAAACTACTAAATAAAATCTAGAGGTAAAAAGTATACGGTATAGGTTGATCCTCGTCCTTGAGATCGTTGAGAATTTTTTCCCGTTGTTCATGATGTCATTAGAACACCGTCGATGTGGTGATATAGTGCTCAACCATCTTGAGCATCTTCGATTCCATCGAGTGTCCATTTCGAATGGCGTGGACCATTAGGTGTCCCCGTCTAGCCATTTGTCCGTTTCGAACCAAATGACACTTAGATATGACAATATGACAATTAGAAATATGCGGTCCTGCTAATAAAAAATTGGGATTTGTGAAAAGAGTGCTAGGTAAATGCGACGAAAAGGTGAAAGAACGATGTTTCCTCGCCTTGGTCAGACCCCACCTAGGGTATGCTGCCAGTATATGGGATCCTCATAATACAAATTTGATTTCGGAATTAGATCGAGTTCAGCGGAGGTGGCCTAGATTTGTCAAACATTGTCATGACCAACTCAGCAGCGTATCCACTTTGCTAGACAATTTAGGTTGGGATTCTCTTACACAGCGGCGTTTCCAATATTGGTTAAACTTACTAAAAACATTTAAAGATGGGCCCTTTTCCGATGACATCAAGGATATAATACGAACCCCAACATATTACGGTCGAAGGGATCACGAATATAAGACTAGAGAGATAGACTGCAAGACTGACAGGTTTAAAATGTCATTTTTTCCAAGAACGATAAGGGACCTGAATGCTTGTAGCCAAAATTCCCCAGGACTTAGTTCATTACAATAAGTATTAACGTACAGGTTAGGGACTGCGCGATGATATGTATACATATGTGTATGTATGTATATATATGTATATGTATGTATATTTTTTTTCTTACAGGTTCCCCCCCACCTTTTCTCACCTAACCCCCAACCCCTGCAACCCTTACCCTTCCCTCATGGTGTACACCCCCTGCCACACACCTTCTGGTGGCTCGCAGGGTATTTATGTAGATGTAAACACTATTCTCTCTTCCGTCCTCGGAAAAGGGATTTCCTCGAAAGTGCATGACTTAAGCGAAACGTCATCGAGACGGCCATATTGTGCACAACTATCTAGAACGCCTTCGATTCGACCGAAAATGTGTATTTTGAGAGTCGTGCGTCTTTGAATGCCGAGATATACTACAAATACAATTATTATTTTTTTCAACAGTTTTGTAAATACAGTTTATATGAAATTCGGGTTAAAATCTTTCTCATGGCAGCAAAAATCGTGCTCACATAAAATAAAGCAAAATCCGTTTTTATATGTACAAGTCTTAAAGGAGAATTTTCCGAAACATGGTTGTATGGATTTGGAAGAGTATTATTTTGTCAGCAGTATCATTCAGCTATAGGTCTATCACTTAAACGACCTGGATAAAATCCAATTTTACACGAGAAATAAGCAACCTTGGAGAGTGATTATTTCAAGCGAGCCTCCTATTAATTTAACCTTTTAATTACAACTGCATTATCTACGTACTAGCTGCATATGCCTAGAGTAGGCTCAACTAATGAAAATTATACTATTTATATATACTCTTGATGACTTAATTTTTGAAAGAAGATTTTTCCATTTTCAGCGGCGTTTTCATCGTGCTCGAGACACTTAACTCAATTCTATTTAACTCAAACAGTTAAATAATGAAAACTTCGTTGCAATTTTCCACAGTTAAAACTTTATTGCCGACCATGGTTTCGATACACTGCATCATCTTCAGGTCACATCTTCAGGTTCAAGATACAGTGTATCGAAACCATGGTCGGCAATAAAGTTTTAACTGTGGAAAATTGCAACGAAGTTTTCATTATGTCTCGATTCCACAATATCACGCCTGATTCTTCACTTTTCGTCAAACAGTTAAGTTTTGAGTGCACTCTATTGTACATATACAATATGCTGGATTAGGGGTGTTTACTCAGCCAATGTTTTGTCCGCGTAGTTTCATCCAATTTGACATCTAAGTTACTTCAGGAATTATTGATTAACTTTCCTCAAAAGTTCAGACGTCATCGAAACGTAACGATTCGGCCATGTCCTATTCAATTCTCTTGTAAGTATTGGATTCAATCAAACTTATCTCTTCTGGCACAGTTTAAGTTGCTTTTAGAAATGGGAATATTTTTAATAACGTAGCGATTCGGCCATATCCTCTTCAATCCTCTTGAAAGTATTGGATTCGATCAAACTTCCCTTTGCTGGCGCGGTTTTAGTGTTTTTAGAAATGGGAATATTGTTAATCGTTTTTGCTGATAGTAAGTGACTTTCGCCGATCCAAGACCCTTGTGTGACAGACAAATTATATTAAGAAAAAACGTCTTGGAATGAATGTACTATGGAGATGCTAATCCAAATTACACAGAGAAAATATAATTTTGTACCGTCATAAATGGTGAACCACAGTGCATCAAGGGGGAGCCAGGAACTAGAAGAAATTGAAATTAGGCTATTTAAATATTCAATATTTATTTTATTAAGAACACAATGTATACATCCACTGTTCTTAATTATCGTACAGCTAGTTTCAACGCTTAGTATAAAGAACAGTGGATGTATATATTGTGTTCTAAATAAAATAAATATTGAACATGAACTTCCACAAAGTTGAGCTTAAAACAATAGAAAGCATACTTAAATATTATTTCGTGGAGCAAAATATTAATAACAGCTTCAACGATCTTGTCTCTGATACATGAATACTACAGTAGTTAACTGGACACTCCGGTTTTATTATTTTATTTTTTGAATTGCAACCTCACTTGATCTTTTCCATTGGTTATGAGGAATGTAATGAAATTTTTCCACAAAAGATTATTTCGCATGTTGCTTTACGAACTTTTATATTCAATAATATTTCATTATACTCAATTCTACATTTTAAGACATTGAATTGAGACGGGCTGTGTATGAATGTGGAAAGAGTCGTGAATGGACTATCCATCGATTTGCCCACTCAACCAGAGATATTCAAACAAATTCAACGAGTGCATTCTGGGCAGTCAAAATCGCAGGGCAAAGTACTTCCATTTAATACAGCGCAGGTAATAATTGATGGTTTTAGGTTTAATACCAATCGGGGCTTGACATCCACACGCTAGAGGATACTCAAACCATGTACGTACTCAATGGAATACGAAAAAAATGCAGTAATGAAAATCTGATAATAGGAATTTGTACACATTTATATATACAGACATAGAAGGACAGAAAAAATATTGATGAATCAAATAAAATACAGGGTCTCACCCAAAAATAATTAAAAAGATTTTTTCCCGCCAACGCGAACGGCTGGAGTGCTTTGCGACGGGCAAGGTGATGGAAGGTCATTTGAAAGCGACGTGACCAGCGTCAGTTGTGTGCGGGCCGTTTCAATGTGCGGATTGCTGCTAGAGTTCGAGGATCGCGTCACAATTTCGGGATCCCACGTTTCATCTCGCAGCGAAATGTTATGAAATAGAGTTGAATAAATTGAATGTTTAAATAAGGATGCTTAATAAGATGAAGAATTGTCACAGGCAATGGTATTCCTCCGGCATAAGATGTTCCGGGGGTTAGAGAGGAGGTTGATGACGAGGAACTCCCTGAATGTCTGTCAACGACGAAAATGAGTAAAAATTGAGAGACATGCTTATGACATACGTTATATTTTGGACCGCTGTGAATATGTGGCCTACAGCTTCAATGTGGCGCCGCCGGACTTCATTTTGTTTCCAAGAATTGAAGAGCTCGAAAGGCATCCAGTGCAATACAGGATAGCGTCAAAGGGGCCATGACGAGGTGTCTGAACGAGGTTGCCGTAGAAGCTTTCCAAGAAGAGTATCGCGACTGGCAGAGGTACTTGTGAATCGTGTGTTGATGCATCAGGGTTCTATTTTGAAATTGTTAGCAACATGTACTTTGCTCCGCAATGGGGGGATTTCGTTCCTTTGCCAATTATTTGCCCATAAAATTCTAGTCGCCAGAAAGTTACACTTATCTGTTCAACAGGGGTGTATCTACATCTACATAAATACCCTGCGAGTCACCAAAAAAGGTGTGTGGCAGGGGGTGTAGCACCATGAGGGAAGGGTAAGGGATGAGGGGGTTGGGGGTTAGGTGAGAAAAGGTGGGGGGGAACCTGTAAGAAAAAAAATTACATACATGTACATATATATACATACATACATACACATATGTATACATATCCTCGCGCAGTCCCTAACCTGTACGTTAATACTTATTGTAATGAACTAAGTCCTGGGGAATTTTGGCTACAAGCATCCAGGTCCCTTATCGTTCTTGGAAAAAATGACATCTTAAACCTGTCCGTCTTGCAGTCTATCTCTCTAATATCAAGGCATATCAAGTATCAAGACATCAGTCCAATAGAATAAATTGTAGGCAGTATTACTTTGCGCAGTTCACTCATGATGATACTCTACAGTAGTTCGAGTAGTATAATTACACGACAACTAAACTGGACCTGGACCACACACATATAAATGTATGTGTGCGTAGTCCAGCGGTAGATCGTTGGACTACTGACCGAAGGGTCCGGGTTCGATTCCCGGGCAAGCCTCTGTGGGCACCTTCAGCTCCACCCAAGCAATGTAATTTTTCAGGAATCATTCCTGGGAAACCATAAACGGCACAGGGAAAGGAACTGGCCCACTACCCTGATGTGTTGATTTCACGCTTCGGGCGTAGTACTGAGTGAATTCTACCATCATCTACTAACCTGACCTTCGGGTTGATAACTGTGTTTATGTTATATGTGTTAATATATTTGTATATATATATATATACAAACATATTATATATATATATATATATATATATATATATATATATATATATATATATATATATATATATATATATATATATATATATATATATATATATATATATATATAACATATATAAACATATATATATATATACACTTTTTTGGAAAACCCACAAACGTGTAATGTAAATTCACTGATAGTCATAACAAACACAGAAACCAAAACACACAAAAGAGGGACTCACTGGTTCTCGAATTTTCGGTGGTCCAACCACCTTTCTCAACAGGAATTAGGAACAGAACTCTGTTCCTAATTCCTCTTGAGAAAGGTGGTTGGACCACCGAAAATTCGAGAACCAGTGAGTCCCTCTTTTGTGTGTTTTGGTTTCTGTGTTTGTTATGACTATCAGTGAATTTATATATATATATATATATATATATATATATATATATATATATATATATATATATATATATATATATATATATATATATATATATATTGATGAAGTGTAAGCACTCACGAGAGCAATATAACATTAGGACGGCACGATATAACTCAAAATAAAATAGACAACACGTAAAAGGACACTCACATTGTAGATTGTTTAAGCTTTCGGCCTACTCCGAGGCCTTCTTCAGATCAGACTGAAAGTTTTTGGAGAAAAATATGTTCTGGGAGGAGAAAAAGGGGGGGAGGCACAGGGAATGCTGGGAGGTGAATTAAAGATGGCGGTTAAGGGTGGAAATTTTTATAAATCGGAAAGCTAGTATATATGCGGATTCGCAAATTCCCATTTACGGGTGTCATGGGTGACCCTACCAGGAGTAATTATTACTACTCCCGCCAGCACAGCTCTAGGGGTCATCGGAACGCACAGGCTCTTCCACCACGTCAACGTTGTAGTCCGTGGGATGAGGTTCCGACTATACTCTTGTAATAATTTTCACTTTATTCCTATTAAATAAAAAAGTACCAATTTTCGAATTTTCGTCGATTTTCAGTTGAATTAAAACATATTTGCAAAAAATTCACAATAGTTCATCCATAAAATGTTTTGTATTTCGGAAAAAAATAACTCTTTTGTCTAAAATAAACGCGGGAGCTCTTTCCCGTATGTTGGTTAATTGTCTCTGATATTTGACCTTTACGATTCTTTAAATGACTAATATGGGGTTAGATCCAGCTGTAATGTGTCGTAATTTAATTTCAGTCAATACTCAAATTTATATTTCTTATTGACAAAGGAATTCCTACGCTTAGTTCAATGCTTGTGCTGGCGCTTTATTTTGTCTTTGATGCAACACCGGAGATGAACGCCCCTGAATCTCTTTACCTCCATTCTCTGTGTTTTCACTCAATTGAAAAGTTTTCATTTATTTTTTTCTTTTTAGTCACCTTTTTCAATTCCTTACCTTTCATTAAATCATTTTTATACTCTCCCCTCTGTAAATCTTCTCAGTACAATGACATATTAAAACTTTACATTTAATATCGTCTATATAAATTTTGCCACTTTGCCAATAAGAAAATAAAATTAAATGATTAGAGGATACCGAATTAGGCTGTTATTGATTGAAATGTCTGAGAAAACATTCCCGAACTCATTCTGCAACCACTCTGCCGGTTTCAAAAAATTTGGCAAAGTTCGTACAATCATACGGAAGGGGTGATTACTGTAACATACACGTATATCCACCTATGCTAAATGAGTTTCCTGGGGAAGGGCTCGTGGGTGGAGGTAGGCGTGGTTTCCGACCACAGACTAGTGCATTCATTACCAAGAACCATTTAACGGCACCAGGAAAGTGCCTGAAATTTTTGTAGTCACTCCTAGAGCTGTTGAACCGTGGAAAACACGGTGAGATTTTTGACGGGCGGGCAGGCAACGATTCTTAATTTTTGAAAAGATATTGGATCGCGACTATCCTGTCGAATTTCGGATCCCAGAGTCTATGTATGTAAAGTAATGGTTTAGGAATGTAGTGGTATGTCTAAGGGAGATGCGACGGAAAGTTGGATACTCGCGAGAGGTTCCAAAAAAATCGCCTTGAATATTTTAGCACATATTAATCAAAAGTTTAAATTTAAAATTGTGATTTTTTCCATGCCTTGGTAATAACTTTTGGCGTTTAACTCGTCGGAGAATTTTTAATTATGATATTGACACAAAGTTTAAAATTGGTTCCTGAAAACTCACAAAACTGTGACCCCTTCACTATCACAACTCCAGGAATCCCTGGCGTTGAAATGTCTACCATTGCATCTAGAATGTGTCGGTAATTAGTGCAAAAAGACTAATCTGCACTCTATCCTGTAGTCTGTGGCAATAGAATGCAGCAACATAGCGGTGTTAGTAAATTAAGAAGTCAGCGGTCAGGGTACATATTTTAGTACGGAAATGTTCCCGATAGGGTTTGATTGAGTGAGTGAAACTCGGTATCTATATAAGACCACTCTCAGAACAAGGTGTAGGTTAGCCGAGAGCTCAAGGTCAGGCCTGAAAGAAGAAGTCTTATCTGATCACTCGTATAGAAGTATTCTTCGAATGGATACCTAGTGGACATCAAAACACACTCACTCTCCTTCCAGTGGCCTATTTCTCAAAGTTAAAATTCAAAATATATGTCCTCCAATTCGAAGAAACTTAACATAAGATATTCTAAGCACGTCTAGGAAATGGCGTTTGAAAACACCATTCCACATAATGGCTGTGGAATACATCCGTAAACATCTAAGGCTTTGTATGGAAGTGTCAAAGAGATTGAAGAATTGTGTTCCCCCTTTGAGAAACGGGTCACAGGGAGTAATCAACCGAGCGTTGGTCTTGAAAAACTAAAACCGACCAGTCAGATTTCCGTCTTTTTCAACTTCATTTAATTTAAACCGTTAGTTATATTATAAATAGCCAGGTAATTGGTTAGGAAATTTTCCACAGCCACTCATTTAGTAATTTTCTCTTAGTTTGAAAGTAAATGTCTGTTTCAGCGACTAAATTCAGGAAAAACCCAGGCAGGCAATGAATGAACTCCAGCTGTGCCAATAAAGGGTGCTGTTTTTTTACACTTCAAAAAGATTCCGATCTAACAAAGATACAAGACATTTTTTTTTCTGAAATTTTCTGAGGTCGGAAACTATTCAATGTATATACGTGGGCAGTCCGATAAGTACTTAGCCTACAAAAGAAAAAACGAAAATTTTGGAAAAGTGGCGATTTATTTCTCCACATAGTCTCCTTTTAGCTCGATACACTTGACCCAGCGATGCTCCAACTATTTTAACCCGTCTGAAAAATACGTTTTCTGGAGGTCAGCAAAATAGGCCTCCGTGGCGGCGATAACCTCCTCATTTGACTCAAATTTCTGCCCAGCGAGTGCCTTTTTCAAGTTTGGAAACAAAAAGAAGTCGCACGGGGCCAAATCTGGAGAATACGGTGCGTGGGGCAGCAATTCGTAGCCCAATTCGACCAATTTGGCCGTGGCGAAGGTGGAGGTGTGAGCCGGTGCGTTATCATGGTGGAAGAGCACTTTTTTCTTCGCCAAATGGGGCCGTTTTTTCTGCAATTTGGCGTCGAATCGGACCAATAATGCGGCATAGTAGAGCCCTGTGATCGTTTTGCCATTCTCTTGGTAGTCGATGAAGATCACACCTTGTGAATTCCAGAAAACGGTGGCCATCACCTTTCCGGCCGATAGGACAGTCTTCGCCTTCTTCGGAGCACGTTCGCCGGGTGAAGTCCACTGTTTCGACTGTTCCTTGGTCTCTGGTGTGTACCAGTGGATCCATGTTTTGTGGACGGTCACGAAACGACGCAGAAACTCCTTTGGATTGCGCTTAAACAGCGTCAAACACTGCTTTGAAGTGGTCTCACGGTTGCGCTTGTTGTCCGGAGTGAGCAAACGCGGCACCCATCGCGCCGACAGCTTTCTCATGCCCAAAATTTCATGCAGAATATGACCCACACGGTCTTTTGAGATGCCTACTGTCTCAGCCATCTCGCGCACCTTCAATCGGCGGTCTGCCAATACGAGACGTGGATTTTTTTCACGTTATCCTCCGTGGTAGCCGTTTTCGGGGCACCTGGGCGTGGCTCATCAAAAACCGACGTGCGACCACGTTCAAACTCGTTAAACCAATTTTTGATGGTCGCTATCGAAGGAGAAGAGTCACTGTACATAGTATCCAAGCGCTCTTTGATTTCACTGCGCGATTTCCCTTCCAAAAACAAGAATCGAATTACCGACCGACATTGCTCCAAAGATTAGAGCCAAATATTAAGAATGAATTTAAGAATTACCTTAAAATTTAATGCCCTCAAAGGTAAGCTATCAAAAATCGAACCTGCATAGATAACCACAATCAACCTTTCATCGAAAGTTGGAGAGGATCCATACTTACAGGTTTTCGTCGCCTAGTCAAAAACCTGGAAGGGGTGAGTGGAGATCAAATACTAGTCAGTTGGCTACGATAGGTGAAAGAAAATGTTCATGTCTTTCCAGAGAGGGTTGCCAATTCGCGTCTAAGATATTTCCTTTTCTGAATGGAGTATGCCAGCCTACTTTACACAAAGTTCAAGGTGCAAATTCGACTGAGTCTTCTTGGTACGCACGACCAGAATAGAGATGTGTGATTTTATAGGCACCATTATTCTGGAGAACAATGCTGGTGGCACAGGTAAAATACTTTTGCCCTGAATGTGTTAATTAAACACACCGTCATAATGATAAGAAATGGGAATATTGTTAATGAGGTAACGATTCGGCCATACTCTATTCAATCCTCTTGAAAGTATTGGATCAATTTTTGAACAAGAAAATAAATTGCACGGCAAGAATTTATCCGCTGAAATAAGTAGACAAAGAATCGCTCTATGATGAGTTTCACCGTAACGAAACAATATTTGTAAGATTTTTTGCATGAATGACTTTATATAATCAATATCGCTTGCAGTAAAAATGACCAAAGCCCGGTTTTAACAATCTGACTATTAGTTAGTAAAAGACTATGTGGTAATATGTTTCGCAGACTTCGGTGTTGGTAATTACACCAAATATTATTTGGCTGAACTGACCATGACCAAATCAGTTAGATGAAACAATTCGATCAAACGTTTGCTACCAGCAAAGTGAAAATAACACAATATTGCGAATCTGTCCTAGGGTAAAACAAGTCGTTTTACCAATTATGATGTCTTATATTTTTATGTTACAGTACGAGGTGTTCCAAAATGGCAAGAAATGTTTGGAGTTTTCCACTCAATAGTGTTTTATTAAATCTAGTTTCTGAAATGGATTGCAAAATTTTCAGCTTGAAACAAAAATAAGAGCCGTGTTTTCTGTTAAATTGGGACTTGATTCATTCCATTGTATTGACTAGCAATTACTATACAGGTTGAAGACAAAGAAAAATTATTCATTGACTACGCTTTTTTCTTTCAAATACTATCCTAACAGTATTCGTCCTCTTCGAAAATCTCGTTGCAGTAAACCGTGTGTGTAGAACGCCACATTCACGTAAAAACTGCCAAATAAATGCTAAGTGTATTTCCTGTACCACCGCTGTATTTCATTTGATGCATTGGCGAACAACCGTCTTGCCTTAATGGTCCCGGTACGAGTTATATGGACATTCCTCAACGTCGAGTTTCTTCTTCTCTCCGCCACCACAATGGGACGGCCTCCCGGTTTAACATTCCTGAGGCGACGGTGACACGGGGGGACACACATCTTGAAGCACCAACGGTGCGAAGAGAGGAAAAGTCCACCCCTCACCCTGCCCACCTCACACCCCCTCCCAACTCCCTCGGACGCAGTTTGCGTGTGCCTCGTCACGCCTCGGAAGGGCCTCTTCAGAGCCAAGTGCCGCCTCCATCTTCGTCCGCCCTCCACACCCTCCTCACCCACCGCCGAAACCATCCCCCTCTGCATGCGGATCCTCTTTGCGAATATCGCCCCCAGAACTAGTCCCCGTCTCCCCTCCTCCCCCGGAATCCACCCCCCTTCGATCCCTTATCGACCCACGGCCTTTTCCTTCCCCAATCCCCATCCCCGTCCCCCTTTTACCCCTCACACTCCCGCCAGCACCACTCTCGTGCACCCTCCCCAATCCCCCCCTTCCACACACTCTCTCCGATGCCTTTGTCTCATCGGCACCGAATGCCAGTCGATGAATGCCTCTTTATTTGGTGGGGATTCTGTGGTGGTGGGAGAGGTTTAGAAGAATAGGGGTTTGGGGTAGATAATTGCCTTCCCTCTGGCGCAAATACCCTTGCATCCATCAATGAACATCCTCGGAATTGAATTACGGACCCGAATTCAATTGTTCCTCCCATCCCCACACTCCTTTTTCGGCACTGAAATATTTTACTCTGCGAGGGGATGACGGGAAATGCTTTTGCTTCCGCAACTTCGTCGTGATGGAGGCCTGATTTTTTTTAAGATTCTGGGACGAGGGATGAAGAAACTGAGTGGCTCCGACTGTTTTGTGGTGATTCAGATTTCAGACAAATAAAAGAGCTTCAACAGTGGCGAATCTCTTGGGAACGTAAAAGTTTGGGGCTGGTGGGCAAGGTTAGCTAATTCTTGGCACCAGCGTTAGGTAGCACGGTGTCCATGGGTGAAATTAACCTGCGTAATATCATTATTTCTAACTTTTAGTCATCTAGTGAGTCCATTGAAGGTCGGGATTCAGTGTGTGAACCGTTATCCTCCGTCGTAGAGCTGGAAAATAATATTATTTTCATCAAAATTTCATTGCGGAAAATGCTTGACTGTGGTCCTCCATTTGTCCCTTTTTGATGCGAACGCCCTCCTCCACCCTGATGTGCCTTCCGTCTCTTTGCTTGGCCCATCCATTTGCCCTTTGGTCTCCCCTTCCCTCCTATTACTTTCCCAAAAATGAAAGAATGTCCCAAAATGTTCTCAATTTACCTGTTTCTTCTATTCTTCATCACAATCCCTATTGTATTTTATCCATTTTCTTTATATTTCCCCATTATCACACAATTTGTCTATTTTATTTTCAGCAGCTTTGAAGAATTCCATTCTCCTCTGCTCTGCCTCTCCAGAGGCCGATGTCTCCAACCCACCGAGTGCTAACTCCATACGAGTACTTTTTCATATGCTTCCTTACTTGTAATGTTATCTTTTTCCAGCACACTAATTAGCTCTTTACAACAGGCGCCTTCTCAATTTGTATTATTCCCCGATTGACCTCTATTGAGCTCTTTCCATCCCGTGTTATGCTGGGTCTGAAGATTTTTCTGAAAGGTTGAATTCAATTTGCCCGTCTAAACTTCGGCTGATATTTTGTATTAATATTTGAACGCATATGACATGAGACTCAGCGTTCAGGCGTTCTTAGTATTTCTCAGTTCTCGTTTTCTTTTAAATATTTCACTCTTCCGAATGTTCTCCCGCAATATTAAACCTTCGTGGATGTTCTCGTTGAATTATAACGTGATTTTTGTGACCTTTCCTTGGTTTTGATAATTTTTCTATTATTTTTTTTTCGAAAGCATGGGCGTTTATTTCATAAGGCATTTTACGACGTTTCGAGTTTGCTTTTCATTATGTATGGTGAAATGTCGTATGCAATGCTCTCATTTCTATTAATCCCTCTAAAACAGGTATCGGTGCTCGTTACAGTTCTTACTACTCCATCCATCCTCATTCTATGTACTCATCTTATATGAGCATATTCCCATTCATAACTATGTTGTTTTGTAATTTTGTTTTTCTTTCTCCTAAGTAACTCTTCAGACTCCAGTGATACCAGTAGTCCCATACTTCATGTTGTCGTTGATTTATTTGCAGTAGATTTCTATCAACAAAAATAACACATCTCATCTACATCTACACAATACCCCGCAAGCTGCCGCAAGGGCGTGTGGCGGGGGTTGTTAGGTCACCACCCGTAAAAGAGAACACAACCACATGCAAAATCAACATTTCCAGGCGTCGAATGGTGGAAATTCTTCATGATAAAAGAAGACGCTTGGCTTTCCAACACAAAGTAGTTACACTACCAAAGTTTCGTGGCAGCGTAACATCTTCAGGCCTCAGCGCTGTAACAAAACCTGCGTCGTAATATGACTATTTTATGTGGAAAAGCTAAGTGTCTACATTTACCCTTCATTTTATTTTTCCTTCTTGGGACATACGACTTGGACGAGACAACATATCTTACATGGCTCCTTTCTCTTTATTTCACGCTTCTTAATTTACCTTCTTTCTTCTAAATTTCGTATTTTTCTGGAATTATTATCTACGTTCGCGTGTAGCTAACTTTAGTACTCACGGGCTGTAAGTTTTTGTGACTATTTTTGTGATTATTTTCTTCACGTCATATAGTATTCCATCTGTGCTTGTTTTACTCAGCTCAAAGTTTTCATAAATGGCATCGGCAAATCTTTGTCTTGCTGTGCTGTGCTATTGCATTTCTGTGCTGTGCTATTTGTGCAGTGCTATTCTGAATTTTTGACTTTAATGTCGTATCGCATCAATTAGAATGCAACCCAGCATATGGTAATATGGAAAAAAATGTTTGCTTTCCTTAACCCAAAGGTTTAAATTGGAAAATATTATGTTTTTCTTAGCATTTTGAAGCATATCCATCATTCTTGTCCCATGGTGGAATACACCGTTGAATGATCCCTTGGTCACGATAGAGGTCTCACTCTGCTTGGTCTGGAGCCGAGAGAAATAGCCTGAAAAAAGCACCTTGCCTCCCCCTGGGGTACAACGGTATCATTCATCACAAAAATTGAAGAGGGGAGGTGGGGAGAAATATTTCAAAACATGGAATCGCATGAGGAACACAACAGCATGGTGCTGAGTCGCAGGCAACTGTTATTTGCGGGTCTCGCCCGGAGTCGTAAAGCATGTGTTTAGGTTGGCCATTTATAGACCTACAACACATCTCCCGTATAGAGTGCCATGCATCTCATGGGAAATCGGCTGCAATGGAATTTGTGTGTGAGATGGGATATTTGTGTTCTGTTGATGAAAGTACTTTAACACTTCCAAGGAATGAGAAATAGACCACGTACTCATGAAACAAGATCACTTTCATGCAGCTAGCTCAGCATACTCAACACATAGACAACTACAGGGTAATAACTAACTCTACGGTGCAAACGCCATGTAAAAATGCACCAACACTTTGTAGTTTTGAGGCAGATCAATAAATATAACTGTTCCTTTCTACCTGTTCACGTTTCATAATTGATTTTAGTAAAGGCCCAAATGATACCTCTGAGGGTCACTATCTACGGGAGGTCTTATATCCCAGGTTGATTTTATACCTGTCGTTTTCTCCTAATATTTTTGGAAAACAGTTTTTGCGGTGCTTCCAATTTTGAAAATGTCGTCTTACTTAAGTGACTGGAGGTCGTATTTTGAACTAGGTTAACTGTAGAGCATAGTTTACTTCAAGTGATCAACATGTACGGCGTCTTTCTGAGTTTGAATACTAAAGGACTGGAGTATTTAGTTTTTAAAAAGATTATCAAATTATTCTCAAAAGATCAATGCTGATGAAATCAATTAAATCCTTCGATTTAACTCGTAAAAACTCGTAATATAAGTTGTACCGGTAATACCTCAAGGCATCAAACATGCGGAAAGGCAGATGAAGATTCAGCTAGGACATTGTGATTTCAACAAGAAAATTAGTTGAGCATTGGGAAGATATTGAGAAATATGATTGATGATAACATCACTATCATCCTCGCAGTGATGATACATATGGTTGATTTTAATTGGTGATCGTGAAGATCACCTGCGAAGCTCAGTGGCATGTGCAAATCACACGTTCGTGGTTAGGGGAATATTTCCTTACCGTGGACCATCTTACTAGCGTGGGCAATGCCAAACTCCCTATGGAGGACTTCGTTCTCTTTCCCTCCAAAATTGAGAACGACCTTTATAATCTTTTTCGTAAATTTGCGCGTGAATTTATGCGATAAAATTTGTGTTGTTTCGTGACAATCTCCTCCCCATGACATATTAGAACTTTAGCTATTCAGTGTTTTTCGATATTGATTTGTACCAAAAGGTATCAAATGAATATCGAAATGAAATATGGTATCAAATTAGCTCATAAACGAAGCTCGTTTGAAAAATACAGCTAAATTACGTAAAAAAACACATTCAATCAGAACAACCCAACCTGGAAAACAATCAAATCTCCGGGCGCGTTTCAATTCAAAGGTGGTCGAGAGGTTAGCAGGAATTCAGTGTTTGAATGAATATAGATTGAGGATTTACGAGTTTTCGATATGATAATAATCGCTCGTCCATCCGGAGTGCTCTTTCTCAACGATGATAATTCCCATGAGTCGCCAGAAAATGTTTGCATCAGCGGAACAATGGCATATCATCTTTTGACGCTTTTGTGGGAGGTGCCTGTTTCTTCAACTTTCAAAACAACCTGTGAAAGATCCTGATTATTATATGACCGATTCTCGGCTCCGAGAAGTCTTAAGATCAGAGAAATCCTACACTGAGTCTTTAGTTATTGAAAGATATGTATACGTAAATGCGTCAACCACATTAGCATCATTAGTTTTAACAAGCACCTTCATCTTCATAACTTTCAGGCCGCCATTGGGCTTACCTTTGATTGCCTGATTTATAATTCCTTTAGGTGTGGGCTCCTAGGGATGGCATTTTGTGTTTTGTGCTTATTTAGTTTTGAGAAGTGTCGGGGATGTAAGTTGTAATGTTTTACCTTCTGCGCGTTATTTGTTAGATCTTTGTGAGTGTGTAAATCTTGTGAGATTATATCCGTGTTTATTCATGGTATCGTTTTTTTGTTGTGGACCGTTAGGGATAAAGAGGGATCTAAAATAAAAGAAGCAGGCACTGCTGGCACTCTTAACTAGATTCCATCGTGAAGGAGTTTGAAAGCTTGAGGAACAACAGATTTTACTTTCGGTTACGAATATGGTGCTCGGCTTTGCGTCGTGATGGTTTATTTACTACCGAAGTCTTACCGAAGTGTATCTTATTGTTATGAAACTAAAAAAAATTAAAACATTAATTGTCCAAATACAGTCAAATTTGGCCATTCAAATTGAATGTTTTGAACTACCAATAACAAAAATAATATGTTTTTTCGTTATAATTTGGTCATAGTCAAACATGTTTAATTTAGTTGCTATTTATGTATAATTTACAATTGTAGTCTAATCGTCGTCATATATGATATGTAAGGAATTAAGACAATCAATACAAACAATTACGGACAATCTTTATCATACACTATAGTGATATGATCTTCATAATATAAAATAGTAGTATAAATTAAAAATTTATAAATGGAATACTCTCTCTGGTCCTGGTAAGCCAGTCAGTTCTGGTATAACAGCAGGTACCACATAAGTAAAAACGATAGGTTAAAGTGTTGCAATTATAAAGCTACGTATTCTGTGTCACGTTTTGTTCCAAGCCCTAATCCATTCTGTTTAGTAGTCATCGCAAATATACTACCTGGATTTACATTGCTAGTAACTATCCTTCATTAATATTTTGTGTTTCAAAATATGAATTCATATTACTCGATTTGCCGATAAATATCTGAGAGTTAGTCAAAACTCAAAAAATTCCATCGTCAACAGGATTCAACGGTAGAACACGCCAATTCCAAGTTAGATTGAGAAAGGAAGGTCAAAAGGTATCTATTATTTAACAAGACTGATAATTTTACTTTTAAAAAAGCTTTACCTTAAGCGTGATAATTTAAACTTTTGTGCCCTATCTTTGGATATTTCTGTACTATTAAAAATTGAATTGCACAACAGCTCTTGCATGACACGTTGGACAGAAGACACGCTACTGGTGGAGACGAGAGTGGATATGACACGAAGTATCATAGAATTTGTAGTGCACAAACATTTAACTTTGCACTAAACATACAGGAACACTTAGGGGAAGCATTATATCGTTTTATTTCGATTTTTATACTTTTTGGCCTTAGCTACTAAACATAAGACCAGCTCAGATAAAAGGTCACTTGACTATACCACAAATAAGACTACCGCATAAGACTATATCAAATAATAGCACACTTGACTATACCATATCCCATTAATGAGTTTAGAAATTTAGTTTGCATGTATTTTTTTCGCTGAAACTATCTTTTAATGATTCAAAATTGTGTAAAACTACATCTAATTGAAATAGAACACACAATATTTGATTTGCTTTAAACCGTATGAGGAAGCTCATTACGGTTATTCATAGTTACGAGATGTTCTCCCCTGTAGATGTGTGACTTGTGTCTAGATTAATAAATACTTCCTCGTCTTAAACTCATTCGTCTGAAAACTAAAATTTGAGGAATTTATTTCATTCTCGAAATGCCATATTCACCTTAAAACTTTCATGCATTCATTTTATAAAATACTGCTCATAATATGGACGTTTAAGCGTGCGATCCCTTTCGATAGAGCAGGTGGCTCGTGACGATATTGGATTAGTCTATTACTTTTTGCACCCATATGAGTTTATTGTATTTAGATTGTAACTGAGGGAAAATCGATTCGGTTTATTATTTATGATGCAGTTATAAGCACAATTGGATAAATAGTTATTTATAAGGTTGCCATACCTTGTCGTCCATCCTCTGAATCTAAAAAGAGAAATGCATGGAAATGGCTCACGGGCTTAAGTTGACATTGATGGTTTCCACACAATTTCAACTAAATGGCGATTTCATTTAATTGAATGCCGGCTGAATATATCAGTGTGCAATGGTGGAGCTTTTGACAATGATGGTTTTCAGTTTTCTGTCATCCATCATTTTTGGAGTACTTAAATCATTGTTAAAAATACTAAAACAGCGTATCCTTTGATGAAAAATTGTACCATTTGCACATATAGGTAGGTATTAATTAGTTAGAAATATTATAATTTCTCTTTGCCACTCATTCAAAGCGACTCGACAGAGCAGTTGTCAATCATATCGTCTGGAAAGGAATGGAGGAAAACATTAAATAGAAAGACGGAAAGAAAGTACTCGTCGCCTTAAGCTGAGGGACATCTTAGTTTCCTATCTGATCAGAGCAATCGATACATTATAGCCCTTATCATCGCTCACGGAATAAATTATGGTTCCACAAATTGTATTACTTTCCTTGGTTCAACAAAATGGATATCTCTTAACATTTCCTCTGACACGAACCAGAATATAGTAGGTTCGTCCGGATAATTATTGTCGCCGGCTCATATCTCCCATACTCCTCGCGATGTCAAGGTAGTGTATATGTAATTACTTCCGTTCACTCAACAGGAAGTATTACAGCTCGATGTTCACATTGAGGATTATTACGCGTCGGTTATCATGTTCAATACCATCTATCGACCCACGATTCGAAACAAAAGGTATTAGCTACTAGGCTCTGATGTTTTGGTGCTGTACAATAACTCATGACCGCTTACCACCCTCATGACGGGGTTGTTCAAATCAGTTCTCCAGGAACTAATCCCGCATAACAGTAGTGCGAGCAGTCTTCACATGTAGTTCGTGTATTTATTTTAGTGGCTTTCTTACTAAGTAGGACTCAATTTGCATGAAGATCATATTGAAAATTTTATAAAGATAGAAAGATATTTAAAATGTAATCGTGATAAAATAAACCCTTTTGTACAACCGTCGAATTTTCAATAAGCAAGACGTTACTTATTTTTTGGGAGGCTCCTCACATTTAGTTCCTAGAAATATCGGAGAAATGTGTAAATATATGTGTAGAATTGGTAGTGGTAGATTGATTGTGGTAGATAGTGTTAGGATTACAATTCGCAAAGTGGACACTTTTAAACAAAGTGGTCTTTATTGATATCACATCGGGAAAGTTGAAAATTTTGCAAATATTTACTTACTTGATGAAAGAATTCATCTAGAACTAATGCTTTGAATATGATTGAAGTCCGCTATGGAGGTTAAGTCCATTAGCTGGAAAAGTAAACATTCTCTTGCCGTTTGCATTTTCATCTTGAAAACTTTTAACGTCATTTACTTAGAAAGAGTGATAGCAAAATTTATTTCTCTTATACCTCTCCGTATTCCATTAAAATTTTTTTGTTTACTCCAAAGCTTGATGGGAACTCATCAAAGCCTTATTCAACCAAACCAAATTTTGCGGATATTTTTACAAAATCCCGGTTTCGTATGGTACTAAGGCTCAAATTATATGCAGTAAAGCGTTTTTTACTGCAGATGAATTAAAAAACTACGTAGGATGCACTTTCTGAGAATACAAACCTGAAGAGAATGCGTTTTATGAGCAAAATTGAGAATTTTGAAGAGAAGAAATTCCTTGTTTAATAACTCCTTCATCTTAAAAAAAATGAATCTTTGAAGTTTTTTAAACTAAACTTGATAAATGAAATAAATAAAGAAATAACAAAAAATAAATAAACTTTAATTCGCGGTCGCGGGTCCGAGATTTAACGCTATTGCTGTCCCAATCGATACCAGGGAGTTTTAAGTCACCACAAATTATGTTGATGCTTTTATTATTTTTACGTGTAAATTTGTATATTTGCTCATTGAGGGTATTAAGTGTTTTAAAATCTGAGTCTGGAGGTCTATAGAAAGATCATAAAT
Source organism: Hetaerina titia (assembly GCA_037158775.1). Classification (NCBI taxonomy): domain Eukaryota; kingdom Metazoa; phylum Arthropoda; class Insecta; order Odonata; family Calopterygidae; genus Hetaerina; species Hetaerina titia. Next base: position 36,152,901 of record CM073779.1, read on the forward strand.
TAATGTTGGATTGATTATTTCGCAATAAGTTTCACCAAACACTTTCTTTGTCATTATTTTCAAATGAAAATTGCCTGCTTCCAAGATTACTTTTCACAGCCACGATAACTCCTCCTCCGGGTTTTGTACCTCTATCGTGTCGGTAAACTGTGAAATCTATTGGAAAAATTTGTTGGTCATTGATATCATTACACAACCAACTCTCTGTGCCTAATACTATATCAGCCGAATGACTTTGGATTATGTGCTCGAGACCCGCTGTTTTATTTTTGAGGCTTCTGCAATTTAATACAAGGATAGTTAGATTATTTTTATCTTTAATGACGCCAGTATTTGACTGTAATTAAGGATGCGTTTGAGGAGAAGTGCGTGTCAAATGTCTTTCTACAGCAATGCCAGTGTAGTCGGTTACTTTTATATGTTTAATAATCATATTATCTGCGCTAGCCCCAGATTTTACGGACCCACTCACTGACCTACCCTCTATCTTAAAAAAGGCCTACAGTGGTCGAGTATCCCATCCGCTACCTTACTCGCCGCTTCCACCGTGTAATGGATCCCAGATCGGTTCAAATGAGTCGTGCACGATCGGAGGGTTGGCCTTAGGTCAACGAAGGAGGCTCCTATGTCCGAGCAAAATCGCTAAAGCCTCTGGTTTGTGCCTTCCACTCGACTCCAAACCAGAGACCCGCGATCCTCCCTGGAACAATACTGCAGACCGTTAAACCCTGCCATACACCCTCGTCGCCCTGAACATGATAATCTACCTAGCATAGAAGACCAAATAAGGTATATATTTAAACAATATTAGTATGAAAAGCATCCATCTGACGAGATTAATTAGCTCGAATTTCAGCAATGTTCAGATGAGTACTATTAACAACTTCTTCGATGTGATGACAGAAGAAAATATCACCCAGACCTCAAACTGTGACTTGACATTACAAGCATGTACTTTTACCCCTGGAGCACCCGTTACTATACGAGAAATATCACTATAATAGAAAGTGTGCAATCTATAAAGCATATGTTTAAAATTTGAAGACGCTACGTTGCTTAGTATTTGTTTGGCAACCATCAATAGTGAACGTTTTCAGTGAATTTGTGAAAATGGAGAAAATTGGTCATCGTTATGTGATGCAATACTTTTATTTGAAAGGCCTCAGCCCAACCAATATAAAATTTGAACTGGATTCTACTGTGGGTGAGTTTGCTCCTTCGTTTCCAACATTATAATATTGGGTAGCAGAGTTTAAACGAGGCCGTACGAGCTGTGAAGACGTGCATCCTATTGGTCGATCAAATGAGGTGACGACTCCAGAAACGGTGAAGAAAATCCATGAAGTGATAGTGGATGAATGTCAACTGATGGTGCGCGAGCTATCAGACATAGTAGGCATTGAAAAAAGTGCGGTACATTGCATATTAACTGAAAATTTGGTCATGATAAAGCTGTGTGTAGGATGGGTGCTGCGTTTTCTCACACTCGAGCAAAACCAGTGTCGTGACGATGTTTCAATTGAGTGTTTAGAAAAGTTTCACAGCAACAAAGCAGAATTTTTGTGCCATTTCATAACCATAGATGAAACATGGGCCCATTACTTCCCACATGAGATAAAAGAACAATCAAAACAATGGATTCAAAAGGGAGAACGGGCTTCAAAAAGGCGAAGACCGTTTCATCTGCAGGCAAAGTCATGGCAACGGTTTGTTGGGAGTATTATTCAAACTTATTGCAACGTTTGAGCGAAGAAATCAAGTAAAAGCGGCCGCATTTGTCTAAGAAGAAAGTATTTCATCAAGATAATGTACCAGCTCACAAATCCGTTATTGCAATGGCCAATATTGATGAATTAAAGTTTGAATTGCTATCTCATGCACTCTATTCGCCAGATTTATCCTCCCCAGACTATTTTAGGTTTTCAAACTTGAAAAAATCTTTCGGTGGTCAAATATTTTACAACCGTGACGAAACGATGCCGGCAGTTAATGGCTATTTTGAGGAGCAAGAGAGTTCTTACTATAAAAAGAGTATGAAACTTATTGAATATCACTGGGAAAAGTTTATAGAGCTGAAAGGAGATTATGTTGAAAAATAAATAAATTATTTTCCAAAATGTTTGTGTTTTCTTTGTTGGGTCGGATACTTCTGAGAGTACTTTCATGCAACGTATTCTCCGTCTGAACCATGAAATGCATGTTTACTGATAGCTGATGCTATTAATTACTCGGTTTTGTAACACAGTGAGAATCAAGCTCGACAGAAAGGAAACATAATTGTCAAAACAAATAACTTGATGCCTCATTACAATAAGTCATAATTTCGCCCTCATTTCCTTATGATGACGCATGCACATAAATAAAGCAAGTGTATGGAAGATAAAAGTTCCCAAAGCATAGATGTTAATTACATAGAATTTTACTACGCCGAGCTTTCAAGGGACATTACATCCCCCATTCACATTGAGCTAACATGTATCAAAATGGATATCACCATGTGACACGAACTTTTTAATAACTTAATAGCAGTAGTACCAAGCGTAAGTTTTCCAATGGTTTCGACACAGCATATAGTTTCAATAACTCTAATTCCATCACCTTATAAAATTTTTTACCGGATTGTACATATGGCCTGATGAGCTGTCAGCTTGTGGTAATTTACGATACTCTACTTTTTCTATTTACGGAAAGAAACATGTTTTCACGGTCTAAGTTGGAAATTCAACAGTAAAGTTCCATGAGATTAACAGAGTTTTAACGGAGTTCCCTCATTGGTATATACAGTTTAGCTCCCGCTATTATTGAGTCCCGCCTCAACCACCCCAGATGTCGTGACAGGTGGACTGCTATCCAAATGTTCCATGCAGTCAGTTGGAAAGGACGTGATGGGGCGTAGTGAATCGAGAGTTTTCCTTCCAGCGGCGTAATACGACAAATCGTGACTCACACTAAATTTCACATGAATGCGCAAGAGTTACTCTCTCTAATTTTTTTTCAACTGTCTTTAAATTTATTAAGGCTAAATAAAACGCTAATGCGAGGGTGACTGAGTAGGAAGTGCCCATTTAAGTTAAGTTGCTTAATAAAAATCCACGATTGTATATACAGATTTTAGTTGGCATATTTTGAAACACATCGGTACGTTGAAACTGCATGCAGGTGAAAATTTATCAATATTCATTAGAGGTTTTACTGAAACTTTTATTTAGTTGAATAAATATTTCGTAACAGTCATCATGAATTTGACTTCACATAGCAACGAATTCGAAACGTTTTGCTTCGGATACATCAGTAATACATTCATAATAATAGGGATATCTGGTTTAAGGTTACATTCACAGGGATAACGGTGCAAATCTTACAATTCACATGCACATCGACAATTTCCTTTGAGCCGCTGCATGGATTTCAGGACGCCTGTAATTAAAGTAAATTTATACAATTTGGGCGTTCTGGTTCGTGCTTCATCTATTCCATTGAATTCCATCTGAAATTTAAGCATCGATATTCTCACCTCTCGTGTCTTAAGCCTATCTTCGATCAAATGCTTATTTTCGAGATACGAATGGTTTACATGAGTACAGTGGCAATGAGATGAAATCCGGAAATAAATTAGCCCATAAAACGTATGTTACAAAATATTATATGGTTTTCCATGCCTAGCAAACATGAATGGTAATTATTAATTTATATTATTATCCTATGGATCAAGGTAGTACACGGGTAGAGCTTTGGACTATTGACCGGAGGGTCCCGGGTTCGATTCCCGGGCAAGCCTCTCTGGTTACCTGCAGCTCCACCCAAGCTATGTGATTTTGCGGGTACCAGATCTTCCTAGGAAACAGTAACCGGCACAGGGAAGGAATCGGCCCCCCTACCCTGATGTGTGAATTTCATACGGCGTCGGGCTTAGGCCTGGGTGAACTCTGTCATCACCAACCAAATAGACCTTCGGGTCGATTACGTTTTATATGTTACATCCTATTTGTGAAAACAACTATTCTAGGAGTCAAATAGTTGAAATTTTAATACCATCAAATTATTTCTTTGAGACGAGGTTTAGAGAGCAATATTCCTTTCTATCACTCCACCAGGTAATTTTTAATAAACTTAACTTTTTAATAGGCAATATATGGCAATGTTTTATCCGTTTCTAAGTAAATGTGCCTTATTCTATTTTTCTTTTACTCTTTAACATTTATTCATTTGCATAGAAAGCTTTAAATGCATTAGTATTTACGTAGTACCAAAATTTTATTACAATTACCAGCTTGGAGCTCTTCCCCCTACTACAGTGTTCGTACGTGAATTTTACGCACCGTACGAGGTTTAGTGTCAGGTGATCTCTCCCCTCGCATAACAAACCACATTTCGGGTTTATCTGTGGAAATGTAATGTCAGTTTAAAATACCTGGTAATTTTCCACTATTATTTATTGAAATGACTTTGCCAATTTTGACGAATGCACGCAATTATAGAAATACCAAAGTAAACTTAAATTAAGTAGGTAATTCCCAGTGATCACTTGAAAGAGACTATTCATAGCCCTTTGATCATGGGTAAATTTGTATTAAAATTTAAACATATAGGCAATATCATTGAAGAAGGTAGTATTTAATCATTGAGATTCCAAACTGAAAATTTAAATTTTTTTATAATGGCTCGACCAGCAGGATGCTAACAATTTGGCATTAGGAAAATTTTATATATTAAATTTAATCCCCACATATTTATAGAACGGTAATTTTTTATTTGCAAAACGGTGGGGATTTTATCTGATTTTATCTAAGAAATATTGCATATTAGCAGCAGAGGTATAAATCGATTTATGGAACAGCAAAAGATTTTTTAACATGCTTGAAGTTTTGCAAACAAAATGCTTAATTACATTCCTCTCATCACCAGAGTATATATGTAAGACTCACCTAAAAGTTAACTTTGTATTTAAGGTAATTGTGTGAAAACGCTGAAATAGGATAACTTACCGTCACCCACAGACACTCACAGACAAACGCTGACATACAAACAGGTACACATGCAGACATGCATTGTCAGGCTAACACACAGTTGATATTGCACACACTTGGCACATACGCACATATACAAACACGCATACAAACCCACACATAAGAATACGATTGAGCTTGAACACATGGACGCGCCCGATTACATACGCACATTAAAACAGGCACACATACAGCTCACACACACATAGATACACGTGCACACGCAAGTACGCACACAGACACTAACAAAAATAAGCACGCAATATCACACACTTTCACACACGTAACCGTACGCAAAGCTCAACTCACACGCGCACTCACACCCACTCGCACTGAAAAGTAATCGCCACGTCACAAATAGATGCAAGCACTCTCTCTTACTATCTCCCACTCTCTCTCTCTCTCCATCTCTTCCTCTCATTTTTATTTTCTCCCTCTCTCTCGTTCACTTTCTCTCCTCTCTCACTCCCTCCTTCTACCGTGAAATCGATCTCACTTTCTCTCTTTCACATACCCTCCCACTCTCTTACTTTTTATCTCACTCCTTCTATCACACTCTCTCATATTCCATCTCACAAACTTTCTCACATTCACTATCTCTATTTGTCTCCCTCTTAATACTCTCGTTCTCCCTACCATGCTCTCTCTCAATCTGTCTCTCTGTATCTCTTTCACATACACCCACACACTCACTTTGTCTCCCTTAAACTTTCTCTCCCTCTTCATCTCTCTATCTCTCTTACTCTCATTCACCATTTCCCTCTCTATTTCTCTCGTGTTCTAATTCTGTCTCTCTGTCTTCCTCTTTCACCCTCTCTCATTATATGTCTCTTTCTCACTTTATCTCGTCTGACTCGGTTTCTCGCACTCTCTCAATTCATTCTATTCTTTCTCGCTCTATCTATCCAAAATACTCGTTTTCTTACACACTGTGTTCCTCTCCCGCACGCTGCATCTCTTATCCCTTTCTCAAGCGCTCAAACTCACAATAACTCACACTAAAGCTCAGGCGCGCACATTGACACGTCCCAGCGCTCAATCTAGCGCACTTGCTCTCTTACGTGTGGTCTCACATGCGCACTTACTCACCCATGCACACAGAGACAACATTACGCGTGTACGAATTTATTCACCTTTACACTTGCTCACCCACTCACACTCGCGCTTTGACGACCTCTCATACTCATCACACTTTACAACCTACATATATATAAAACACCCAGAATAAACTCACTCACACGTAGGTGATGTGAAAAGTTTCCCGCTCAGAAAATTTCGGAAAATTCCAGAAAATACATCTTGTATCTTTGTTAGGCCGGAAACTTTTCAGACCACCCTTGCACACCCAGTCACGCACAGAAACATACTCACAGACACACATTCACACATGCTCACACAAGCTCACTAACTCAAACCGTGCCCTGCTTCGGCGGGGAGGCAGAAGGAAACTACGACACGGCGCTCCCCCAAATTGAGAATCAGAGAATGCTCGACGAACCCCATGGGAGAGGAGGTACTGATGATGTCGACTAACACCGCGGACTAAAGCAGGAGCAGAGGCGTTACTGCCTCTTAAAATATTCTTATCGCTTAGTCCTGAGAATGTGAACCAAACGTCTCACACTAAGGTGTAAGGCTACCGGACCAAAAGCTTGATGGAACCCGAGTAGGGTATCTAAAATGGTCCCCCTGGGGAACCTGGACCAACCGAAGGTGTAATTAAGAGAAATTACGTCCGAAATCTGGCATTTCATGAGGGTAGACTTCGCATAAGACGGCAATATGTGTGGGAACAAAATGGGTAGGCCTAATTCCTTTGAAGGCTTCACAGAAAGTTGGATGAAGGTACCTCGGGGTCGAAAAGTCATTAAAATATAGGATATCAAAAGGAAGCTTGGCCAGGAGTTGTAGAAACTTCAATAGAAGATCGATGAACCAATCAATTTAACGAAGGATAAAATCAATGTGGACCACGCCATTATGTCTCGAGTCAAAGGGATTAAAGCCATTTTGAGACGTTTCAAGTGGAAGAAAGGTGGGGTTTCAATAGCCGTCCGAAAGACAACGGCTGATGCTAAAACTCTGAAATAACCTATGCTTGATGATGAGAAACGTCAGTCAGCAGTCTGATGTTAGCACGTCCTAGGAGGAACGTCGAAGAGGGAGAAAATCTCTCCCTCAGAGGCAGAGGTCCAATGAGAAAAAAGGTTAATGTCAACTCCGAGAAAGCAGATGGAGGTCAAGGATCTCCATCTGTTTTCAGATATCGGATGAAAGTTTAGTTTAGTTTAGGTACAAAGGTCCATGGGATGCGATTTGGTATGACTGGAGTTCGTAGAGGACTCACGGGAGACGTTTTCCTGGTGCTGAACAAGGACAGTCAGGAATGGGCGGATTTTACTGCTGTAATAAGTACCACCCCGGAGAAAAAGGGTTACGCTGGACATAAAGCAGAGTCAAGTAGTACTAAAGATAATTCACCTTTGCGGAATTCCTACGAAAGAGGATGAAGCCGAGGCTACACATAAAGCTCTTTGTGAAAGTGAGAAACGAGGACCAGAGATAACACTACGCATATGGGACAAATCGCGCTCCGAGACAGCGCCACTCAAACTCCCAGTAACAAAAGCAAGAAAACTCTCGTAGAAGAAATTTTTCCGCAAAAAACTTATGGTAGAACAGTACCCCGTCCTGTAAACGCCTTCCGGGAACCTATTATGTGTTTCAAGTGTTGACAGTTAGGATATATCTCCGCGAAAGGCACGAGGAAAGTGGGGGTAGAAACTCCCTGAGGCATGGAGGCGGGCGAAGGAGTAGTCAACGTGCAAAAAGAAGTACGAAAATAGTGCCGACAATATGTCGAGAAGGTAAAAGTACCTAGTGTACCTGAATGTATGTAAAAACTTAAGTAAAATGACCTTGAAGATACTACAATTGAACCTCAACCATTAAAGAATGACGGCTTGAGATATGCTTTGCACAGTCTGTGTGTGAAATGGGAGTCGATGTGCCCACAATTTCGGAGCTCCACTGAAAACTCGACGAACCCACCAGGGAGACGGGCGCAACCGGTAAAGCTGCGACCTGGGTTTGTGGCAAGTATCCATTCTGGGAAGATATGAGGTACCAAGAGGGTAGCTTTGTAATAGTGAAGTTCAGCGGGGTATATATCTGGTATATATAATCCTTTTAAATGTTGCCAAAAGTATTAGCCTGATGGAGCAAGGTAAAATTATGAGAAGAGAAAAGCCGTAAAAATGTTGTTGTTAATGAGCTTCACAATTCTAAGCGACGGCACGCTACCGATGTTTGTCAAGATAGATACTAGCTAGATAATAAACCTCGCATTTGCCAGAACTGACCTCACACAAGTTGAAACCTTTTGGCAGGTAACAGTTGTTGCATAGCGACTACTCTGCTATTAAATTTCAGATTTCACGATAATAATGAGGTGAAGATCAACTAAAATGGAGAAAATGTTCAGGGAATGGAGGGTGAGCGAGGACTTCAGCTTGTTAATGAAGAACGACTGCTCCGAGTAGAAGGCAGCAGGGGGAAAGGTCGACGAAATTATGAAGAGAATGATGAAAGCGTTCGTTGCTGCTCTGGCGTGACGAGATAGAGGGAATGCACACACACACACACCTATTTACTGGTGGATTGGGGAAGAATGGATATGCGGGAAACAATAGAGCTCAAATGCAAGCACAGCAAGCTGAGAAGAAACACGCTCTCTCAGTTTGAGACCGTCTTTTTACTAGCTCAAGTAAGATTAACCAAATTAATCAATCAAGAAAAATGCCAGTCTTGGACCATATTACAGGAGGAAGTGGACGGGATACGTGGGGGAGGCCGTATTAAATCGTCATGACGAAGTTCAAGTCTCATTCTAGAGAGCAACTTACTGGTCCAGATGAGTTAAAGAAGATAGCGGAGACGCCTTCCCCGTTATAGAATTTTTATGACTAACATGTGCAGCAGTAAAAAGATGAGAATATTGTACCAGTTACAGGAGAAGAGTTCAACCTGGGCGACAAGAAAAGCTGGCCGATTTGGAGAAATCAGAAAAGTTATGACCACCTCCACGAAGTGGTGATTTGCAGCAGGTCCCGTGATGGGGAGAAAAAAATATCAACGGAGTCGCTTCCAGTGAAAGACCCGAGGCCTCTGGATTTGAGCAACATCAACAGTTTTCTCTGACTTGAGTAATTGTGACGTTGCAATCCAGAGAATTTGGCGGAATGATTAAATTAACTTCCAACCGTCGCATAGAAGAGAGCTAGAATTTTATAATTCACTTACATTTCCATTTTTGAAAACTACCAGAAAGATCTACCCAACTGACCCCAGCCGAGCACCCAAGCCAGTGGGGCGGCATGTTATATTGCCTTCCGAAAATTGCAGCACAGTATTGAAGCTACAAACCAGACTGTCGAAGAAATGAGCGTTCTCCCAAGTCACGTTCTACAGGGACGGTGAAGATGGCCACCAGTGAGAAAAAAACCTATGCGTTCGTATCAATTCTATCAGGTTTCATTTTCGCTTGTGTCGAGCCAAGAAAATTGATTGCATAGCGCGGGACAAAATCAGATTCTTCGTATTGCGAAGGAGTCGTCGAAGGCAAGACACGGATCCCCGCTGGCATGCAGTGGGTGGGCGTGAGAGAGGAAATCGCAATGCAGCCACTCCTCTCAGTGAATACTGGGTTATTTCTGGGGCCGATCCAAGGGAGAAGCTATAACCTCCAGGCTTATACGATCACATCCTAGTCTAGGAAAGCCATATTTTACTTGCTATGGCTTTAGGCGAGCTTCGGGTTATCTCGTTTCGCCCAGCGTCCTACCTTTTCCACAAATTTAAAAGTTAAGTTGTTTTTTTCATAAACTTATCAGACTTCCTGAGTGTATGTGAAATAAGGGACGACCTGAATGAGCGAGAATTAAGTGTCTGGAGCAAAAGGGCATACAAGAAGCACCCACATGCACGGGATATGCTTGAATAAGATTTAGACGAATGAATGTGTGAAAAATAGGGTCGTGTGGAAGTCAACTTTATAAACTAAATCTCTCTTGATTGTTAATGATTCGTTCGTTGAATCGCATATTACGATTAATAAGTTGACAACCGAAAAGTTTAATATAGAACTTGAGTTGATGACAAACTTCAAGAGGTTCACTTAAATCATACGCTGGAAATGTATCTTATTTTTCTTGACTGCCCCTATCGTGAACGAAAATGCAATGAAGACTACTATATGCTTGGACATGTAACGCCGTTATGTGCAATGGAAGCATATGTACTTGTGAAAAAGAGAGTGGGACTGTATTTCTTTGTTGGATGAAATCAATTCCTAACTGATTTATTATTTGAATACTATTTCACATCGGTGTACTCTTTCGCCTGGATAGATCAGCAGAATAATACTATAAAAAGTTAATACCAAAAAATATTATAATTTTTATGCGAGTGCAAATACATATTTTGTTACTTTTAGGTCCTGTGAAGTCCATGCTCACTTGTATCTATTCAACATTCTATGTATCCGGAACCATTTTTGAAAATCTTCATATAAAATAAAAATAAGATGTTATTATTATTTTGGAAAGTAAATGCTCTAATTATCCCTTTTATAAAAATGAAAGCTGTTAATGAAAAAATCACAATTTGCACTATTTAACGAATTGTTAAAAATCTTTTTGTTCAATAACGACATTTTATTCCATGCCAGTTGGAAGTGGAATATCGCATGCATAATATCTCAAAACAATATTTCGAAATTTAATATATAATATGTTGGAAAAAATAATGCAATTTAGTGGTTTGGGTATAAACATAATCTAAATTCAATCCCGTAAAAAATTTCCTGGATTTATATTTAAACCCTGAATTTATATTTAAACCATTAAGGTATAACAAAGACTACAGTCGTGGCGCCTGATTTTGATTTCAGCCTCAAGATTTTACGATACTATGGTTAACTAAAGGTTACTTAATGACAGTTCCTACCCGTGAAAGCTTAAAATATTAAAATTTAGAAAATGAAGGATTCAACGGATAAATTGCAAAAAAAATTATTAGGATTGTCATTCTCTTTTCCATTTCATAGAAAAATTATGCGTTTCCGATTCTATCTATTGTATTTTTCATTTTAAAATACAGAGCACTGTTAAGTAAATTCCAATGTAGTTGAAGAAAGTTAAAATTCTCAAATTATTTAGACTCGGGAATAATTTGATTAAGTCAATTGTCCGTATAACATGATGTTTTTTTTTAAATTACGTCAAAAATGATCGATTTGTTTTATTATTACATTTGCGATGAATAAGATATATTTTCCAGTTAACTTAGTGCTCCAGGATACTTTTTTCGAAATATTTATTAGAGAGTGTTTGGTGATTTCTTTCCCAATTGCCGCATTTTATTACTATCAGTCTAACTTTTGGGAGCTTTATTGATATTATTCAAGTAGATATGTTTCGGTCACAATTTCTTGATGGATTCCGGAAGAAATTTATCCATAATCGGAATGATTTTGATTTCGTAGATTTAATTTTTGAGGTTTAAACTCTAGACTTTTTTACAAGTGTTGGATACGTATAATACTAAGTTCGTAAGATATAGGTAATGAACCAAATTCAATATTAACTGGGAATTATTTGGAATGGGTGGATATATCTGTGCCATGAGGTTCATTATTCTCATAAAATTTTATTGTGTACAATGCATATAAAGATAACATCAACAAACTTGGAGAATACCAATTATATTTCATAATATACGTTCATGAGACTACCACGAGGCTAGAAAATATGTCAAGTGAAGGCCAAGAAAAAGTAATCTGCAATCCAAGTTTATAATACTTTAAAATATACTCTTTAGATGATACTTTTACTTGGATGTTAACATTTGATATGTTGGCGAGTTTAAATTTATGGACCATTGTATCATTTCATAATTGGTAAATGTCGATATCCTATTCTTACTTATTGTTGATGTGACAGAATAGTTTTTCATTTGGTTATGCGATTGTGTTATTTTTAGAGAATTACATTGCATTGTAAGAAAAGGAAATATATTTTTGGTGTTCTAAAGATATTTTCACTATAATAGGAATCAGATGTGATTTATTAACTACACATCATTGTTCGATCTCTGCATTTATGTATATTTTTCAATTAATATGTTACACATTTAAATTTTTTCCACTAATAATCTCGTGATCGACGTAAACAAAATTTTGAAAAGTCATGTTTCGAACATGAAAATTTTCTCTGATATGATCGTATTATTATAAATAGGCCCCTTCAGACAATACTTTGACTTGAATGACCAGGGTGCACATTTGTCAAGCTATGTTGTAAAATTTAATGATTACATAAATTTAATGTGCTATTGAGTTATATTATTCATTGAAATTTCAGGGTCACGTTTCCATTATTTTCCTCTAGCTACAATATGTCATGAAAAACGCTTTCCATTACACTAAAAATATATGTTATCATATTAAAAATTGAGTACAAATATAATCCGTGGCATTCGTGAAATTTGTTCATTCCAAAATTTAACCTGATCGGATATAACCGTGCCTCATGATTCTCAACATTTTCCTACTTAGTTATACCAATTTCAGTTTTGTATGCTTAAACGAAAAGAATGCTTTGATCCAATAAGTACTGAGATATGTAGATTTAAAGACAAGGATTTAAGATCCATAGATATTCAAATGGATTTATAAGTTTTCAGTTTAATTTTTGTTTAATTTTAGCTAATATTTGTCGCATTTGCCATTAAATTTGTTATTTGTTGCAAGTCAGGAGTTTGAATGACTTAAAATCAATTTGATATTTATTTAAATTTAAAACAAAAAGGTAAAAATCACCATTCTTGTATTGTAAACAACTTGACTCAATTGGGAATACTATTGAATAGGCTTGATTTGGTAACATATTTTCAACTTAGAACATCAGAAAAACAATTGTCATGAGCTGTTTGTTAAATACTGCTTTAAGTGGTGTACTATCGATTATTTTTCACCGCTCTTCCGGAAATAGTTGCATTACAACTCTCTCTCAGTCCTCCACTTCTTCTAAACTCAAATTTGTCCTTCAGTAGTCTTCCTCAAATATCTTTATACTTCAGTAGATTATTTTAGTCAATTTGGTAGATATCGTATGTTATAGTTTCCCCTTGTATTAATATAATTAAGCAATAATTCATTCCATGTTCTATATAGCTTTTAGGGGGTAATTAGTGGAAAAAGGATTTTTTACTCTCGATCTTGCTCTCATTAATAGCCTTGTATTCGTAATTAGTGCTATCTAGTATTCCCGAAACAAAACGTCTCGTATACATGAAATTTCTTCACCATAATGTATAATATAACTCGCCAAAACTCTGTCATGAAATTATGTTGCATATTATTATCACATACCTTGCATATCCACAACTTTCTTTGTCTCCGGCGTAACTTTATGGAATTTTCATAACGAGTTGAAATGAAGTGCAATTATTGATTTTGTAATTCTACACACTGTATCTAAAACACGACCCTAGTTTCGACGAACGCCATGTTTACCTGACGCAATGACGTTTAACTTCGAAACTTTGGTCGTGCGCTTAAATAGATCGTGTGGAATTACAAAGTGAATAATTTCATTACATTTCAATGTCACAGATTCATGAAATACTTCTGCCTTACCTCACCATCATGTATAATGCAACCACTTTTTCACTCTCAGAAATTATGTTCTCATGGTTTCGTCATATTCCTTATGTTAATTATTTAATTTTCAGTTCATTCTTCTCCTGACTCACATTCCATGTTCTTCCGAAGTCTTTTCTTGATTGTAATCGTATCTCCTAAAAAATATGGCAACATAAACAAATAACGTTTTTGATAAGTCATTTTCTGTTCACCAAAATAATTATTGGAAGAATACAGTGTTTTTCTCATTCTACGAGTACTAAATTCCACAAAGCTGGGCTTAAAATCAACGATTCCTCACTGTTATTCTCGGCTTATATTTCTTTCGATGTTTTCCCTTATTTCCTATCGTTTCCTCTGCTACTTTTGCTTACCCTTATTTGAGATATACGCAACTTCTCAATTCACACTGCCCATCCTCTCTCTCACAGTAAAAAATTTGTGGGGTAGCTCTTGGTAAGTCTACATTTTAATTCTCACGAAAGCTTCTAATTCCACTTTTGCATTCTCCCACCCAATCCAATCGTCTATATTTTTAGCGACATTTCATAACATCTAAATTATAACCTGGGTCTGCGTGCAACTCCGGGTATTTGTGTATATAGATGGTATAGCTCTTAAATCTTAGCCCGACCTTTGCGTAATCTACATGATACTTTCCTGTATACGTATCGTATCTCACAATTTTGTCCCATATTGAAGTAAACAATATGTTAGCTATCATTAATTACTTTTTCTGTCAAACTTGATCTGCAACTCCTTAAGCCGGAATCTCCTGTCTCCCTTCGCTTAACTTTGCGTTCCAATCACCACTACATAAGATTATTCCTTCCTGATAAATCTCGTATTCTTACTTGTAGTTGATCATAACAACTAGCCACTCCCTCCCCCACAGTGTCTAGATGTCAGAAGGTACAACCACATCTATCTGAAAACTGGGAAGTTGAGCAAGCATTATAAAAAAATTGCTTGAAGTGAAATCTGTTTTAAGAAATAATTTTTTCTATGGATACCATTCGGAAGATTCCTGGTATTTTGGAGGGTTTCATTACTCAAGTCAAGGATTTATATGTTAATGCAAAAAGAATGAAACATTATCAAAATTAAACCATTATCTGAATGGAAACATTGATTAAATATTTAGCCTTTAATAACTAATTCGGAGTGAGAGAGAGAGAGAGCGAAACCACTGAATTTTATCGTTGAAATCACCTTTACCAATATAAAAATACGTGGCTATTTACTAAGGATTTAAGGACTAACTTTGACTCTCCTAGAATAGATTCTATTATTCACATCACATTATTAACCACCTCCTGTTTTTCTATTTAGTTCCAGGGGAGTCACTAAATTCGACTCTCCAGCCCCCCCCCCCTATATACTGACTTGATACAATAAATAGTTCCTACTCCAATTCCCTTTAGCTCGACGAATATTAAATGGAATTTGACTCGAGGTAATCCCCATTTTATATCCATCGAGATAAGGTGCTTACCGTTAAGATGTAACCAATGAACTCATAGACAGTAAATTTACAAAAAAGAGGGAGTATGAAACTTCATGGATCAGAGTCATGAATAATCGAAAAAGAAGATCAGAGAAGAAATACGAAGCCTGCCCAATCAATATGGAACATTAAAGATGTATTTATCAAATAAATTGCAACATTTTTACTAGGGATTGATTTCACATTAAATGTATATTGGCATAATAAGGAACTGATATAAAT
This sequence comes from Hetaerina titia, assembly GCA_037158775.1. Taxonomy (NCBI): domain Eukaryota; kingdom Metazoa; phylum Arthropoda; class Insecta; order Odonata; family Calopterygidae; genus Hetaerina; species Hetaerina titia. The sequence goes on from CM073779.1 coordinate 36,168,340, forward strand.
GTCCACTTGTCAACGTACTCCTTATAAATTGAATCCGTATTTGAAAATACTATATATTCAAAATAGATTTCATCCAAAATGAATAACTATTCCTATAAGAATGCATTACAGGTCAAATTATTTTAGAATATATTATATAAAAATCTCGGATTTCGGTCAAGGCTGTATAAACTATTCATCTAGGGGAGAAGTCCTTGCTTACCTCATTCTCCCTTTTACTATAGCTAGTTTAAGTTTTCGATGTCACCATAGAAATCTGTGGTCCTTGTCGTACAACGATATTTTTCATGTCATTTATTTTATACAAATTTACATGCACCGTATGGTTAAATACAATATTAAAAAATGCAATTCAGTTTATGAGAAAAAACACTTGGAATGTGTTCTATTTTCTTTTATCTAGGCTTTCAGTAATAAATATACATAAATGCCAAAATTTAGCGTCATTGTTGCGAATTCTTAAATCCTATCAGCCGTCTTTAAGTAGTAATCAACAGCCGATTAATGGAAACAAGCACACTCCGCTCTCTCACTTTAAATGACCGCAAATCGTCTCAAACCAAATATTGTCTAAATATATATAAAAGCTAAAATATTCTAGCTAAACGCGTTTCAAATACATACATATTGCGGAAGCTGTGCTGAGTACGTGTATGTGCTTACCAATATTGAGCGACAAAGCTGCCCACGTTACCCAGGAAATATTCATTGTTGAATACACTCTAGGAATAGAATGCATAGAAACGTGGTAGAAAAAAGTTGGATTGGGCGCACCGTGAGGAATAAATGAATTTGTTAAGCACCAAATGGAAGGGAAAACAGGAGGGAAAGCGAGGGAAGCTAAGGGACAAATACGTGAGCCAATAGAGTCGGATTTTAGATGAGAGGACCATCGGGGTGTGCAAGGGAATTAGAATTTGAAAAGGAAGACCAGCGATAAGGGTTGCGAAAAACCAGCCTATTGGTTAAAACACGTGTGGTGATAATTAATGTCTCTAGTCGAGATACATATTCTTGGAATACTCTAATAATGCTATTTAACACCTAAACTATTAGATATATAGAAATTATCTCTCTCAAATTATCCTGAAGTTAATCTCTCTTGGTGTACTGATCAGGTCCTTTTGTGGATTAAGGCATATCTTTGTGAGAACTTTAATTGTTAAAATGTAGAGTTTACTCCTGTTTTACTTGGTATTTTGTAATTTTTTTATGCTATATGCTTTGAAGTAATCGATAAACTCAGTATTGGTCTTCTCGTTGCAAACTTGGAAGCCATAAAATCCGTACATTCTACACCACATTTAATTTTCTAATTTTGTAAAGCAGTTAAATGAATAATTGAGGATGGAGAGATGTGTGGATTCAGTTTATTTTCCAGCATCTAGGGAAAACCTCTATGGAAAAATCGTCACCTATTGCTGTGAATGAATTAGATAGGGATACCTGTGAATTCCATTTTGTTAGAAATAGTGTTTAAAATGGTCGAAATTCGAAATCGAACGATCGAAAAAATGAAAAAAACTTTTGAAATGTTCAAACGATTTTTGGCAAATATTAACTCTTTCAATTTGCAGTGTCTTACGGTATTTTGTGGTTTTACTACATTTATTTGTGAAAGGTTTCCTTTTATTGCTAAATGGATGTTTATTGGCATATATACTTTTATGTATTTACAACAGATGTGCCATTCACTTCATCCAAAATGGATTTTATCTCTTTCGGTGTTAAACCTTGTCAAAGTCGTTAATCACTCCACGAAATTCGTGTTTTCCATTTTTAAAAATAAATTAAAGGGTGTTGCTTCCATAGAATATAAAAATAAAACCACGCGATGGGTACAGCTAAAACTATAACAGCAGGCTAGTGATAGATGCGGTGAGGTTTACTATAGGTACCACATTTCCGATGCAACGAGCGCCAAATTTTCGATTTGCCAAAAAATTCTTGAACGAACCACGCATTATAAATTATTAATATTACTTAAATTTTCTTTCCCCATTCTGCCTCTGTAGGGGTAAAAATGGCAATTATTGTCAATTTTTAACTTTCAAAATAAAGAAGGCTTAGCAAGACTGGGCGTGATAACAAAATAATGACCCAACGCTGTTGTAGCAATTTCTTGTTTACATTGTGGTATATTCTGGAAAAAATCATGCTGTTTGTTCATAGCATCCATAATTGAGAGTTAAATATTCTTTGCAAAGCTAAAAATCTGAGTATTGATTGATATATATTCTGATTAATTTAATAACTGACATAATTTAGTAACCTCAAAGGACAATTAACAGCCGTCATTTATTTCACAAAATTTATTGATTACACAGGCCAACAGTGGTTTTGGTGCCGGAGCCCTAAATGTTGATTTAAAGAACAATTGGGGTGCTGAATCCAATTGTGACACTAGTTTTTTCCTATCAGCTATAGTTTTCAAGATATAGATATGTTGTTACTTACATAAAAAATCTTCTACATGATGATATGGGAATATTATATTAATAATAAAACCCACTAAATATAAAGAATTGATTTTTTTCTAGGGCTGTTAAATCACCCACAAACACAACAGAATTTTACAATGCAATTAAACACAAATACTAAAATTTTTTACTGTAATAAAACAAATTGAAAAGAAAAATATACATAAAAACATCACTCAACACATCGGAAGCTTCGTTTGCGCGATTTTCTTGAGTGCACTTTGTTCAAACAGTCTCGTTTTAAGCACCAGCAGTAATCTGCCATCATATGGTTATCCCATCTTCCTTGGTAGCGAGTTCCATTGTTTTTATATCCTGGCGAAATCTTTTACCTTGTTCTTCACTTGGGTCTCCTAAATTTCCAAGAAAATTGTCTAAGTGGCTGTGTAGGTAGTGAACTTTTGTGCTCATATTACATCCAAGTGATTTGAAGTTACTGAGCATAATGTTTACCAGCTCATTATAATTTTCACTTTTGTGATTTCCTAGAAAATTTTTTATGACCACAACAAATGACATCCAACTAATTTTTTCAATCTCATTCATTGACTCGACAAAAGCAGGAACCTTTGTAAGTTGTCTGATTTGTGGCCCCTCAAAAATACCAGCTTTAAGTTTTTCAATACTTATATCGGGCATCTTGAGTCTTAAGTAGCCGAAGCATGGTCCATCCTTAACAAGAGCCTTTACAAATTGCTTCATTAGGCCTAGTTTATAATGTAGAGGCGGTAAGATGATTTTCTCTCTTTCAACTAAAGATTCAGCAATGATGTTTTCTTTCCCAACAACCAAGTTTTCTCTCTTAGGCCACTCCTTCATAATCCAGTGGTTTTGTCTGTCCCTGCTACCCCAGAGGCACAAGGAACAAGGATATTTTGTGTAGCCACTTTGCTGCCCAAGAAGAAAGTTCACCATTTTTAAATCTACACAAATCACCCAGCGATGTTCCTGGGATTTTATCTTCTGTAAGACCAATGCTATTGTATCGTATTCTTCTTTCATCTTAGTTGAATGAGCGATTGGTATTGCGCCAAACCTGTTACCATTGTGAAGAAGTACACATTTTAAACTACGCTTGGAGCTATCAATAAACAAACGCCAATCACTAGCATCATATTGTGATAGTAGTCCCATTTTTTCCAAAAGACCCTTAACGTCTAAACAAAATGTAAGATTGTCTTCTTGAGTAAAGAAGGGTAGCATATCCTTTTCCCTTGTGCGATAAAAACTTATTTTTGTACCGGTACGGTATTTTTGTTTTTTAATCTCATTGGCCTACAATATAGAAATATACATAAAACTTATTGACAGTTTATTGAAAATAAAAGGAACACCGCAGAGTGGTTATAAATTAGTATACTTATTGATTTATTTTACTTTGAAAATTATTTTCGTGAATATATCAAATATTAAAACAACTAATCGTAAGATGTGCCATGTCTAAAAAAGTAGAGCTGTTAAATAAAAACGGATTTCATATTTGGATTCAGCTCTACAAATATAGTTAAAATCAGCACAAAGATTCCCGGCACCAAAAAAATTTTTTTTTGTAGGCCTGTGTTATTACAAAATTAACCTTTATAGATTCTAAGAATGCACGGTTTCAACATCTAAAAGGGAAATTCATTTTAAAAGGAACGATCAAACATCGACGGCTTCATTTTGTTTCACTGTTTGCATTGTCTTCATTGCAAAATAAAATCGCTAGGAGTGGAGGAAATGACTCTAACTCGCGTTTTTTTACCATGCCTCGATAAGTCTTACCTTTTTTTTACTTTTAATCAATTCACTTTGATTTCCTCTACGCGGTTCCTCACGGAAAAAGCTCTAAAAAATGCTCTGGTTTCTTTTGGGAAAAGAACTAACAAGATTTTTGAGTTGCAATTTTAAACATTATTGTGAACGGCATCACCTTTTGCATGCTAAAGTGTTTTCTTGAGAATAAATGAGTTCAATTGTTTCTCACGAGACCGAAAAAATAAATACGTACTTTGGCTTTAAAAAGTGGAATTGATGGAGAGATGGCTAGGTAAGCCACTGTTATATATGTTCGCATATGAACACGATGACATCGTCGAATTACCAAACAAGCCGTAATTAGTTCATTATTCATTTGTGAAAACTTAATTTTTTCTGAAAACCAATTCTTTTAAGCTCTGGTCTCAAACGTTCGTAATGCATTAACTTCTTTCATTACTTCGGTGGGGATCGAATGCAAAGCCTATTGGTTACTCAGGAACCAATCTGCTCTTGTATGGTTAAAATATATTTCTGACCATTGGTGCTGTGTAACTGCCGAGAGAACGAAATTTCTTAACTGGAGATTCCAAATTGATCTCCAAGGAGTATTGCTCTTAATAAAACGAAGTGCTCTTTAAAGGTAAAATGAATAAAACAATATTATGGAGCACATCATTCCAGCTGTCGTCGCCAGAGATGAATGAATATCATATTCGATGAATGAATATCAATATCATATCATGAATAGCTGTAAATTTTCGCTCATTGTCCGCGAATACAATTTGGAAAGAATTCTAATCATCTGCGCCGAAAATCTAAATTTAAATAAGGACTATAACGTGGAGTTTAGTTGCATTATTCGTTTCGGTATCTCCGCTGCATTGTTTATACTTGCAGTTTTAGGAGTGTATTTTTAGTATGGTGCCCTTGCCACTCCTCCGAGCAAGGTTTGGGTGAATACTTCTCCTAGTTTCTTTCCACCCCTTCATGATTAGTGTTAATTGTTCTGGCCCATATACATATCTCTCAGAGATGGCCCTCAGTAATGCAGTAACATAGCGTAACTAATAGAATAACCGAGCTCATTTTCTTTAAGAGGGGTGCAAAGAAATTATTTTTAGCTGGCAAGAGTTATGCACTTAATCAGCAGTAATTGGAACATGAATTTTCCCATCAAGGAAGTGTCAATGTTCTTATTTTTACAAACGGAAATACACACGAGCCCCTTGCGTACCGAATACTTAGTTTGCATGCCTATATGAAACGCAATGACAAAATAAGATGTTTTTCATGAAAGTATGAACTGAGGAGTTACTATCCGTATTTCGTCTGAACAATCCGTAATATTAATTTAATTTCTTGGATTTGATGCTCGGTAGGGGAAACATTTTGAAGTTACCTCCTTGAAATTATTCCTTCCGTTTATTTTAACAAACTTTAGTACTAATTAAAAATTGTCAATTACATTTATAGATGAATAAGTAATTGGCTATCGTTTAGGGAACGACCATTTTAACCATGATACTGTGTTCAACATAAAAATATGAGGGGATGAATGATATCTTCTAGGATACTGCGGTATAAATATTTCATGCATTAACGATACAATTTCTACATTTTGAATCTTATTAACGATTGATAAACATTTCCTTCTCGCATTTCATAACAATAACTAATGTGCATTGAATCAGTCTCTTCCATTACACACAAAAAACATTTTCCATCGATTTTCAATAACATGGTAAAGAACACAGCACAATATAAGGTGTAGATGTAGAATTTTTCTTCGGTCATGAAATCAAGGTGTCAATCAATTCAATTCAATCGAGTCAAGAAAATCAATGAATGAAGTTCCAATCGAATCATAGAAAATACAATATTTTATCAAGCAATTATTACTAAATTCCCAAGCAAAGTTCAACGTTTTAGTAAAGATTAAGTAGGAAAGGTGTTCGTGGACTTATATTGCGAGGAAGTAGATTTTTATGAGTAAAATCTCGTCTCCGTTTAGTCTAAATTCTTGAAATCCATTACCATTCACTGTAATATCTTAATTTGAGTTCTATGCAAGGGATGTTTAATGGAGAATGAAAGTTATTAGAAAGGTTTTCTGAACAACTAAGTTTTCTCTTTGTTCGTTTAACACTTATTCGAAATTTACAAGTAATGAAATGCTCCATTCACTCAGAGTTTTTGATTTTTATTATTATAAAGTAATCAACCGGTTACGGCAGGTTTTTGGATGGAAACAACTACCAAATAAATATTTTATGACTCCTGACAAAACACAATTCAGCAATCTACTCTACATCAGGTCCCGCATCATTTCTGTGCACTTCCTTCCTCTCTTCATCCCGTCCAACATCCCTATCCTGTTCCTGCTATTTCCTCGTTTGCCTAACGTTCTCCCCTCTATTACCTTCTTCAATATTCCACTACCGCTCAATACGCCCTTCATCCATTTTTCCTGCCTTCTTAGGAATTCTCCCAACAAACCCTTCTCCTCACCCACCATCTCCAGTACTTCCTCATTTGTTTTTCTTTTGTTCCATATTACCTTCTCCATTCTTCTCCACACCCACATTACAAAAGCCTCCAATCTACGTCTATTCTCTTGCTTCAGTGACCACGTTTCCGCACCGTATAGAGCCACGCTCCATATCAAGGTTTTGACGAGTCTATTCTTAACATCCTTAGTTGACGACCCTGTCATCAACTCCCTCCTCCATGTGAAAGCTTCTTTGCCTATCGCATTTCTTCTCCTTACATACCTACTACCTTGAACGTGTTGGTCCAAAGCACTTCCGAGATACGTTAACTGTTCTATCTACTCTATTTTTTACCCAATTATTTTAATTTTTATCGCAGCTTTTTCTTATCTGGAAAATCGAATTACCTTTGTTTTATTAATATATATTCTCATCCCATATCTATCCTACTGAATTTCCAACTCGCTCAGTAACCCTTGCAAACCCTTGGCTGACTGACAAACTAAACCTTGCTCATCAGGTAACCTAACTGAATTAACGGATTCCCTACCGACTTTCATTCCTACCTCCAGTTCTTCCCATGCCTCTTTAATCATTTCCTCCACATATACGTAGAACAGCAGCGGTGATAATGGGAAAACCTGCCTTACGCCTCTTCCTAACACTGCCCATCCGGACTCTCCGTTCCCCACTCGCACCTGAGCAGTCTGAGACATGTACAGGTTGCGGATCAGTCTCCTGTCCCTCCAATCCGTCCCTATTTTCTACAATATACTCATTAGTCTTTCCAATTCACTCTATCAAACGCCTTTTATAAATCTATAAAACAGGCAAATAAGTCCTGTTTGTATTCTAAATTCCTCTCGATTAGTGATCTTATTACTGCAATGGCATCATAAGTACCTCTCCCCTTCCTAAACCCAAACTAATAATCTCCTAAGTAATCATTTGCCCTACTCTCAATTTTTGCTCATTATACCTTAAAAAATGTCACAAGGTAGTCAACGACTTGAGGTTTTATCAACTAAAGCTCTCATTTACCATTCCCCTCTTCTTTCCTCAAATAATGATTTTTAGTTTGACAGTTTTATATGTATTCTCAGATTAAAGAAACACATGTTCGCGGTGTGATAACATTACAAACTACTAATGGTTATTTGGGTTTACAAGGAACTTGAGTGCCGGATACCCTGAAAACTTCATTTTCTGTCTAAATGTTCCCTTGCTGTCAGCTGTCTCTTCCAAGTATTGCATATGACCTCAAGAGGAGAGATTGGAATTTACTCTTTCAGTACATAACGTATGCCATTCGTTTTCCAATAATGAGGGGTAATTCAAATTTTATGTAAAAAAAAACTCGATGAGGAAAGGCTTTTATTTGACTAAACCTTATATGACTCATTCGCGACTTAAAACTACTGATGAGACGAATTTCTTCTGTGAATGAATTATTTTTTTCGAAAGTAAATTCTTTAGAGGTCTTAATTATTTCCCCGCATTTGGCATTTTTTGGAACGAGGCTATGCGTGTGATATTTGATATATTTTGTGTGAGATAATGGATACAAGATTCACTTGGTCCCAATCAGCATAGTATTCTGTCCTTGGAAACCTCTCAGTCATCAAATTTCAAAGGAATAATTATGGTATTTCTGGAAAAAGGACAGCCATGCTATTCTTATATTATCATATTCGCGGGAATGTATTTATCGATATTTTTAGTGGACTAGTTGCGCTGAAAGTAATGTCTTTCCTTCCTTTCAGGGGTGAATTTAAGGATTAACTATTTGAGGAATGGACAATTTGTTTTGCTTTTATATGTACCTTTGATAAATCTTGCATGAAAAATTTGCTTATTAATTATTAACTATGATTATAATCTCTCACAATTCCAAATAAAAATACATTCGAAATTTAATAACTATAGTATATATCTCATCTATAAACTCTTCTTCCGAGAAGACAGATAACGTTGTACTTCATAGTAAAATTTTAAAACGATGAATTTAGATGACTACTGAAATATCTAGTCGCGCACCAAGAACATATGTGACATGTTAACGAATGAAGCTCGAATCGAATCATGGAAAAATATAATATTTTATCTGGCAAAATATTGCTAAATTCTCAAGAAAATTTTTACGTTATCATTAAGATATAGTTAGAAAAGTGCTTGTGTTCGTTCATTATATTTTATCAAAATTGTACGTACTTCCTCCGATGATTGCTGACGTCCCCATAAGGAGTTGAATAATTTTGTACTGAACAACATACATGTACACATGAGACGATGCCATTACAGTGTAAATTCTATTCAATGTTAATAAATGTAACTGCTCGATGATTATCGATTTTTAATGCAATTACATTAATTTTCAGTTAAGTCGACATCATGTATGCCTCGTGGCGTGATTCACCGAGAAATATCTAATTTTGATTAAATACTAGGAATTTTCTGAATGCATGACAACAGAACCACATTCATTGTAAAGAAAATGCTATAAATGTAAATTCATCTCAAGTTTACAATTTAGATGCTGAAATGTCTTAAATTTCCTTTTTTGTCATATTATTAAACATTCTGTCAGTTTTCTATCATTTTATTGAACAAACTACTCTAGATGCAGTGGAAAATTCTTTCGACTGAGTAGGAACCAGTGTTCCGGAGGATTCTGGTGATATCCACTAAATCTCTTGGGTTCTGCATAAAAATTCCAAAATTATCAGTAATTTATATTGAATATGCTCGCGAATATTTCGCCACATAAATGTGTAACTGATTTTTATTTTAAAAAAGATAGCAGGTGGATTATAAATAAAAAGATGGAAGGCTAGCCTATGTTCACGTTCTTATTAAAAAGAAAAATAATCTTGAAAATGCCTGATAAATTCGACTTTAAAATTTTTTAAACAATACTCTCTTTAAAAGACACTGAAAAATGGCACAAAAAATTTAAATGCTCTTTCTCTATTCCTCAATTTCACTCCAAATATCCACTACATTCTTAGATGGTTTCTTTCTTTGCACTGGAATTTTGGACCCATATTGTGTATAAAAAATTAAATCTGAAATTACGAAGAAAAATATTACCATTACTTTATTAAAAATTTAGTACTCTTTCGAATGGTGTCTTTAGTTTTTCTGTATATTTAATAGTTTTTTAGATATTCGAGATTGCTTATATCTCCGAAACTACCATAGGTACGAGAAATTAATTCCATTTTGCTATTGGAAATTTGATCAAATTTCAGGCCAAGGTTAAATTTAGAACTGTTATAAGTGATTACAGTCATAAAATAGAACGGAGAGAGACTATGATATTTAATTTATTTTGGAAGTGGACTGAAGTCAATCGGAAAAAAAATCATGGTAATATTGATTTTTATTTGCCACTGCGTGATGAAGTCTATCCCACGATTAGGCCGTGCGCCGATTTGTAAAAGAATTCATCGCTGAATTTCACAGCATTTAATATGCTAAGGCATTAATATAACTTTATAATAGTATAGTAGTATTATATATTTTAGGAACGCATTAACTAATATGTAATATGTGTATTATTATGTAATGCACTATATATGTATATATATATATATATATATACACACACACACACATATATATATATATATATATATATATATATATATATATATATATATATATATATTATTTATTAGGTAATCTACCGGTTAAGGTAGGTTTTTTTTTGGATGGACACAACTATCAAATAAACATTTTGTGACTCCCCACCTAGCAAGCTAATCTATATCAGGTCCCTCTTCATCTCGGTCTACTTCTTTCCTCCCTTCATCCCGTCCAACATCCCTATCCTGTTCCTACCCTTACCTCGCTTGCCCAACATTCTCCCCTCTATCACCCTCTTCAACATTCCACTACGGCTCAATACGCCTTTCATCCATTTTTCCTGCCTCCATAGGATTTCTCTCAACAAACTCCTCTCCTCCCCCACCATTTTTAGTACTTCCTCATTTGTTTTCCTTTCGGTCCATTTCACCTTCTCCATTCTTCTCCACACCCACATTTCAAAATCCTCCAATCTACGTCTATCCTCCTGCTTCAGCGACCACGTTTCCGCGCCGTACATAGCTACGCTCCATATCAGAGTTTTTACGAGTCTTGTCTTAACATCTCTACTCAACGTCCCCGTCATCAACTCCCTCCTCCTTGAGAAAGCCTCTTTGCCTAGCGCAATTATTCTCCTTACGTCCCTACCATTTTGACCGTATTGGTCCAAAACACTTCCGAGATATGTAAACTGTTCTACCTGCTCTATTTTTTCCCCGCCTATTTTAATATTTAGCCTAGCCTTTTTCTTTCTGGAAAATCGCATAACCTTTGTTATATTAATATTGATTCTCATCCCATATTTATCGCACTGAACCTCCAATTCACTCAACAATGCTTGCAACCCCTTGGCTGACTGAGCAACTAATGCTTGGTCATCAGCAAACCTAACCGATTTTACGAATTCCCCGCCGACTTTAATTCCTACCTCCAGATCTTCCCATACCTCTTTAATCATTTCCTCTACATATATGTTGAACAGTACCGGTGACAATGGGCAACCCTGCCTTATACCTCTTCCCAACACTGCCCATCCGGACTCTCCGTTCCCCACTCGCACCTGAGCAGTCTGAGACATGTACAGGTTGCGGATCAGTCTCCCGTCCCTCCAATCCATTCCTATTTTCTGCAATACACGCATTAATTTTTCCCAATTCACTCTATCAAACGCTTTTTCGAAATCTACAAAACAGGCAAAAACGTCCTGGTGGTTTTCTATATTCCTCTCGACTAGTGATCTCATCACTGCAATGGCATCGCGCGTACCTCCTCCTTTCCTGAACCCAAAATATATAAGTTATATAGTTATAGTTGTATATATATATATATATATATATATATATATATATATATATATATATACAACTATAACTATATAACTATATATATATATATAGTTATATAGTTATAGTTGTATATATATATATATATATATATATATATATATATATATATATATATATACAACTTTTGGACGACACAGTAGAACACAGAATAAAACAGATGACGTGTAAAAGAAGAAGGCCTCGGAGTAGGCCGAAAGCTTAATCTACAATCTGAGCGTTCTTTCACGTGTTATCTGTTTTATTCTGTGTTCTATTGTGTCGTCCAAAATGTATATTGCTCTCGTGGGTGCTTCCGCATCATCGATATGTATATATATATATATATATATATATCGATGATGCGGAAGTACTCACGAGAGCAATATAACTTTTGGACGGCACAATATTATATATAATATATATATATATATATATATATATATATATATATATATATATACACTTTTTTGGAAAACCCACAAACGTGTAATGTAAATTCACTGATAAGTCATAACAAACACAGAAACCAAAACACAAAAGAGGAAAAACTCACTGGTTCTCGAATTTTCGGTGGTCCCACCACCTTTCTCAAGAGGAATTAGGAACAGAACTCAGTTCTGTTCCTAATTCCTATATATATATATATATATATATATATATATATATATATATATATATATATATATATATATATATATATATATATATATATATATATATATATATATATATATAACTTGGAAAAGACGCTCTCCGGCGACGCACAAACACACAAACACTTACACAAAAAACACTACACACATAGAAACATAAAAGAAGGACACTTACATTGGATATTTACGTTTCGACGGCCGAGCCGTCGAAACGTAAATATGCAATGTAAGTGTCCTTCTTTTATGTTTCTATGTGTGTAGTGTTTTTTGTGTTAGTGTTTGTGTATATATATATATATATATATATATATATATATATATATATATATATATATATATATATATATATATATATATATATATATATATATATGTGTGTGTGTGTGTGTGTGTTTGTGTGCGCGGTACATTTGTTGGCATACTATAGCCCTATTTTTCAATAATGTGCTTCAAAATGAACGATTTCAACGCGCAAAAATCATTCGCGGTCAAGGAAAATGACTTCATTTTTTATGAAAATTTTGAAAAAACATTGATTCTAATGACTGACGGCGAAGAAAAACAGTTAAAACCCATGATACACAAAACACCTACTATGGAGTTTGATGAATGACATACACGAGTACGTCATGATAATATTTCATATTTTTATTTTATTATAGTTTATTTTGGAGTGATTTTTATGGAGTTTTATGTTATTGAATTTCCATATGTAGTATTATTACGATGACTATTCGATGGTTCCCCAGAACATAAAAGTACTGGAGTCCAATTCCATCAGTACGCACATTTGCATCTTTGTCTTGGAATTTGAAAATTTGTCTTTGCCATGAGGGAAAAAGCAAAGGAAGGGATATAAAAAATGATTGACACTTTCTACACGGATTCAAGACGAGCTCCTTCAGCCTCTTTGAGCGAAGCAGAATAATATGTTCAGGTGATTGACCTCATCTACCTTCGATATTATTATCTAATAATAGTATTTAAACTGAGAGTTATTATTAAAAAACTAGAATTATTTTATTTATTTTGAAAATGTTTGTCCTTAATGATGTATATTAAATTCTTTTGCATCATTTTTTAAACATTGGCAAAAGGAATTAAAAAATATATATTCCTGGTTTGAAATTTGGAGAAAAGAAGTAAAAAATGATAAAAAATAATCAATGCCGAACGGAAATCAATTTGACCAAAATTTCAGTCCATGTGAAATCAGAGAAAAAATGGAGCTGCAGAATGGACCAATCAGCAATCACAGTCACGGCAAGGGGCTAGAGGGGAAACATTTTCACTCTCTTCCGAGCAAAGTTGTTATTTTTTTTACTTCACCCTGTGCACCAAAAAAAGGTTAAAGGGGTTTTTGAATGAAATTTTACTAAGGCTTCTGATCTTTACAAAGGTTCATGAACGAATTTTATTTTGACAACTCGCACGAAGACTTAAAGACGCAGGACCACTTGATATGCCAGTACGGCGGAAATGCCATGACAACCTCAAGTTAATGTACTTGGTAAGAAGCGCCTGAAGATTTGTAAGACTAGTCACAAATGTGGAATGGTTCCACACAGTATTAAAGATTGCAGCTCGTCATTCAACACGCTCCTACCTGGCATAATCATTCGCGGAATCATGCATAGGTAATGTTTATGTTCTAAGTGATGCAATTGTCGTGGAGCATTTCAGGTGAGAAAGGGTTTCAAGGAAGGAAAGAGGGTTTTTTTTCCAAGGCGGACGGAGTTCGGGGAGGGTGTGTGGAGGGAGAGGAGGGGCAGGATAGGGTTAGGAAGGGGGGAGCCTGGAGTGAGGGGTGGGGAAGGGAGGGGAGTTGGTGAGGTAGAATTTGGATCCATAGTCCCTTTCCCTTCCTCCTGCGGTGACGGGACGGTCCGGGATGACGTCATTGCAGACGTCACTTGCCCCTCTACCCCGAGCACCCACCCTCGCCCCCCTCCAGTGACCTCCCCCTCCACCGGCCCCTCCTCCTCCACCTCCCTCGCCACGTCTCACCCCCTCCCCAGCAAAGGTGGTGTCGGGGTGGGGGGGTTGATGGGACGGAGGTGGGACGGAGGGGTGGTTATGTGGGTGGAGCGCCGTGAGGTACTTTCTCGGGGAGGGGGGAGAGGGGGTGAGTGGGGCGGGGGTGAGTTGCAGGGTGGGGGTGAGGGTGAGGTGCGCACGCAGCGCCATTGCGGGGGAAAGGGGAAGCGGCAGTGATGCTGCAGGATCCGCCGCGCTGTGGGTGAGGGAGAGAGCGCCGCGAAGGGTGAAGGGGAATTTTGCACCCGCATCCACACGAGTCACGGGGCGGGGAGCGGGAGGGTTAGTGGTGGAGGGGTCGTCAGAGGCTGAGAGGGGGGGAGTGACGGCGGGATTGCGCCGTGTCGCAGAAATTCCGACACAAAATCCATAGTTAATGCATTCGTTTCGACAGGATGGGAAAGAGATGCTTACAGTATTTTTTTATTTCCTCCCTTCAACTCTCATTCTCTCTCTCTTTTCCCCCTCCCCTCACCGTTTCTGTGGGGAAATTGAAGTTTATCATCGGAGTGTTTTCTTTTAAGTTTATTTTTTTTATTTTTAAGTGGCGCGGTTCGTCAGCCCATTGTTGTCGGTGCGTTAGGAAAAAAAGAGTGTCTCGGTTTCGTTTGTAACCAAGGTTGACACCGGCGCGATTTTCTTGCGAAGAAACCGCAGTACGCATAGCGCGAACCGTCGCGGCCGCTTCTGAAATAATGCGTTAAACTCTTTATCCCCGGCAATTTATTGTCCTTCGAGTGGGGAATACGAATCGTAAATATGCTCCCGCTCATGTGGAGCGCGCGTTTTTATTATCAGTCGACACATTTGTATGGACTACAAATCCGCGAAACGTAACGACCACGATTTTTTAGTTTATTTGTCATGTTAATATTGATTTGTTTTCATATTTCATTTTAGGTGTAAACGGTGGCTGTGTTCTTTTAATGACGCGGGGTTTGTGTTTGTTTCGTTTCGGCTCGGAGGTGCACGATCCCCCAGAATGACGCGGTTGACGAGAGCCTTTGACCGTATTCTGTTCAAGGGTTCGCCGCTTGCTAAAATTACAACACCCCTAAGGTCTTTTCTTCCGAAATATGCTCCTGGTTAAACGTGAGTTCACGGGTTATGTTTTTCCGAACTACATTTTTGTATGAGTTTCATGAATTGGCAGCTAATTACGGTGCATTAAAAAGGGGTGTGACTTAAATTGTTTTCGCTTACAGTTATTCATGCAGCTTAAAATTGAAAAGAAAACTATTTTTATGACCCGATAAACGAACTTGGGTTTGTTGTTGGACGAGAAAATCAATTGAAGCGGTCAGGACACGGTTTCATTTGAGATTTTTCGTCCCCGCATGAGATGCGCGGAATAGGTAAAGAAGGACGTAAACGAGAAGAAATATGTAACAAAGAAGATGCTAGCCAATGAAGAGAATTGAACGGAGATATGCATGAAACCTATTTTAGGATGAATGATCAATGAGAGAAGTTTTAGGATAATTTTGTCTTTCCTAGCTTCTATTCATTTTAAAGTTCCAAAGTTTGAAGATTTCGTGTCTGCCCAAGCTTGGATAATTCGGTAAGAGCAGGTGCTACTCGGAAGCCTCCTGGTGTCCAATGCAGTGTGCCACCATGTATTTAATTATTTTATGTAAAGTGAAATATTTTATAAGCATATATTTAAGGTTATGAATAAATTTCTCCGTTTTAGAAACAATATTCCACTGCTTCTAAAACATATGCGATAAAAGTTTTCTGACTCATGAATTGTGTTTACTCTTTGTTAAAAGCTTAGAAATATCGCTTAATTAATTAAGCGTATTATTAACATATACTATTTTTTAAATGAGAAAGTTGAGGGAAAATAATGAAGATAGGATATAAGAACCCTAATTTCCACGTAACATGCGGATCGCGCTTTTGTGGCAAACCTTGATTTGCATTACACATTCGATTTTTACTTTTGGG
The DNA here is from genome assembly GCA_037158775.1 of Hetaerina titia. Taxonomy (NCBI): domain Eukaryota; kingdom Metazoa; phylum Arthropoda; class Insecta; order Odonata; family Calopterygidae; genus Hetaerina; species Hetaerina titia. The sequence goes on from CM073779.1 coordinate 36,184,602, forward strand.
AAAGTATTTTAATGAAAGAATAGATTTTGTTTCCTGCATACGAATAAAGTGAATAAGAAAGCGTTGCTAGGATATTTGGAAAGGAAAGGTTTAATAAAAAGTGTATGAAAGGGCCCCACCTTTGGGGACCGGGGGATTAAATATACTTCGTACTGTCTGAGGATAGGGAGATGCCGAATGAAAGATACAGGTAATGTATAACTACATTAAAAGTTATAACTGCGTGAGGAAAGATATAAAATGACCCACGTGAACGTACAGGTTCTCACGGGTACTAGAAAAACAACACCGAACTGACTACGTTACTTGACCCAAATGTTGATATTAATAACCCGGAGGTTGGTGAGTGTTGAGCTAGCATCAAACTAAGCTAGGATTTTAGAAAGGTTGTCGGAAGTCATCACCTGGTTGATAATACCTACAACCGAAGAAAGATGTAATAGATAATTTACATCAATGCAATATTAATCAGGTCGAAGGACTATTTTGGTAATTACGATTAGAGAACACCCCTAACTAAGTCCCTCATTGTGGGTGAAATTCGGGGTGGGGGGTGGTAGTTCCTTTCCCATTTCCGCTATTTGGTTTCCCAGGAAGTTCTTACAAATATAAAATCGTGCTGATTGGATTTAATCCGTAGGCACCACCATTGACTTGAAGTTGGAACACTTTGATCATAAACCGAAGCATATACTTACTACCACGACGCTGGTTTTGCATACATTCTGCCGTGTTCAATGAGTAGAAAAACAAACCCGAGTCAATGCCAATGTTTTATTTGATACATGACCACCCCCCAAAATAAGCATCTCGTTATACAAATTTCATGCATTTGAAACATTGATAATCTTGAATAATTGCCTATTCTCTTTCAGTACTTTGAAATTGAATCATAATACTGATGATTTTAATGTGTTGATTTAGACAATCTTCTGTTTTTTGTAAATTTTGGATGTAAACCGACTGTTGAAAGATACATTTCTTTACCTATCCTAACAAAACACCACCTGACTCCCAACACCATCTTTGTAATGAACCCTTGACCAAATCCGAATATATTGTTTCTCCTTCTGCCAAGCAACATGCCGATCACTTTCTCGCTTGCCTTTCGTTTCCCCTCTATCATAGTCTTCAATATACCATAGTCAATCAAAATACATCCAAATGGGGATGTTGATATTGTATGATTGTTAACCTACTGTATTTTCCTCTTGTGTGCTGTCTATATCTCCTTTGGTGGGTTAAACAGCTCCCTAACGCCATTTCTTGGCCTAAGAATCGGGGGCACTTAGTTGCTTATAAGACCTAGGTTTCCTCGATAGCTCAAGTTATTAGAGCATCAAAAGTCGAAAGATCCCGTGTTCAAGTCCCGATCAAGGAAATATTTTTCCGAATGTGATCTGCTCCATTTCGCCATTCCCACTTCTCCTGTATTCGTCCTTTCTATGTGTTCCTATCCCTTTTCCTTATATCGACTTCCATGTGAATGAATATATTTATGTATATATATATATATATATATATATATATATATATATATATATATATATATATATATATATATATATATATGTATATATATCTACCTTGATCAAAAAGTTCCCGGAATTTATTCAGAAAATTAAAAATACAAGTTTATTCATCTAAATCTATATTGTCCCCTTCAAAGTAATCCCCATCGACTGCAACACACTTATTCCAGCGCTTGATCCAATTCTCGAAACATTTTTTATATTCGGTTTTCGGTATGTCCATCAGTGCTTCCTGCGATTTTTCCATTACTTCCTCTCGGCTGCTAAAACGCGTTCCCCGTAATGGTTTTTTAACTCGATTGAACAGAAAGAAGTCACAGGGAGCCAAATCAGGTGAATTCGGTGGCTGTTGGATGGTATTTGTTGCATTTTTCGTCAAAAAATTACGAATAATGATAGCACTGTGCGACGAGTCCACGAGTTTTCTGCCCACATTTCTGGTCTCTTTCGGCGAATTGCTTCACGCAAACGTCTCATAACGCCCAAATAATACTCTTTGTTTGCTGTATGGCCTTCTGGCAAAAATTCATGATGCACTACACCGTTGTAATCCATGAAAACCGTCAGCATTGCCTTCTTTTTTGACTGAAAACGACGTGGTTTTTTTGGTCTCGGCTCATTTGGTGAACGCCATTCACTTGCCTGATGTCTGGGTTGCGTGTCGTACTCATAAACCCACGTCTCGTCTCCAGTAATGATCCTTTTGATGAATGTGGGATCGGATTCAGCCTCGCAAATCATGTCTTTTGCGACGTCAACACGGTCTCTTTTTTGCATGAAATTGAGGTCTTTTGGCACCAACTTTGCTGCTACACGACGGAAACCCAAATCATTAACCACAATGTCTTGGGCGGATCCATAGGCAATGTTCAAGTCCTCCGCTATTTCTCTGATGGTTAATTTGCGGTTATTGACCAACATTTCTTTTACTTTATCAATTTTTTCACCGACTTTCGATGTCGATGGTCTGCCACTGCGTTCATCATCTTCGATTGACTCACGACCACTTCTGAACCGCTCGTGCCACTGGTAAACGACCGTTTTTTTAGAGAATCGTTGCCGAAACACTTTTCCAACATTTACAACGTCCGTGCGCCACTAAATCCGTTTCTTACGCAAAATTTAATACAAGTTCGTTGTTGCAAATTTAAATCCATTTCTGCAATTGTAAAAAATCGCCAACACACACAGAGATAGATGTACTCTTGGCTACGTAACTTTTGCAAATGTCAAGTTATGACACTAAGATTTAAAGGTAATATCAGCAACAGATGTACCAATTTAACAAAAAAAACAGAACTCAAATCGGAACGATGGGAGCGCCACACGGTGGTTATTCCGGGAACTTTTTGTTCAAGGTAGTATATATATATATACACACACACTCACATGGAGGCAGGAAATATGAATGAAAGGCGTATTGAGCGGTAGTGGAATGTTGAAGAAGGTAATAGAGGGAAGGATGTTGGGCAAACGAGGAAAGGGCAGGAACAGGATAGGGATGTTGGACGGGATGAAGGGGGGAAGTACACAGAGATGAAGAGGGACCTGATGTAGAGTAGGTTTTCTTAGGAGTCACAAAATATTTATTTGATAATTACGTCCATCCGCAAACCTACCTTAACCGGTAGATTACCTACTAAATATATACACACATACGTTAATGGTCTGAAAAGTTTTCGACTCAGAAGATTTCAGAAAAAAATTCTTGTATTCAAACACGAAATCCCGCCGTATGGCCAACAAATATTCATTCACACAAAGGAATAGATATATGGAAAGGGGATAGGAACACACATACAAGACGATCACAGGAGAGGTGGGGAAGGCGGATTTGAGCAGATCACGAATGTAAAAATATTTCCTTGACCGGGATTTGAACACCGGACCTTCCACTTACCTTGCGGATGCTCTACCAATTAAGTTATTAAGGGGACCTAATTTATACAGAGATCTACGATGTTTTAAAGCGCCCAGGTGGTCCGATTACTTGGCCAAGAGATGGCATTAGGGAGCTGTTTCACCCACCAAAGGAGAAATAGACGACACACACAATAAGAAAGGACAGTAGGTTAGCAAGCATACAACATCATAGAGGATAGGAACGGTACGTTTCATGGCCAATGTGGCTTGTCTCTTCTTCTGGCTATGCGTGCTAGGAAACGTACTGTTCCTATCCTCCATCTAAACATATCTATCCTCTATATAAATATATAAATATATATGTATATATATATATATATATATATATATATATATATATATATATATATATATATATATATATATATATATATATATATATACGTGTGTGTGTATAATTACGTACAAAGAGTATAAATACGATTTAATTAGGAGGTACGATAAGTTATTGCTGTTGGTTGTTTTGAAGTTTTTCTTTATTATTTTCATTAAAAATTCCTAACATATACCCGAAATTTTAATAGATAGGTTATATTTTAGCTGACTTAAAATGGCATGAAAGATATACTTCTAGTTTGTTTTCGTTTCTTTTAATATTTAGTCGAAAATGTATGATTTTTTTGTCTTTGAGATTGTTTATTAATATTGATCCTGATCTAATAGATATAAAACTTAACAGTAAGTAACTCTTTTCTTTATCTAATGTAACTTGACTTATTTTTATCACCTCTATGATGAGTGGTGGGTGAAAACCAAAGGCGTGTACGTATATAAACTCATATTTCCTTTGGAGCCTTGCAATCTTTAACCTGATTAATAATTCCGCTCTTCCCTCTTCACTTGAAAGCTATCCTTTTCATGGCGACGAGGCGAGGGCGAGAACGATTGCTTCGCATTGAAATTTCGAGGGAAAGCACCAGGTTATTAATTCAGAGGGGCCGTGGAAAGTACCCACAAAGTCGGTTCAAAGGCGGCCATTTTTTTCCCTACTCCCTCATGTATATTAACCATCCATATCAGTTTTGTCGGGTAGGTATCCATTGGGTGGAGCTTTCGACTGGCTGACTAGAGGATCACGAGTTCGAACCCCGGACGATGCCCTCGGGTGACCGCATGTAACAGTCCAAACGATGTAGTTATCTGAACTAGAACTACGCCGCCCATAGAATGGTACAAGTTATTTATTTATGAAACCGAAACAGGTACAAAATGTGGAAAGGGTTATCTGGAGAGTCATCGTGTATAGGAAAAAATTCAATTAGCTTAGATATAGAAATGTTCTATTCTAGAGGGGGGGGGTTCCACCACTGAGATGAAGAACACCTATTCGAGCCTCGGCTGACGCCTGCCAAGAAAAACCCAATTAACCTTGGGAGAGAAATTCTTGTGTGGTGCTGTGAATACTAGAACTTGGTGGGAAACAGGATGACGGCACGGGGAATGGAACAAACCCCATCAAACGTTTTAGCATATTAATTTCTCACCTCCTTTGGATTTTAGTTCGTGATGATCTCCACCCTCGTCCTTCAAAACCAAAGCTCGGGCTATTTAATTTGGCATTCCTACATTTTAGTTTCCTCTGGTCCTACTGCAGTTCCTGGATGGGATCCCCTGGATCTACTGACCCACCAGAGTTCTGGTGGGTCGATTACTTCCTGCTCTAGCCTGAATACTTCCTCCGGTCCTCGATCTCCTCCCCCACCCCCTTCACCTTCTTCGATCACCAAGGCCCCTGATGGCATGGCGTCCCCTACGGTCCACTGAAACTCACGCCATCGTCCTTCGCTCTACCTACTCCGGTTGAGTGGCATTCGGCTGTTTCTCTTGCTCTCCAACACTCTTGGAACCACGCCTTGTGCCCTTAGACGCAGTGAACTAATTCCGGCGTAGTAAAATCCTGTTAGTACAAAGCAGATGGGAAGCACTGAATCCACCGGAGCATTAAGGCAAGCTCACGGTAAAATACTTACCTATTACCGTTCAACTCGACTTTAGAGTTTTTCGACGATATAATAATATTTATGGTAATATATTTATAAAGTAATAATCAAAGGATTTGGTATGCGGCACCAAAAACAAAACACCATGCATGATCGAAATTAAATACTTATAAACGGATGACATAAGAAAAAGAATTTAAGTAATTTGATCTGCAAAAAAATATTTTTTTTTTACTTATTAGTGGGACGGACCAGCACTACAAGTTAAAAGGTAAGAAGAGAGCCGAACTTATAGCCATTCCATTGGAGAGAAATCTATAAACCACAAACTAAAGAAAAAGTAAGAATATGGGCAGAGAAAATGTTAGTAATAACACCATTAATTGCATTAATTACAGGAATGTCTACGGATACACTCGTAGCGCATCTAATATACTCCTGTTGAATTCTCATAATGTTAAAAAAAGGTTTGCTAAATAAAACATGTGACACAGTTTGGTCAATTTTTAACATAAGAGGCATGTACATAAAGTAAAGGTCATTTGCTTATATTTAAATGTTTGCCCTTCAAAACACAGTTTTACTCCTGCAGCGCCATCTACTCATTCAATGAGAAGCTATGGCAGCATTTTTTGCTTCAGAAGCCTTCTGCTTTTCCATGTAGGCAAACAACAAAGTCAATCGTTGATGTCGCCAGCTGTGCAATGCGTTCTGTCATACGATCCTTGTACGCAAAAGGATTGCCGGATACTGAAAATCATCGGGGGTAAAGCCTAGTTTATGGACCTACAATTATGAGTGATGAAAAGGTTGGAGAATGGTGCCGTGACTTTAAAAATGGACGAACAAATGTCCATGACGAAGAGCGAAGTGGTATTCCCAGTATTCTGGCCGATGAAATTGTTTCGCAAGTGGAACAAAAACTGCGATGTGATCATCGATTGACAATTAATGGCCTGGCTGAACAATTTCCTCAACTTGGACGCACTACTGTCTACAATATTGTCACGGAAAACTTGGGATACCACAAATTGTGTGCAAGGTGGGTACCGAAAATTCTCACCGACCACCACAAAGAGCAAAGAACGTTGGGAACTCTTTGACCACCCACCGTACAGTACTGACGTTGCATCTAGCCACTACTTCCTCTTCTTGCACTGGAAAGAGTGGCTCGTTGGGCAACGTTTTGAAACCAAAGAGGAACTCAAGAACGGCGTTGTCAATTGGTTCAACTCTCAGACGGAGAACTTCTATGCAAAGGGGTTATAGAAAATGCTCAGAAAAATGCTTAGAAGTGAACGGCGATTATGTAAAGAAGTGAAGTAGGTTTGTGGCTAACTAAAAGTGCCAATAAAATGTGTTTCATATGAGTATATTTTTTGCTGTGACCAAACGACCCTTACTTTATGAGCATGCCTTGTAAATGTATCTTCTTACTTACCCTTGTCCATTTAAAATGAAGTATTATCATAATATGAGAGTCAAAAATATAAACATAATATTGATAAAAATTATCATTATCCAGGCGAGAGCTTGAGTAAAAAGTTCACCATTTTATCAACTCTCTTTAAAAGTATGTATGAGTGGTATGTACTAAATTTTGGTTATATTTATCAAAAAATGCAGCGCTTAAAAACCTGAAAATGGACGCATGTATTCCGTTAAAGCGTATACCGTGGACACTGAAATCCACTGCTTTATTGTCTCATTTTCAAGGGACGCAGGTTTATCCTGCAGTTTATTGCCGCGTGGTTCAAACATGCATTAATTAGCCCCATTTTCGTCGAATTGATGTATTATTATAATTTTCGTACACGTATGTAAATGTGGTCGCTCCAAAAACTTGGCCATTATTGACTTTGTGAAAGTGTTGAATAAGATTTTGCTGACGGTGTTTTAAGCAAACAATGCCCCTCGTGTTTCGCGAAGCGATACAGCAATTTTGAAAAAAGCATTCTCAAGTGAATGCTTGAGCATTTTTTTAATACGATGGAAATATCAATATTGTGCGCAATTTTGGTCCTGGAACGATGGAAATAAATGTTCTCTGGCATTGTAGCCTAAAGTACTAATTAAAGGACTAGGTGGTCATTACCAGCGTGCAACGGAAAATAGCTACGTGGCAAGTTTCAGTCACCCCGAGCTAGATGGTTATTTCAATACTTTTTCTCTTTTAGCTCAAAGACAAATAACTGACTTAATTAAAACCGAGGAAATTCGTGTCAGAATAACTTTGTTTTTCCCGCAGGATGAGTTACGTTTAAAGAGTACGAGCTATTGTTGGTATCAGATGTGATATGCATCATTTTCATAATGACAAAGAATGAGCTTACCGCCGTCCGCTTAATATTTCTTCAACTAATTTCCACAATTCTCGTAAATTTCAAATTACGACAAAACTATTTATGATAAAAACAATAACAGTTAAAAACTACAATCATGCTCTTTTTCACAAAGATATTGATTTAGATTGAAGAATTCTAGCACAAATCTTTCACTTAGATCAAAGAAACTTCTCGGATAAAAATTTTCTACAAGAATTTAAATAAGATGGTATGGTAACGCTCAAATATCTCTAACATTCACGGTGAAGTCTCCGCAGGTTTGCCACCGGGTCAGCTGCCGACATTTCGACGATGTAGTACTCCGTCATCGTCCTCAGGGCGCTGATATTGGGTCATCATTTTTGCCGTTCTTTTATATCACCTGCTTGAGCTCATGTCACTCCTCATTGGTTGTTAGTCGTAAAATTTTACCGCAGTTGTATTATCGGGGAAAATACCAACTCTTTTAGATCTCCAACATTCGTTTAAAGCAGTTTATTCAATATACATAAATAGGGTAAGAACGTATGAGAGAACTTAAATATTTTTTTATGTCTCCACGTTTTAAGATCAAATATAGATGTGAAATGTTGAATTCACATGGCTAGGCAAAATATAGAGGGCTTAAAGTCTCCCAGTTCTATTCTCGCTTTGAGATAAAAAAAATAATTTATTATAGGAGAACGTTCGTATAGTAACCCCGTTAAAATACAAGATACTTTGAACGTGATTTTTTAAATCAACCGTCTCATTAATATTTTCTCTATTCTACCATTCAATAACAATTTTAGCTCAAAAAATAATTTTATGAGTTTTCCGAACGGAATACATTTGGTTGGTTTTCATTTCGAATATTCTCATTCACATTTTCAAACGATTTGTAGCATCAAAGATTCTTTGACTTTTGCTTTTATGTGATGGCTCCCATTATTCTATTAATGAGTTCGAGGCATGAGAATTCAATTAAAAATTCTAATCAGGCATAATTAAAATACCATCTCATCTTACATGTGATTTTTTTATGTAAATTAGAAAACCTGAATCAACAATTCTCCCAGCCAACATTTTCAATTAGGTTGCCCTTTATATTTAACATCGTGAGTGCTGTGTTACGCACAAAATATTTGTCACATGTATGTGCGCATCTCATCATGGAACAATTTAAACCGGTTGTCATACATGCTTATATTACAGTAATTTAAAGAAAATTCTGGGTATCCATCCAAGAAATCCAATATGGTAGAACCACTGAAGGATATTACAGGAGTGATATATCTTCTAGGGAAATAGATAATAAGCATAATATGAAAGAGGTGGTATTCCTGAATATGGTCCACTAGAATTCCTGAGGGGTTGAAAGAACGTGGACGTCATCGATTATAGCCTTTCAAGGACGTGAATATTCTAAACACGAATACTGGTAATTTCATAAATTAATGTTTTTTTCGTGCAAGCATTTTATAATATAGCCCATATGGTTCTCGGTTCAAAGAAGCACAACAGTCAAATCAATATTTATCTCAGAATAAAATATGGCATTACGACAAGCTTCAGTTTCTTCATTAATCAGTCAAAGGGGGAGGAAACATCAATGATCGTTGCAGCTTCTACACACACGGTTCACAAATAATATGTCGATAATGATTTTATCCAACGGCCCAATTACACTAGGGCTTGTGATGATAAATGCAGAGTGTTAGCTTTTCTAGGATTTTTGCTCTAGCAGATATTATAACCTTGGTTTCAAAAACATCAAATAGAGTTTATATTTTTTCCATAGGCCTTTCCATTAATATGGTAGAAGGTTTAACTGCATTTTTCTATAAAACGATTTCATGAGTGACATCTGAATGGTGGCGCACCGAATGAAAAAATTACTCCTTGCACTTCACTTTTCAATCTTTTATTGTCAAAATCGCTTTATCTACGTGCTCATATCTCTAGCACAACGCTTAGGGGACGTTTCAATTAAGTTTCAATTTCGTCGATCTCTGTGGCGGCGGGGTAACATCCTCGTCTGCATATCCAAGGGTCGCCGGTTCGATTCCCTGGGTAGGTTTTCCTTCACCTAGGGTTTGTGTGGTTGTAATCGTCTCCGCTGATTTCACTGTTAATAGTCCAATGTAAAGGCCAAAAAGTGCTGTTTCGGACTAAAGCTAAATAAATAATTTAAAAAGAGTAAATTTTCGTTGAGTAACAACAGGAAAATTGTTGTATTTGAGATTTCTGCCTGTGGGAGAGAGATGGGAAGAAAAGATGACGGATTAATCAGTAGGAGGAAAATGCTCCGCGTTAATGTGTGGAAAACGTGTCCTTCACATAATCAAAACAGAAATATTAAAAAACGTTTTGCTTTCAATTACAACGTTAATAGGCATATTGGAAATTTTTATAACAATTAAATTGTGTAGCTAAAACCAGATATTATTTTCAAGTTTATGATATTCACATTTTCTGACATTCGAATGTTTTCATGCCAAGTTTTTATTCTAGATACTTTTCCCTAATTTTTAGCATTTTCAATTGAACTCTTGAGCCTAATAAGGTGAAATAAGCTCGCCGGGTGATCCTTCTCTGCATGAGGGAATTCATGCTAATCACGAAGGCGCAGAGCGAATCGTAAAGAAGGAGAAAATAGAATCCCACGAGTAAGACATCATATTTTCCTATTATTGTTCAGAAAATTAATGCCACTGTAAGCAAGCGCGAGGCTTGTATGGAAGCGAAATTCCCAGTTCTTTTATGCCACGTGGGCGGTAACTGCGTAGTTCCTTTCATCTGACACGTGCGCGTCCCGGCCGAGTTCCACGTGCATTCAATCAGCGCTGAAGGAAGGGAGGTGGTGTTTCTTTCTGCCAGAGGATTATCTCTCGGATTCAAACGCCACGTCCAACCACTCGGACTCGTCATGTCTTTTATTATCAAAAATTAAGGTCGTGTAGAGGAAAAAAGGAGAAGCAAAAATGGAGTGGTTGAAAAGGTTCAGTGGAAGGAAGTATAAAATGATAAGAAATGCCGTCCATTGTGGGTAAGATGTCATAATATTGAAAATGAAGAATTTCTAGGAATGGTTGGACAATAATCTATATAGATATGATAGAATTTTTATATATGTAAGAAATCACTTAAAAACTTCATGAAAATTAACATATTAACCTAAGAATGGAATATGTTAGCTGTCTGAATGCAGTCACCTGCTTGGACATGAAAATAATAAAAAAAAATTTACTAAAGAATGAATGCATCAAACGATATTAGAAACAAAAGTAAAGTTTTCGATGAAATATAAAGATGTGGTTCCTCGATTAGGAGTCATGATACAATTATCTGAACCTAATGGTGGTAATTCAAAAAATAAGTGATGAACTGTTATTTAGAAATAAACTTAATGCATACTATGTAAATATTGGGCAAAATTAGTCAGCTCTATTCCTAATACTTCTAGAAAACAGCTATTCTCCGACTAAACTCCAATGATTGTTTATTTTTAGTAGGGTAATCCAGATAGTAACCTCCGTTTTCATGTAGCGTGAGAACTAGTGGAGAGAGCCGAATGGACGCTGCATTGACGCACACAGTAGGCCAGTACGCCTCGAGATGCAGTGGTTGGGAGGTCTCACCCCTTGTCATTTTTTAACAATAGCGAGTCAAAATGAACAACATAATTGAAACTTTCGCCAAATGATCTGACGGGAAAGTAACCTCCGTTATACAAGATACGTAGCAGTCTAACTTTTTTGTCATGTTTTCATGCAACAGATTCCTAGTAATCTGTGGAAAAAGAGTTCAGTTATCGCAAAACGATTTTCACAAACTTTCATCAATTTTCACTATTTTCAGGTGCAGTTCATTGCTCACCACAGCCCATCATGGAGATTTGCATTCACTCTTGAACGAACGACAACACTGACGCACAACTCTTGTCACTCATCACATATGACCCGGATAGAGCAATGATTTTCCGACGAATTTCAGCAGTTTTGAAGTTTTTTTTATCAGCAAAATACTTATTAGGGAACGAACTTCAAATTTGGTCGGAACTTCTGCTGCATTGTTAATTTTGGTTTCCTATGTAAACAAATGACATGCGGCGCGACCTTCCAACCACTGCAGTTCAAGGCGTACTGACCTAGTGTGTGTGTCAATATAGTAACCATTCGTGTATCTCAAGTAGCTCTCACGCTGCACGAAAACGGAGGTCAACATCTGGATTATTCTCGTATATTTAACCAACATCAAGGAAGTAGACAGTATGTTATATTCCTTAAAATTAACGGCAGTAAATATTCGCTAGGGTTGCCAGAATATACTAAAGAAATTCATTAAATTTTTTAATGTTATCATTGCACTGTTAATATATCTGTCATCTACAAATGGTGTTTTTCCAAGTAAGCTTCAGTAAGCCAAATTTATTCGAATTTAAACATTGGTGGTTAAATCTAAATTAAAGAACTATAGGCCTGCATGTTGAAAATAACTGCGGAGGTTGCAGGTAAAACTTTTAAGCTTTCTAAAGCATGTCACCAACTCCAATTTATAGGTAGTAAAAGCTCTTCAAAGATAGCCGAGTGAGTGAAAAGGACGAGCCCTACGCATGATGGCCGTCGACGTCAAGAACGGTCGACAATGTGCAACGTGTGCGTGAGGTGCTGAACTCCGACCGTCGGTTAAGTGTGCGCGTGATCGCAAATCGCAATTACATTGATAAGAGGTCAGTGCACACCATTATCTCTGGAAATTTGGCGATCCGTAAGATCTCTGTTAAATTCGCTCCTAAGGTCTTGACGGACGGCCAAAAGCAGAGTTGAGTGTCTGAATTAAACCTTCTGGAAAGCAACACAACTATTCCCCAACCCTCTTAGAGTCCCAACATGGCACCAACAGACAATTTTCTTTTCTTAAAAGGGAAATCCTCCCTCAAAGAACAGCACCATGAGACACCAAGTGCCGTTAAAAATCTTGCGCTCGTACACTTAAGGAACTTCAGGAATCCGCCAACCAGGGAGCCTTCGAGTCGTAAACAAGCTTCTGACGAAAGTGTGTCGACGCTCAAGGAATGTATTTTGAAGAATTTTAAAGCACTCTAGCAAGCAATATTTGAAATAGATATATTTTTCCGAAAACATTCCCGATATTTATTTAGTTTTTTATATCATAATTTGCTCTTATTTAACCTTTAAAGTGATAGGGTTACCTTTAAATTTTGTAAACAAATATCTATCTGAGCAAACGCAATGCGCCTACTTTAATAATGTGAAAAGTTGTTCACTACCAATATAATTTGGGAGTCATCTGCCATTTTTGGAAATAATGTCTATTTGTTAATGATAAAAACATGATCTGTGTTAGACTAACAAAAAAGAGTTATACGCTAGCATTCAATATGATCTGAGTATTTTAGATGAATAGTTGTTTAACAATAAATTAACAATCAATCTTCAGAAAACAAGTAACAAACATTTCATAAACGATCTCACAAACTTGATATAATGAGACCGATGAAAGGTAAAAGAACTACAATTACTGCATTTAATGTGTTAAATACCTTGGATTATATATTGATCCAACTCATTCTGGGAAAGCTATGTGTGTAACATGATAAATAAAGTTATGCCTAATATTGCAGTACTATAATGGCAGTGACACATTGTTCCGAGACAATTTGCCAAATTTATTTATCCTGTACTGATTAATAGCTTGCTAGCCACCTACGCTTTAAGATAAACATTTAGAGTTGGTGCTAAAAGGATTTATTTAACGTCTTAGCATTACTTCAAAGAAGCTCCTTCAAACATCTGTTTAGCTTGCACTTTTTTCTACCTACTGTGGAAGTCCATCAAGTAATTAATTTATTATATTAAAAATGTATAGCCCAACTTCATTCATAAAACCATATATTTAAATAAAACATGGCCTATCGCACTTAACTGTTGCACTTATTCTAAATTCTCAAACACATTTCCAAGGCACAAGAACTGTCATTAATGTACATGCCCTCACCTTATTTTCATCAAGATATGGCTATAAAGGAGGGGATTAAAGGAGATGAAAGCAAATAAGGCTGTGGGGGTGGACAATATTCCTGTAGAAATGTGGAAATGGTTAGGGAAAGGTGGGAAGAAGGATATATATGGACTGATTCGTAGTATCTATGAGGAAGGAATCTGGCCGGAAGATTTTGTGAGATCGGTGTTAGTTCCTATTCCAAAAAAGGCAAAGGCTTCGTCATGTGAGGATTACAGAACAATAAGTTTGATATCCCACGCAGCTAAAGTTATTCTCAGGATCATCAACAAAAGGATAGAAAGGATAGAAGAGATAAGGCAAATGATTACTTAGGGGATGATCAGTTTGGGTTCAGGAAAGGAGGAGGTACGCGTGATGCCATTGCAGTAATGAGATCACTAGTCGAGAGGAATATAGAAAACCACCAGGACGTTTTTGCCTGTTTTGTAGATTTCGAAAAAGCGTTTGATAGAGTGAATTGGGAAAAATTAATGCGTGTATTGCAGAAAATAGGAATGGATTGGAGGGACGGGAGACTGATCCGCAACCTGTACATGTCTCAGACTGCTCAGGTGCGAGTGGGGAACGGAGAGTCCGGATGGGCAGTGTTGGGAAGAGGTGTAAGGCAGGGTTGCCCATTGTCACCGGTACTGTTCAACATATATGTAGAGGAAATGATTAAAGAGGTATGGGAAGATCTGGAGGTAGGAATTAAAGTCGGCGGGGAATTCGTAAAATCGGTTAGGTTTGCTGATGACCAAGCATTAGTTGCTCAGTCAGCCAAGGGGTTGCAAGCATTGTTGAGTGAATTGGAGGTTCAGTGCGATAAATATGGGATGAGAATCAATATTAATATAACAAAGGTTATGCGAGTTTCCAGAAAGAAAAAGGCTAGGCTAAATATTAAAATAGGCGGGGAAAAAATAGAGCAGGTAGAACAGTTTACATATCTCGGAAGTGTTTTGGACCAATACGGTCAAAATGGTAGACGCGTAAGGAGAAGAATTGCGTTAGGCAAAGAGGCTTTCTCAAGGAGGAGGGAGTTGATGACGGGGACGTTGAGTAGGGATGTTAAGACAAGACTCGTAAAAACTCTGATATGGTGCGGAAACGTGGTCGCTGAAGCAGGAGGATAGACGTAGATTGGAGGCTTTTGAAATGTGGGTGTGGAGAAGAATGGAGAAGGTGAAATGGACAGAAAGGAAAACAAATGAGGAAGTACTAGAAATGGTGGGGGAGGAGAGGAGTTTGTTGAGAGAAATCCTATGGAGGCAGGAAAAATGGATGAAAGGCGTATTGAGCGGTAGTGGAATGTTGAAGAGGGTAATAGAGGGGAGAATGTTGGGCAAGCGTGGTAAGGGTAGGAACAGGATAGGGATGTTGGACGGGATGAAGGGAGGAAAGAAGTACACCGAGATGAAGAGGGACCTGATATAGATTAGTTTGCTAGGTGGGGAGTCACAAAATGTTTATTTGATAGTTGTGTCCATCCAAAAACCTACCCTAACCTTACCTAATAATAATAATGGCTATAAGTCAATTTTCTACTAGGCTGATATATGTCCCCCCCCCCTAATGACTTGAAATGTATTAATTACCCCCTGCCACACACCTTTTTTGGTGGCTCGCAGGGTATTTATGTAGATGTAGAATACCAAACAATATTGTTAAATAATTTTAAAATAGTATCCATCGGAAACCCTTAAACTTTTAACTAAATGATTGCATTATTTAATCATTGATTATAATTATTTTTCAATTATTCCGGCTGTTTTCATAAAAGTGTATTTTTTCCTCCTTTTCGTTGCAATAATTTTGTTTTAGGAAATTTGCTGTTATTTTATTTTATTATTTTTATCATAAACTGTTTTGATGATCTATTTGACCTTTAAACGTGTCATGTTCCTCCATGAACTTCAGAGTGCTGGACAAATGTTTAAAAAAATATGTTATACTGTAGAAAATTGAGTCTTATTAGATTTTATTGTAAGATATTAAAAATGTTACTGCTCCTTTTTGATTGATTTGATCTTTTTATTACATCAATTAACTATACTTTTTGAAATTATATTAATATTTGAAACAAAACTAAGTTTATAAATGTTTAAAATAATCATTCAAATATATAAATGCTTCTGTGATACAAAAGGAAAGAATTTTAAAGGGATACCCTCGACAGAAATGCCCACGGCAGGAGATCAGGTTCGCCGAATGTTAGATGTGAAAAACTCGCAAATTTCCTGAGATTTCCTTTGTATTTCATTAATATATATATATAGACATTGGCATGTAGGTCCTTAAGTGACCATCCCGTCAGCGTCATCAGTATAAATTGAAAATCGTGTTCAAGGAGTGTGTCATGAATACGTCTAGAACTCGGCTCAAAAAATGCTTTTCCTTCTGCGACAGTTTACGATACCCTGAGATTTGGTTGATTTTGGTAAAAAACAGCACGCTCAAGAAAAGCTCAAAAAAGGCAATCCGAATGGATTTAAAATGTAATTTTTTCATGGCACATGAGGCAAAAGTAACACGATAGGGTATTATCTGCTAAATCTTTGCAATGAAATAGGTGTGACCAAAGAATGCTGGAGGGTGGAAAAACGGTGGAGGATGAAGGATGCCGGATATTGAGGACAGCACTTGATGCTGACGATAGAAGAGAGAAGAAAAAATTCAGGAATTGATGAAACAATATCACGATTGTTTAAAACTAAACAGATCCCGGGCATATGATGCATAATGATTTTCATTATTTGTGCAACTGAAAAAAAAACCATTGTATTCAAACGGAACATTGTTAATGGACAGCATTGCGAGTAATCTTTCACATGATCGGGCCACGTGTCTACGCGAGTGTGGTCACGTGGCCCGATCAGGTGAAAGAATATTCGTAATGCTGTTCCAGGGCCCTGTGTCTCTCGATTGGCTCCAAAAGAACCAAGAAAGGAGCCAGCAAACTCCCGTCAACTACTTGGGGACCTCCACTTCGGTACGATTTGCAATCGATGGCTGCCGCTCTTTGAGTGATCCTTGTCAGAGTACCGCTCATATTTTTATTGAAGAGTAGCTGTCCCTCGACATCAACCTTATTTTCCACTGGCACAGTGTCAAGTATTTTTTTCGCCGGCAATCTCACCTCTTATCACACCTCTATAAATTTCCCCTTTGTCGTTTTGCATTAACGTCGTCGGCTAGGGATGATGGGTGACCTATCCCCTTTCTCTGTCGGCCTCCTCGATGAGGACCCTCTCGAGCACCTCGTGCAAGGTGGAGAGGAGAGGGCGCCCTCGACGACAGTGGCGAGCTCCCGACCGAAGCCCGTCCAAACGACTCTCTCCCCCCCTTACGCTGGGAGCCATTGTTATATGCACATTAATGCACATCCTCTGGAGCGGCTTCCCTTTCAGCGCGCTAAACTTGAGCGAGAGAATTAAGCCGCTAAATATCGTAGCCACGGGCGTTCCTTTTATTATCATGAATTTGGAATCGTATTCCAGGTAATGGAAGGGGTTATCCACGTACTTGTTGAAGTTGTGGTTCGTCATGGAATCGTATCCGGCCCTAATGTGGCCATAAACCGTGAAGGTTGTCAGTAGCATCAGTTTTCAGTTCAAAAGTGTTCTAAATTGCTGCGATTGGGAATGTATAAATGATCCACGTAAAGAGGCGGGGAAAAAAACCATTTCATGCGAGATTTTAACCGGAGGTATATCAAGAAACTTCGTTGGCATCAGAACATGTACGGAACGAGTATCACAAATTATGCAACTATGACGGAAGGGTTTCTTAATAATATCTCCGGCGAAGTCCGGGAGAGGAAAGTTCAGACAACCCCTTTGATATTGGCGAATCCCCGATGGATGGCTGTGGATTAGTCGGCATGTTGGGCTTTTTAGATATCTAGAAATAGTAACTGTCCAGACAGGAAACAGATGAGCTATTAATATTAGCGGATTTCGGTTGGCCTACAGCTCCGGGGCAGCCAGTGATGGAGGAAAATGAAGGGAGGGGCCTCATGAAGTCTCGAAGAGCGTCTCTGAGGTCAGTTCAAAAGGTTACCCGAACCTTTTGAATAGCGCACCTCCAGATGGTTATTTTTAAGGTTTTTTCCGCAAAAACTTGACAAATAATCGTCTTGAACGATTATGTTAATATCTTGTTTTGTTGATTAGTTATGGCCGTTAATGGAAATAAGTGTTCGCTGAGTACGGCGAAAAATGGAAATCACGGAAGTGAAGGAGTGAAGAAATGAAGCTTTAAAGGAGGAGAGTACTTCTGTAAAATCCTGCGTTAAATTCTCTAAATCCTTCACGGAAATCTTTGAGGTGATTACCAAAGCTTATGATGAGGATGCTATGAAACGTACCGCATGTCATGAGTACGTGTTTCAAAAAGGGGCTGCCATCAGTGGATAACGAGCGTTCCGGAGGACCATCAACATCGAATCATAACCCTCACATCGAGAAAGTGAACGATCTAGTTAGTGCAAATCGTCATTTGACTGCCAGTAAATTACAAAAGAGTGTGGATCTCGATTGGTTCATGCTATGAAATTGTGATTGAAAAATTGAATATGCATTGAGTGGCAGCCAAATTCGAGCCTCGTCTGATGACAGCATACCAGGAACAACATCGAGTTCAAGTCTGTCAGGAACTCTTTGATTGAGCTGAAGAGAATGAAGCCTTCTTGTCGAGGATTATAACAAGTGACGAGTTAATGGTATGATAGCGAAAAAAGTGAAATATTTACAATGGATTGGTGAAACATCTCCCCGCCCCATAAAAGCTCGACAAGTTTGCTCGAATTTCAAGGTGATGTTGAAAGTTTTTTCGATGCAAAGGGGGTTGCAATGGTTGTACATCACGAATTACCTGAAGGCCAGACAGTCAACATGGAGTACACCACCATTCCAGAGATATAGAGAAATTTGATCGTGGAGTTTATGAGGATTCCGGAATAAGCCATCCAGGACTGTTTCAAAAGTGGAAACACCGTTGGGATCAGTGAATACACAGGGAAGGAGACCACTATGAAGAGGATCCTGGCCAATAATGTTTCAGTATTTTGTTCCTAAAAAGAAATTTCGGGAACTTTTTGAACAGATCTCGTTATAATTTTTTTATTTTGCTAAAATTTGCATTGCTTGTACTAATGCTATTTTTTAAGGCATTGACATGAATTAAATCAATGTGAATACATGTACCCATATATACATAAATGGGGAAAATTCATCTTTAGACGATGGCCACATTTTGGCCTCAAAATAACTTTAAGTTTTCTCTGATCACATCCTTCTTAACTGCATACGTATACCAGCCAACCAGCCATTACTAAATTTATGCATGGGACTATGTATTCTGAAAATAACAGAGCAATATTTTTAGCCCAATCCGCGGATTGATTTATGTGGTTAAAATCAAAGAGGAATTAAATTATAATTATTTGGCATATTTTTCAGCGTTATTTTTTTCAGGTATAAATTCGGAAAATTTATCATGCGTCCTGTAGATTTATAATCTAGTTCTTTGGACTTAAAGCTCCAACTCATGTGTCACTATCGGTAGAAAATCATTCTGCTCCGGTAATGTAAATAAAAATGTGGTCAAGACGATCCACATTACACTCAACTACTAGCCAGAAAACATTTTGGCGCGTCATTGGGAATGTGACGCGCCATATTTTTAAGTCCGTTCCTTTTTTATCAGAATGTATCACATTTGAAAGCTGCTGTGGATACTCGAGTTCGGAGCGTCCTTGGCGCCGGAGAATAACAGGGACACAATTTGAAATTAGCGATGCTCTACGTGTTGGGGGTCTGATTTCCTCCGTCGGGGCCCCGCGCTATTAAGGGACCGCAGGGCGTCTGGGAGCCATTTATCTCTCCCTTGGGGAACGGAAATAAAGGTGCGTCACCACTAAGGGGCTATCTAAGGACGCATGTTCTTCCTCTCAAGGATGGCGGCCATGGATGTTACAATTCTCAGATCCTCCTCGCTAGCGTTCTTGGAAGGACTCAGTCATCAAAGATTCATTTTTGCACATTTTCATCGATTTGGAATATTTCACTATGGAATGCATTCACTATAGTTTGGAATATATTTTGAAATATTCTACTATGGTTATTCAAAAACTTAAGTGTAGTACGCGCCGCGTATATTTTTTGCCGCTCTCTTTGAATGAGCCCTGCTTAAACAATCGCGTGATATTTATTGTTGGAAAAGTTATATTTAAATATAAGTATATACGGAAATTTGGTGCGTCTGAAATTGCTTATGCAAGGTTTTTATAAAAAATATCGACAACAATTTTTCCTGACGCATACGTGAATTTCTTATTTCAGACCGTCGGTTAAGGGTGCGCATGATCGTAGATCGTATTGAATTGATAAGATGACAGTGCACACTATGATCACTGGAAATTCGACTGTGCGAAATATCTGCTCTAGACTGGTCCCGAAGGTTTTGACAGACGATCAAGAGCAGAGTCGAGTGCCTCGTTGCAAAGACCTACTTCAATAGCATCGCCACGATTCCCCAATCCGCTTACAGTCCCAAATTGGCACCAGCAGACTATGGCCTACTCCCAAAAGGGAAATTTTCCCTCGATGGACATCACCATGGGACCATAGGAGTGCCCTCAAAGAAGCTTCCACGCGTACTCTTGAAGAAATTATAGAATTCGCATCCCAGGGAGCCTTTGAGTTATGGTAAAGCCGCTAGTAGGTATGTCGACGCTCAATAGATGTACTTTGAAAATTTTTGAAGTTTTAGGGCAATACTATATATGGAATATATCTATTTTTCCGAAACATATCCCGATTAGTTTTATACACACCACGTATGACTTTAAAACTTGGAGAGACACTAATTAATTTCATTTTACGGACTAATGAGGAGAAGAAAAAATAAATAAGGGTGGTGAAGGAGAATATTATCCCAATTCTATACATTTAATGCAATATAATCGTTAAACTTAAGAGTAATAATAATATGTAATTAATATTTCTTATTTATATAATTCTATACTTTGTTATAACTTTATAAATCAGTTAAAATAAAGGTACAACTTTAGATCCCAAAGTATTGGTGCAATCATAAATACAGAAGGCTCCTGTGAGCAAAGGTGCAGTTGATTTGTGATACTCATCTATATTTTTTGTGGATTTTCCCATCATAGGTGGGAGTACCTCATAGAAAGTAGTATGAACACGCCCAGCGTGAGAACACTCTTATTAAATTTTGTTACGAATTCTTGAATCCTCACATTGTCGCCTTCCCTGAATCCGGACGATTACGGTAAAATCATAACTCCAAGGTCGCTGGGATCCATCGCGTCTTTCCTTCGGCCTGCAAGAACGTCTCTGCGGGGTTCCTTAGGCGGATTTTATCCCATATGTGTCGACAATCAATGAGGCTTCTTTGTACCTTTAAGCTTTTGAAACAGGAAATCAGGAGGAACCAAGGTGGAACCATAATTATTAAGAGCAGCCTTCAATTGAATATAGAGACCAAGCAATTCTACTCTAGTAAGCCATGGGTAAGAAGACACTGAATACTCTAGCACCCTATGTTAAATTATACCATTCTTTAACTCCACACACACCTGCCCCCCTTCATTTCGCCCAACATTCTTTTCCTACTTCTATCTCACTCACTCAATATTCTGTTGCACCCGTTTTCCCTACTTTCTTTGGATTTCCCAAGCTTTTCATTTCTCCTCTCCTACCATGCACAATTCTTTTTCATTGATGTCCATTTCAACATACTATATTTCACTTCTTATATCATTCTCCTCGCCGACTTCTGTAATGCTAACAAACCGTGTCTCTCATCTTGCCACAGAGACTAAGGTTCCAAAGCGCACAATAGCATACTCAATTTTAAAATTTTTTCTTTACTCTCCATTGTGTCTTTATCGTTAAATTTTGCTATACTCTGATTTTGAAATTCGGGAGTGATGCCATCAATTTTCAGCCTAACATACAGGCAGACAGACGTAGTTGTACTCCTACAAAGGCGGAGCTTGAAAATTGTACCCCACTGCCAAACCTAGTTTCAAGTATGATTATCAATAAATGACTATATCGTACGATGAGTAAATTTTTATCCAAGTGAAGTTTTCAATTTAATTTTGCAGGCAAAGTGTTATAATAAAATGAATTATAAAATGTAATTTTAATAAAAATGAATTATAGAATTTGTCCATTCCTCTTCCTCCCTCCTGTGCAAATAGTGCCTAATACTCTAAATGGTATTCCATATAACGAATAGTACACTCTTTATGGGTCTCCACTGATCGTTCTTTTTGTTGGCATATACTCTTTCTGTGCCACTGGTCAATTAAATGTATCTACTTGAAGACTATCTGATGATATGCTTTTATTTATACCAAATGTATCGTCCTTTGGTGAAAGTTATGTCATTTAACCACATGCAATTAAGTTGAATATCATTATATTTTAGATAAATCCTGGCACATAGAAACCTATATTTACCCATAATAAATGTTATTTGGATGAATGCTAGTGCTTGTAACTAACTGAGCATTATCACGAAAAACTCTTCCTGAGATAAATTAGTTAGTTCTGCCCTTTAACAACCCGGTAAAATAATTAATAAATGATGGGATCGTACTTAATTTTTCAGAAAGAGAAAAATTATTCTGTGTGTGCTAAAAATATATGAAAAAACTTCTGATGTTTGCCAGGATGTGCATAGTACCGTCCCGTATTAAAAATAAGATCGAGAACTGTGTCATACATGAGAGGACAGGTGTATCCTTTGTTCTTTTTACCTCCATAATTGTAAGTGCCATAAAAAGATTTTATTTAACTATTTCTCTTTGCGTTTCCTGGAAGAGGGATTAGCTTTTAATGCCATTGTTTACATAGGGTTTCTAAATATGACCGTATTTTAATTTCAAACACTGATATCACCTAATAATATTTAACATACCTTCATTGGCACATAGTAAAACATTAAGCTATGCATGGCGTTTTAACTTCACAGGACCGTTAGTTGAATGTCCTGTACATTCATCTCAAAAAGTGCGAATAAAATTTCCAAGCTCAAATTACTAGTGTGTCATGGGTGAAAAGTTACTTGACTGATATTATTTCATCAATACGTACTACGTAGAGTACATGTGTTTTGGAGTGGTATGATATTGCACTTCGAATCTCCACAATAATGTTGAGAAACTAAGTAAGGCATTATAAGAGTAATTTCAAGATTATACAGAGTGCCGAACTCATGTGAGAGCACACACCTTCACATCAATAAATAGGCCAACAGTGGTTTTGGTGCCGGAGCTTTTAATGTTGATTTAAAAAACAATTGGGGTGCTAAATCCAATTATGACACTAGTTTTTTCCTATCAGCTATAGTTTTCAAGATATAGATATGTTGTTACTTACGTAAAAAAATCTTCTACATGATGATATGGGAATATTATATTAATAATAAAACCCACTAAATATAAAGAATTGATTTATTTCTAGGGCTGTTAAGTCATCCACAAACACAACAGAATTTTACAATACAATTGAACACAAATACTAAAATTTTTTACTGTAATAAAACAAATTGAAAAGAAAAAATACATAAAAACATCACTCAACACATCGGAAGCTTCGTTTGCGCGATTTTCTTGAGTGCACTTTGTTCAAACAGTCTCGTTTTAAGCACCAGCAGTAATCTGCCATCATATGGTTATCCCATCTTCCTTGGTAGCGAGCTTCCATTGTTTTTATATCCTGGTGAAATCTTTCACCTTGTTCTTCACTTGTGTCTCCTAAATTTCCAAGACAATTGTCTAAGTGGCTGCGTAGGTAGTGAACTTTTGTGCTCATATTACATCCAAGTGATTTGAAGTTACTGAGCATAATGTTTTCCAGCTCAATATAATTTTCACTTTTGTGATTTCCTAGAAAATTTTTTATGACCTCAACAAATGACATCCAACTAATTTTTTCAATCTCATTCGTTGACTTGACAAAAGCAGGATCCTATGTAAGTTGTCTGATTTGTGGCCCCTCAAAAATACCAGCTTTAAGTTTTTCAATACTTATATGGGGCATCTTTAGTCTTAAGTAGCCGAAGCATGGTCCATCCTTAACAAGAGCCTTTACAAATTGCTTCATTAGGCCTAGTTTATAATGTAGAGGCGGTAAGATGATTTTCTCTCTTTCAACTAAAGTTTCAGCAATGATGTTTTCTTTCCCAACAACCAAGTTTTCTCTCTTAGGCCACTCCTTCTTAATCCAGTGGTTTTGTCTCTCCCTGCTATCCCAGAGGCACAAGAAACAAGGATATTTTATGTAGCCACTTTGCTGCCCAAGATGAAAGTTCACCATTTTTAAATCTACACAAATCACCCAGCGATGTTCCTGGTATTTTATCTTCTGTAAGACCAATGCTATTGTATCGTATTCTTCTTTCATTTTAGTTGAATGGGCGATTGGTATTGTGCCAAACCTGTTACCATTGTGAAGAAGTACACATTTTAAACTACGCTTGGAGCTATCAATAAACAAACGCCAATCACTAGCATCATATTTTGATAGTAGTCCCATTTTTTCCAAAAGACCCTTAACGTCTAAACAAAATGTAAGATTGTCTTCTTGAGTAAAGAAGGGTAGCATATCCTTTTCCCTTGTGCGATAAAAACTTATTTTTGTACCGGGTTGCAGTAAATTCTTTTCATGCAGTCTTGATGCTAGTAGTTCGGATGCTTCCTTCGATAAGTTCAGTTCTCTAGCAAGATCGCTTAGTTCATCTTGATTAAATAGTTGAGGAATTGTTGATACCCCCTCGTAGTCATTGCCACTATCGTCAATAGAATGAGAAATGTTTTCAAATAATTCAAATTCTTCCTTAGATATATCTGGTAACGTCTGAAATATTGGGATCGGTATTTCTTCTGAATGGGGTACCGGGCGTCTAGCTGGAGGCAAATCTGGATATGTCCACTTGTGGCGATTTTTTTGATTAATTCCCGAAACATTTACTATGCAAAAATAACAGTCGTCAATATGGTTCACACCATTGGCACACCAAATTTTAGACTTTTCCTTTGTCCTTTTGTCCATTGCCGCAGATGTTCAGTACATGTTTTACACACAAAATGCGGTGCCCGTGTTTTATCTTGGTCACCAAGCTTAACACCAAAATATCCCAAGTATGCACGTTTCACAAAGTCTGTTATATTTTTCCTATTTTCTTTAGCCATATATTCCCATGTATACTTATAGATTTATTAACTGTGAAAATTATTTTCAGGAATATATCAAAAATAAAACAACTAATCGTAAGATGTGCCATATGTTAAAAAGTAGAGCTGTTAAATAAAAACGGATTTCATATTTGGATTCAGCTCTACAAATATAGTTAAAATCAACACAAAGATTCCCGGCACCAAAAAAAAATTTTTTTTGTAGGCCTGTGTAATCACGGACAGAATTTCAATACCCCAGTTACTGAAATCGGGGTAAACATTAATGCTATATGTTTAGTATGTTTATGACCGGTTCTCATTGAATGTATATGCATTTCGAAACGAATGGTCTTGCTAAGTGATGACTCAATTTTCTACAATACTGATAATCGCATAAAGCGGTCATGATAATGATACCAAACAAATAACTTTAAGAAAAAAATGATATTTACAACAAGAACAATTTTTGTTGAGAAAATTGCATTTAAAGCTCTTTGAACGGAAGTATGTTCAAGCTTGCCAACATTACTACTGCCAATTGCTTTCCATGTAATGTAAATAATAGAGAGAGAACGAAAGAGCGACAGAGTTCCAAAAGCTGGCAACCGCAGAACTTACAGATCTGTGGAGGGGGTGTGACGTCATTACTTTGAGACAAACTTAAGAGACAGGGTGCTCACGTGGCAATGGACAAAACTGCGGGTATCAAATTGAACTGGCTTACAAAAGAAAAAAAAATATTCGCCAAACAAGGACTAAATTCTTTCAGAGGCATAATTTGGATAATTCAGTGTGCAAAGTTATGGTAAAAGTAAAAGTTAAAACCCCTTTTCCTGTCTTTTACATTCAGATTGTACATCGAGTCCATTTAAGGTTGACACTAACATAAATTGCATCTCTTTAATGATCAATAGTTTTCCTTCTAATGAAGAAGTGAAATGGAATACAATAAATGCTTCAAAAGGGATTATTTTATGTCAATATAAAATTTCAACTTACTCGAAGCGTTTTTCAATGATAAGTGCCCTTGAGAGAAGTTCAGGGGTCGTAAGCTTAAAACAGGCGATAATCTTTTTATTTTTGAATTCACAGTTAATAAAATACTAACATATGACGTAAAATATTTTCAAATGAAACAAAAGTAATAGGAAATAAGGAAATAATAAAAATCACGCAAAAAAGAAAAACAATAATGGAATTAGAGAAATATTGAGAGAAATTGAAATAATGATTGCAAGTGGTGATGACGTAATCAAACAAGGTAAAAATGTTGTTAACATACTTAGTACTGTCAACGGAAAAGAGAAAAAAATAAAATACAATAATTGTAATATTTAAAATAAAACAAATATGGAAGAAAATTTGGTCCTGAAATATATAAATATTAATCCACGCTGTTTCCAGGAATTGCCGTCGCGTAGTTTAGTTGATGGTCTACCGTTTCGCCCCAAGTCCTGGAAGCGTCTTCAGGTCGAAGTGATCTGGGTTGTTTTCAGTTTCAATTTTATAGGTTTTTGTTTCCGTAAAATGACAGCATACAAGAATATATGTATAATATTTATATAATATATATAATATATATGAAAAAAAAATATATATATATATAATATATTATATATGTTTTATATATATATATAAATAGATAGATTTATTATATATTTATGATAATAATAATAATAATAATAATAATAATAGATATGTATACACAGGGTTCGTCCGGAAAATAAGTATACCGAGCTCAGGAAAAAAAAATTATTACACTTTTACATATCTTAAGCTAATATTCCTCAAAATAGGACCCTTGTGTGTCGATACACTTGTTCCAGCGGCGTTCCCATTCCTGAAACGCTCCCGCGAAGGCATCATCGGGAACCTCTCGAAGACACGTCGTCACGGCCTCTTTGACGGCGTCCAAAGTCCCGTATCGCGTTCCTTTCAAACTCATCTTTATCTTCGCGGCGGCAGCGTTGCCACGCCGTGCTTGGCCAAGAAGTCCGACACGACAAGCGCGGTGTGAGACGGCGCATTGTCGCTCAGGTTGTCAGTCATACGGTTGATCGCTGGCCGGACGCGGGCGACTCGTTTTCGAAGCCTGTCGAGCACTTGGACAGAAAATGCAGCATTTACAGTGTGCCGTTCAGGTACAAATTCGTAGTGGACGACTCCCCTTTTGTCAAAAAAGACAATGAGCATCATAAACTTATTTTCCGGACGAACCCTGTATATATCTACCCTGATGTGTGAATATTCACATGCCGTCGGCCTTAGGACATGGGTGAGCTTTACCATCACCTTCTAAACCGACCTTCGGGTTGATAACTGTGTTTATGGTTTATATATATATTAATAAAAACAACGGAAACAATACGGTAACCCCATTTTAGGATTAACTCCTTTTCGAGGTGAAAGATAAGAATGAGAGGATAGGCTACAAAGAGGGTAGCGGTTGCGGAAATAAACCAGTCCTTTTCTGCGGAAGCAGTATCGGTCCGGCATTTGCCCGTGGGCGGAGGAAAACTCGTACAACTGCGCCAGACCGCTTTGTTGTTATAAATACATATATATAAAAAATATATATAAGAAATATATATATTTCTATAAAACACAGTATTCAACCCGAAGGTCGATTGGGTAGGTGACGGTAGAGTTCACCCAGTACTAAGCCCGACGGCGTGTGAATATTCACACAGGGTAGGGGGGCTTTCTCTAAACTTTCTCTGTGTCGGTTATGGTTTCCCAGGAGAATCTGGTATGCGAAAAATTACAATGATTGGGTGGAGCTGTAGGTGCCTAGAGTGCCTTTCCCGGGAATCGAACCCGCGATCCTCCGGTTAGTAGTCCAAGGCTTTCCCCCTGGACCACCGCGACCCACTACATGTAACTGTACATATGTATATTTTTATGTGTGTGCGTGTGCTCGCGCGTGTATATTCCCCGTGGAAATGTACTCGCATTGACAAAACTCTTTAGACATTATTTTTTCTTACTTTTAAGGTGCATTTATCAATATGGTGGCAGCTGCTTCATTGGTGAATGTATCCGGTAAAGTGCACTTGACCATACTCGTATGTAACAAAGAAAATAAAGAATCGTCATAAAGAAGCTGATCAAACGGTTCCAAATAAAGAAAATAAAACTGAATGTTAAAAATCTACAGCAGTGTACACATTCAAATTGGCAGCAGTAATATGTGTTTTAAAATATCCCTAAAGGGCCGAACTAGAAGATGAAATTTTATATTACCAAATGGAACTAAAATACCTCGACATGACATATTCCTTCTTTCCTCTCCAGTTTGAAAACAATTTCACTTCAGTTAATAGAAAATAGAATGATTTCAATTTCATTCAAAGTATTTTTTTATCAATGTGGAAAAATCGATAATAGCCCTTTAATTTTATTTTTTCCACAATCATTTTTGACATAAGCCAGGGAAACATTGCAGAAAATCCAATGAAGGGTTATGAGGGGCTTACTAAACCACAATAATAACCCCAAAGATTAATTTGATAGATGGGAACAGAGCTCGCCTAATGCTAAACCCAATGTACGTACGTATCTAATTGAGATTTTTTAGAGCAAATGTCAATCAGCATGGTATGTGGAAAAATAACTTCAATGTGAAAGAGACCACTATTCATTAAAAAAATCACAGGTATCACTGATATTAAATTTATATATGGTGCATATTTTTGAAGTATGAATTGTATTGCATGTATTTTTTTCGTTGTATCTGTACTTTTAGAAGATTAAATTTACCACAGAGCTTCACAATATAAACGACACCACTTTTCTTCCCAATTTTACGTGCCGTTTCGCCTCGTTATGCTTGCGTCACTTCACGCATATCCCCGCATTTGTATGCGCCATCTACCCTTATTACCGATTTAGTATTGCAATTCAGGAAGATACACGTAATCCGGGATGATTTCTTTCTCAACAAAGAAAAATCAGTGGATGGCAGACTGACCGTGTAATCATACTCACTAAGTAAATATCGGCTGGCAGGGATAACGTGACATGGGGCCAGAAAACTGGCGAGTATATGCTCTATTCTCAGTTTTGAAGCGAGTTTCGTGGTTTCGCCATGGTTGATGCCATTGAAATTGAGAACTTTCCATCATTTTCGTGATGGCGGGGGGGTGGGGGTTAGAGCGTTCGGCTGCTCGGCACACGGCCCCGGTATCAAATCCTGATCAAGTGGGAGAATTCACATTGTGGTCACGAAAACTTTGTGGGAGAGGTAAAATAATACTGGGGAAAAATCTGCTTCCTAACATGTCTTCAGTGGTGTTCACGGTGAGCTCTAATACCGGTAAAAATCTTCAGGTTAATTTTTACCGAATGATTTAATTATTTCCGTTAATAACTAATAGTGATGATAATTGCAAAGCAGTAGATGAATATAGAATTTTTTAAATATCCTCTCACTTTTGACCCTGTGATTATATCGATGGTATAGGGGATATTTAAATATGACCTAGGGGTCTTCCTCGTTTGACTCATTATGTGATCCGGTTCCATCATTTTCAGGAACACCAAAATTGATTTCCTTCTCTTGACATTGAGAATTTACCTTTTTCATTTTTACGCACTCAGTACACGTGAGTGAGGCAGCGAATTTCCCCTGCTGCTCTCTCCTATCTAGTAAAGAGCATGATGTGACTCATGTCAAAAGCACGTCTCTCTTCCCTTTAAGAATCTAGCGAACCCCTAACCTATGAAGGCCTCTGCTCCAAAATGATCAACCCCAGCAATCACTTCCTCCGCATCGGAACAAACCATTTGGCCTTTTGACTCCTGTCGGATCAATCTGCCTCCGTTGCCCCGTTTTCTCTTCACTCGCCTCTCTCCCCGAGATCCGTTTGATCCCCGGCTGCTCCTTTCTCATTTTCATTCTCTTTTGACAGAACGAAGCCGCAAGCGGGAATGTCACAGGGTCACTGGAGGGGTAGAGGGTGAGAGAGGGAGAGAGAGAGGGAGAGAGAGGGATAGAGGGGGATAGAGGGAGTGTGTAATCCTGGATTTATACGCAGGTCTTTCCCCATCACTCCTGCGTGTTCTATGCCGGAGAGCCTTTGCTATAAAAAACCAGCAATAGTGTACCCACCCTGTTTGGTGACCCGTACCTCAGCATGGTGCGGCTTGGGGGAGATGGGGAGGGAGAAGCATAGCAAGGTGTGCGAATGTGGAGTGGGGTTTGTATGCGCGCGCATGCTTGTGCCTTAATCGCTTTTTCACTCGTAAAAATCGCGTAGTGTGATGGCTAGCCACTGAGGCCGCTGTGTGCAGTGCTATCACCCTGCTCCATCGTTTCTCCCTGCGGACTGATCGCTGGGCACTCTTTTTTAACTTTTATCTTGCATCGACGTCATTTGTGTCTCCAGAAGATCTCTACTAGATCGTTGTCACTACTCGCTATGATCTTTTTTCTCTTGCTCCATGTCTTGGTGGGCCCTTCCTCTCTTACTATTATTTCTCGTTAGTCTTCCCTTCTGTAGACATCTTCCAATGGCAGTTTCCCCCACCACCTTTAGATGAAGTCTATTCGGTCTTGTTTTCAATATATCTCCTTCCTCTCCGATTATTCATTTTAACGTCTTATTTCCAGTATATCTTGTATGCATAACCTATTCTCTCAATTCTTCGCCAGGAATAACTCAGAACAAAGTATAGTGACTCTTTTTCTCTTGGTCCTTCCTTATTATCCACGTTTCACGCCCATGTCACATTCAAAATCCCTTGGTGCGTGCTAACCTATGCATGAAATATTTCCTTGCCACTCTGTAGATGAATATCATTGCCAGCAAGCTATTCGCTTTCTGTTCGCTACTGTTAGTAATGATTTCTGACGTAAAAATTACAACTTAAAATTTAATAAACTTACTTTTAATTTCTTTTGCAAGACAACCATTCCTTTCCATTATACTGTACGGGTATTTAAAATGCAGAACCTTATCTATCATGCATATCTTCTGTGCTGCGTAAGTAAATTTAAGTTAATCTGAGTACTAGTATCAAAGACGAAATGAAACACCGACCTCGATGTCACCTCAATGGATTTAGACTTCACTTTTCCAGGCACCATACTGGTTTGGACGCCTCGCGCTGGTGCAAAATCAAATAGCTGGTCATAGTTCAAATAATTAACTTTTCATTTAATGACCAAGAATGTTTTGCTACTAGTTTACAGTGTATACCGCTAGAGATAGGGTGCACTAGAGGGCTGTAAATTTGAGCCGAAAATGGGTGTAAACACTCAAAAAAGGCTAAAATAAAATGCTAACTGCCTCGAAAATATTTTTCCAGGTTTGGCCACACTAGCTTAAATATAACGAATTTCTTGGTTAATAAATTGGCTTTATTTGACTCTTACTTGCAAATTGGCATATTTTATCTAAAGTCTTTTGCATTGTGTTTCGTATATTAGTTTATTTACTATTGAATTTCAAAAAAAATAATTTACATTATTTTAGCATACCATCTGAAATTAATTAGACAGTATAATTTTTTGATTAGCCTACCACCGAGAACTGTTTTGCGCTAATATGGTATATGTATCATAATAGAAGTAAACAGCATTGTGGAAAATTGCGGATTGGTTATTTTTGTTCATATTTTTTAAATACGGTGGCGTGCTAAATCAAACCAAATTATTCAAAATCAAATTGTGAGATATGTAATCAAAACCGAGTCATGATGCGAGAGGTGGTAGAAAGTACAGAAATTTGGCATTTCCATACCCTTTGGCTACTTATTTTATGATGATTATTTGACATTTGCGATACCCGACACGGAACGAAATTCAATTTTTGTTTAAAAACCAGCCACATGTCAAGGAAAACTGTTTTTTTTGCTCGTATGCAATTGATATCATTCGGGAATTTTCCATAAAAATATACTAGAGGTAAAACAGCAATAATGCCAATACACTAAAAGTTATCAGAATCAGTAATTACTCTAAATTTCATCAATTAATTTTTAGAATCCGAATTAAGGAATGGGAAAATAATATACGATGATGGTACAAGAAACAACGGCTTGAAACTAAGTTTTCAGGTTAAAGTGGCTCATATATTTTGAGAACCCTTCGGTTAAGCCACGCAGTGGTCACCGTGACCTGCAGCGCTGCTTAAAAAATATGTGTGAAAATCACCAATCCGCAATTTTAACAATATAAGTGAATAATCCTTAGATTTTTTA
Organism: Hetaerina titia; assembly: GCA_037158775.1. NCBI lineage: Eukaryota > Metazoa > Arthropoda > Insecta > Odonata > Calopterygidae > Hetaerina > Hetaerina titia. Next base: position 36,216,748 of record CM073779.1, read on the forward strand.
CTACCATTATTTAACATATACCCTTCCACTGCAAGCATGTTCGCGTAGGAAATCGCAGATAAGTTGGGTAAGGTGATAGTTGACTCAAAAAAAGTATTTAGAAACACTGTACGGTAAAGAACTTAAGCCAAAAAAGTTAGACATAGAAATAGAACATGACGTAGTTGAAGACAGCTTAGGACCAGATATACTCGACGATGAGATAGAAAAGGCATTAAGGGAGATGAAACCAAATAAGGCCGTGGAGGTAGACAATATGGCCGTGAAGATAGACAACCTTCCTGCAGAACTACTATAAGGTTAAGGAAAATGTGGTAGGAAGAGTCTATAGGGTAAAATTCGTAGTATCTATGAGAAAGGAATTTGGAAGACGTTTTGAGATCAGTGTTGGTTCCTATTTCGAAAAAGGTAAAGGCTAAATCATGTGAGGACTAGAGGACAATATGTTTCATATCTCACGCAGCGAAAGTTGTTCTCAGGATCATCAACAAAAGGATTAAGAGTTGGGAAAACGATTACTTTGGGGATGATCATTTTTGGGTTTAGGAAGGGAAGAGGTACGCGTGATGCCATTGCAGTAATAAGATCACTAATCGAGAAGAATTTAGAATACAAACAGGATGCATTTGCCTGTTTCGTAGATTTCGAAAAAGCGTTTGATAGAGTGAATTGGTAAACATTAATGCGTGTATTGCAAGAAAATAGGAATGGATTAGAAGGATAGGAGACAAATCCGCAAACTTGACATGTCTCAGACTGCTCAGGTGCGAGTGGGGAACGGAGAGTCCGGATGGGCAGTGTTAGGAAGAGGTGTAAGACAGGATTGACCATTGTCACCGGTGCTGTTCAACGTATATGTGGAGGGAATGATTAAAGAGGCATGGGAAGAACTGGAGGTGGGAATTTAAGTCGGGGGGAATTCGTAAAATTAGTTAGGTTTGCTGATGACCAAGCATTAGTTGTTCAGTCAGCCAAGGGGTTGCAAGCATTGCTGAGTGAATTGAAAATTCAGTGCGATAGATGTGGGATGAGAATCAGTATTAATAAAACGAAGGATATGTATTTTTCAGAAAAAAAGCTAAGCTAAATATTAAAATAGGAGGGCAAACACTAGAGCAGGTAGAAAAGTTTACGTATCTCGGAAGTGCTTTGGACCAACACGGTCCAAGTAGAAGGGACGTACGGAGAAGAATTGCGCCAGGCAAAGAGGCTTTCTCAAGGGGGAGGGAGTTGATGAGGGGGACGTTGAGTAGGGAGGTTAAGAAAAGACTCGTAAAAACTTTGGTATGGAGCGTAGCTCTGTACGGTGCGGAAACGTGGTCATTGAAGCAGGAGGATAGACGTAGATTGGAGGCTTTTGATATGTGGGTGCGGAGAAGAATGGAGAAGGTGAAATGGACCGATAGGAAAACAAATGAGGAAGCACTAGGTATGGAGGGCGAGGAGAGGGAGACATCCTATGGAGGCAGGAAGAATGGATGGAGGGCATATTGATCGGAAGTAAGATATTGAAGACTGTAATAGAGGGGAGAAGGTTAGGCAAACGAGGTAAGAGCTGGGACAGGAAAGGGATAGCTTGATAGATAATGGACTTCATTTCGGCGAAATTGAGACCTAATGGTCCCTTCTTCCTTTTAACCCATAGGATGAGGATTTAACCCAGGGATGATGGACGGGATGAAAGGAGGAAATAAGTATATGGAGATGAAGAGAGCTGATGAAGAGTAGGTGGCTGAATTTTTTTTGTTATTAGTCAAAAAATATTTATTTAATAGCTGTATCCATCCAGAAACCTACCTTAATCGGTAGATTACCTTATAATTATATAAAAATGTGAATATTAGAAGTCATTTCTTATTAGAAACAATATATCATAAGAAGATGAAGTACCGGAACCTATCGCAAAAATGTCGAATTGCCAGTAAAATATAGTTTAGGATATTTGTCAAACAAGAAATTGTATAGATTGAAACAAGTATAGTGAAAGGTTTGAGTATGAATGAAAAATGTGTAATGGAGCGAAGGAAAGCAAATTAGATATTGGGAGAGAGGAAACAGGCAGAAAATCCAAAGGAAGCAGACAAGATAAGTGAAAATAGTTTTCATTGGTGATGGTATATTGAAAACCAACACTTTTATTACAAAGTACACTTCAGGCAAGGGAGGAAGTGGTAAAAGTAGGACAGGCAAGTCGAACGTTGTGAAGGCAGGGAGGAAAGTCATCAAGGAAGAAATCAAGGAAGGGTTTGTTATAGCGTCAGATGCCAGATTGTGCTTTGTCAGAAAGAGACAAGGAAACCTTTTACGATTTTATTGGCTGTATTAATCCAAAACAACCTTAATTGGTTGAATAATAATCATAATATAATTGTATTATGACCGACTTTTGGAAAACTGTAGGTACTTTTATATCATTTTCTACCTTAATTTGAAATATTTTATGGAGCTGTGAATTTAGCCATTTTATTTTCCTGGAAATATAAAGGATTTACAAAAGATGAATTTTATATATAATGGCAAAATGTTTGTGTAGCAACATTTGTTTAAACTAAAAAACTTCATCTTAAAGATATAATTCTTTAGAGTAAAATCATAATGAAAGACGCGTTGCGTGAGGCAAACGAGGTATCGGTAGGAACTTAAATGATTGAGCAGAAATTTTTTTTATTAATATTAAAGGAACGATTCCGCATACATTATTACTGTAATTCATATCACGAAAAAGATTTTGTGCATTTAAATGGAAATAAAAGTCATGTCGGGTTTTGTAAAAGTATGATATTTCCTGAAAACAATTAACCTAAGAATAGTCTCAATAGCTTGAATTTTCATCTCTACTAGTGCCATTTACTTCTTGGTATTAGCTATCCGTCATATCTTTTTGAACTAATGCAGTTCAATTCACCATCACATATCAAATCTCTTTAGGAAGCAATCTTTTTCATTAAATACGTCTATTTTTCTGTGGATTTTCTTTATTATTGGATCTGACATGGGCAGTCCATTGATCAAGCCTTTCATTGCATTCTTCCTCCATAACTTCCGCACCCCTATTTGAATTGTTTACTATCATCATTGAATCTCCTTGACTATTCCATTTGATTTCCCAATAGGATGAATAACAGTTGAACCGAAGTGTTTTCCATTATTAAAGCACTCTTTAATCTTGACGGAATATAATAATAATTTTAAAATTCTCATACTTTTGAGTATTCGTCAAAATATATCAAATATTTCACAAAGGCATTGCCATCGTTCTCAAAGCCACTCGCAATCACCTTCAATACAATCAAGAAAGGCTTCAACTCTTGTTCACCCTTCTCCATTTTAAAAGAACCCCATGAAATACCAAAAGAAACATAAAAGAGGTAGTATTAGCATAATTTGTGATGTCATCGCTTGAATTTGGAATGTAAACCAATCAGCTCATCTCTTTAAGGATTTATTCTTAAATGTGTCACTTATCCCGTGCTCTTTTCCAAGTACAATTTTTTTATTTTCATTATTTAATTTTTTTCTAGTCTTTCTATGAGTAAGGCTTCGTAACCAAATGTAATCTGTAACCATCGCGTGCAATACTAAAACATTTGACGTAAAAACAGAATATATCAAATCTGATTTTTGCACAGCTATTGAAGTCACTCATATTTTCGACGTGGCAACAGAAATGAGAAATTTGTTGCCGATGTTTAGAAGATGTGCTACAACGACCACCATAGGAGTGTTTTTCCTCTGCTTAAACCTTCTGTCCGATTTACACTTCACTTGAACAAAGTTTCTTAATTTTAGCATCGATTTGATTGATTTCTTCCAGCGTCGACTCCGTGATACTGTTCTCAAAAGTAGGTGGACATGGCAATAAAATGTCGTTGACGGTCTTCAGATGCCACAATACGTTTACTTTAGCGCCTCAAAATCTTGCGATATGTACTATTATTTTCAATCAATTAGAGAGGATGGAGGCAATTTCCAATAAATTAGGATTGCATTTTTTTATTTAAACCTTTTCGAACGCGCTTTGTCCTGAGGTTCCCACATAAAAGCAATAACAGCCAAATTGAATACCTGAAAATTAGATATCGTCGAACCACCTGCTTCCCTTTCAACATATCCCCTATTCCTGTACCTTATCAATATAAATATTTCGAAGTAATTTTCCTCCCTTTACTCGAAACCATCAAATACTCAGGTAGTGTGGCGGCTGCAGACTGTGATGTATATCATAAACGAGGTCTGTCCAGATGGTATCCAGACACAATATTTTGAAAAAATCACCTTCTCTAAAGCAATGAGGCCTTAGTCCCCTTCGAAGTATTCCCATTGGCACCTCGTAGACTTATCCCAGCATCTCCTCCACTTTTCGAAAACAATCGGCCAAGTTCTGTTTCGGAACGATCATCAGCTGCCTCGTCGCATTCTATTTCATCTCGTCAACACCAAGTATTTCGTGCTGATGTTACAGAAGGCTTCTTCCAAAGGGGATACAAGGACCTAGGTTTTCTAAAAAAATTTATAACTGGAGATGAACCATGGGTCTACGGCTATGACCTGAAACAAAAAAATAAGCTTCCCAGCAGCCGGTTGACGAGATAAAGGAAAATATGAAGAGAACTGAGGTCACATTGTTCTCCTCAGGCTGTTTTTCTAAAAAATATTGCAAGGCTGAACATTCCACCGACAGACTTCGTATGAGATTTGGAACGTATGTTGAACACATGCTTTGAAGCTATGCGCATATTTAGCCAGGAGAAAATACTTGTGTACATCTTACCTTTATCTATTGATTAATTTCCATGAGTCATGATATCTCATTACCAAAAAGAAAACAGGCATCTACGAGTTATGTCTGGAATTCCTATAGACCATTTGAGTGCCCTCAATATGAAAACTCCACCCATCAAAGGTAATTCACCGTTTCTAAGGTTCACATATAAAATAGTGTCTCTCTAGAAATGAAGGAATTGCTGGCTACCATAAAAGATTGACTTTTAAATGTTGTCTAAGGGTAAAAATAAGTTATATACTCGTAATATTTTTCATTATGGTAAAAAATGGCATTTATTTTATTAATGGTATTTTTTCATAGGTATTTTCTATGCCCATTGGGATTTTTTTATTTGTTGTCCTTCTCTTTTTTTGCCGAGTTCTGGTATCTAATTCTTTTAATATTTAGAAGGGACGAGACGCCCATAGGAAATACGTATATTAATTTCCATTTAATTGAATATTTTTGTTTTTCTTGCCGTGCACAGGATATACTCAGGCTTCCTCTCTTTCTAAGCTTTTATCATTTCTCCTGATATATTTCCGAACCCTATATTTTGCACTTGCAATGATTTTTGTCCTCATATTGACTACACTCTAATTTTACACGATTCTTTGAGCATATCGCGAAAACAGAAATTATTACGACATGATTCACGTCAGACTAGGATTGATGGAGTGATTTCACTTGGCTATTATCACTCGGGATTCAACATGGTAGTGCATACCCTGGTATATCAGCTTCACTCGGGATTAAACACGGTAGTGCATACCTTGGTATATCAGCTTTAGTACAAATATCTGAGAATGATGCTCGTGGTTGCCAATAACTATTGAAAAAGAAAATCAGGTTTGTTTTGTTCAATGGAAAATGTGAAGCTATCCCCGGAAAGCAAAAAGCCTCTTCAGTCCCAGCACCCTCTTCCTTTGGTGTAAGAATATTGAATTTAACAGATCACGAGTTCCTTCCAAATGAACTATCTCGTTTGGAGAAAGGTTTTAAATGTGTACCAAATGCCCCGATTACAGTCAACAACTTAAAGAATTTGACAGTGGACTGTGAGGTGGCCCTCCTTTGAGAGAATAAAGGTACCAAGTTAGTCCTCCCTCCCAAGTGCATCCTCGTCTCTTTCGGTCTCTGAAGCCTTTTTCCGAGTGTTTCCACCCAAGAAGCCCTCCAGTTAGCCGAAGAAATCCTTTTTCGGAAAGGGGTCCCGTTTCCAGTGATTAGTGAGTTGTGTTTGGTCCTAAAAACATGCGTATCCCAGAATTATTTCAAGTTCAACGAAAAATACGTCTTAAAAACCCATGGTCTGGCCATGGGATCCCCTGTATCTTCTCTACTAGTGGACATCTATATGGACCAGGTGGATAGTGTTCTGTCCTCCTCTTCCACCAACTTGGTGAAAAACATAGTCTGTTGCCACTGTTAGGTAGACGATATATTATGGGTATGGGCAACTCAAATAACTTCTGACACATTTGAAATATCAATAGGCGAAATATTCTTATATGATGATGAAGAAACTCCAAATGCTAAATACTAGTCAACGCAAAATCACATCCTCCAAGAAAAGGAGTATTTGATAGAAGGATAATTATAGTATGTACTCATCGGTTTTACGTACGAGTACATCAGCCTGCAAGAAAAAATACTGCGTTACAAAAAGGCTCCACCAGTTTTACAGTTTGATCTTTTTTTGACTTTCAACGCAATACTTCTTTATTTATATTTTCATAAACAATGGTAGTATAATCTTCATCATATATGATATACAGAGAATTACAGACAATAAATACAACATACAACTACAGACAATCTTTATCATATACCAAGTGGCATGATCTTCATAACAAACAATAGTAGTATATCCCGGTCAAGACGATTGATTTTTACACTCTGAAATTGTTGCAATAACAGTAAGAATTAAACATTTATAAATGGAATACTCTCTTTGGTCCTGCTAAGCCAGTCAGTTCTAACTTGATATCAAGTGCCACATAAGCAAAAATGATTGGTTAATGTGTTGCAATTATAAAGCTACATATATTGTGTCAAGTTTTTTGCCAAGCCTTAAATCTATTCCGTGTAATAATCAGTCTTTTATTCACCCTTTCATAGAATTTACTGACTGAAATATTCTTAAATATTTCGGTATTTCATTGAAAGTTAGAGTTAGAGTAACCTCCAATTTTCTTCTACCATGATTCGGAATAGATGGAATAAATTTATGAGGGAGTAGAATTTTTGTTTTATTTTTCCTGTCAGAATTGGTCTTCTGGACCATTTGGAGGATGTCGGAGGCATTTTAGCAAGATGCGTCAATCGTATACAAATTTTACTGGCACTTCCCACTAGTGGTATCGATGTGTGGAGAACGAGAAAAACGGCCTTTGGGTCAAGTCTGCCTTTACTGTTGGTCGTGTTTAAATGTTTAGGTAAATCACGAATTGCATGGGCTGCAGAAAGAGACGACGATGCTCGCTCATTGTTACTCAGCCAGTGCTCATTGCCACCCAGTCCATTCTGATTTGCTCTTGTTTCTCAAGGTTACCATTTTTTTAAGTGCAGAACAATATCTTTTGAAAGTGGTTCATTTCTTGTGCCCGCACAAATTTTCATGCCATCGCTCTTCAGAAAATCTACCATGAGGTCACCTAAAATTGGTTAATGAACTAGTTAATGTTATAAATTATGTGTAGAGTAATTCAGTTGCACCTAAAGTTCTGAGGCCCCGACAAGTTTGATAACTTCTTAAACTTTCTTCTTTTGATATAGCAGTTTATAACGCATGTGCTCTATGTTTTGAAAATTTATCCCTGACTCCATATTATCCTTTTTGACAGGTCTTTCACTATTCCCTCTCGACTTGAGGGGTGTGGCAGCTTTTGGTGTGACTCCCCTCATCTGCAGACGTCGTAACTGACATTCTGATTATATTTCTCGCTGCCGCGTTTCGCCTTGGTGAGAACCCTAAACCGAAAGGTAGTAGCTGAAGATTCCATGCGGTCACTAAGCTACCACGACGTCGCAGGCGAACGCTCGGATAATGGACGAAAAAATATTGAACGAGCAATCTCCACGCATCCATGACCCGGATGGTACATTTGATTTCACCCGTCGTGTCCCTGCCCACATTCAATTATAGCCCGCGTGATATGCATTTACGGCCACGGACCGGTCTTTAGCCATCAGCCTTAGTCCCTAATGGCCCGATGACCCTAACTTCCCGCACTCCGGGGACTATTTCCCTGTCTCCGATTTCGTTCGCTTCCCTCTCCCCCATCCGCGCCCTTCCCCTCTCCTCATTTCACGCTCTCCCCGAACTTTGGAAGGGCGGTATGAAATATTACGCGTCTTCAGTTGAGACATGGCTTTGCCCCTCGCATCGAATTTGGCCGGTGGAGCAGACATCTCCGTCTTCCCCTTCCCGAACCCCCCGGGGGACCCTGGCTCGGATGGGAGGGAAGAGGAGAGGTTCGGCGGTGAGGTGGGGCGACCCTGGGCGAGTCTTGCTCAACTTCCGAGAGCCGTACTTCCATTTCCCGCCTGAGGACTGACCTACGCCCCCGTCTGATAAATATCCAATGAAGGGGTGCCGGCGGCGGATCTGGCCTTTCCGCCAGAGGGAGAAGGGAAGCCTAGGCGTGGGACGCTGGCGGGTGGGATTCTGAGAGTAAGGGGTCGGATGGGTTAAAACAAAAGTAAGGGGAAGGAGACTTGTGGTCCGGAAGACGTAGACGTCAGGATACAACACGCAATATGAAGACTAAGGCGTCGAAAAGTACGAGATGGAGCTCCAGGAAGCAGAGAGGGTGTTGACGGAAGGACACAATATTTCTTTCGTCCGAAAAACTTACAATTTATCTGCAAATTAGTTTCATCTCTGGATTTATAGTTAAAATTTGACTGAAACATAAAATTCAGTATGAAGATGAATGGCAAAGGAGATTGTTAGGACCGTGGTGCCAAATTACCTGTTAATGAAAGGTAGGAAAGAGCCTGTTGAAAAATTTCTTTTTACCAATTAAAGAAGAATGACTTGACCTCAGTTTTTTCTAAGAAGGTTATACGAAGTTTTTAACATTCATTTTTTTGGAGAAGAATAATTATTGATTGCGATGGGTGGGAAAATCTCTGAACGCTCTCAAACTTTTTTTGTGATTCCTTCTATAATCATCCTTTGTGGTAATTGACAGTGCGATTTCTCTAACTCTCTTGAACCTCGATTTCAGTTGTCGTCTTAAAGTCCCAAAATCAAAAATTCCGTTTGCCAAACATTCACCAATAATTTTCCATTTTTTTGGTGATTTAAAATTTTAATTATCCATTGCTCTAATTTTGTTTACGTTGAGTATTTTGGGGAAAATTTATTACAGCTTATTTAAATTTGAATTTGCATTAAAAACATATTAGAAAGTTGTGCGATTTAATTCTTCCGTTTCTTCAACTTTCTTTGCCCTAACATCACCCCAAAAAACAACCTGTTTTCTGGTGAAAACTAATGAAGTTAAAGCTAACAGTTTCAGGCTTAACTGTGTGGAATTCCTTCATGGTGAAGGTAAAAGAAAGAGAAAAAACTTTGCACTTCCACACACTTTTAATACAGTACGACCATGGTTTCGATGCTGCGCATCATCATCAGGTACAATTCAACAACATTTTTCAACTTATATAGCCAGATTTAATACAACACGACCATGGTCGTGTTGTATTAAAAGTATTTTGTTGAAAAATGAAAAATTGTATTGCATTAATACATCGAAACCATGGTCGTGTTGTATTAAAAGTGTGTGGAAGTGCAAAGTTTTTTTATCTTTCTTTTACCCTCACAAATGAAGTCAATTTGTATGAGAAGAAAGCTGAATAGCCTCTCAGTTGCAAGGCGCGTCATTAGATTTGGCATACACTTTTAAAAAACTTCAAATGTTGCTCAGAGTACATATGTAACACTGTTCAAAATCATTTCAAGAATTCGGTGACGTGTATTATTCCAAGGCCACAATGAAATTTTTATAAACTATTTTGGAAAATTTCGAAATACACAAACAAACGGGCTTCATTAAAATTGGCGAATGGATATTGGTTTCATTTTCTTTACGACAAGCCTCATTTCCTTTGAAATTCACTCACTTTTGTTGCTAAACGCTGGTATCAAAACGGCAAATTTTACTGAATCTTCTACCACAATTCCTTTTGAAAGAAAAGTTTTACTTCGTGTAAGTACCACTATTGTAAATGAAAAACGGGTGAATTTGAAGGAAAAAAACATTTATTTCAGTGAAAAAAATATATAGAACTGTGAGGCCCGTTGAGAAATGAATGTCGTGGAAGGAGCAATTGTGAAAGCTGCTTCTCCGCGCCATTGAAATTATAATATCTATTTAAACTCGCCGCGGATTGAAAATTGTCTTAATTGTTAATTAGCACATACAGTAATTGGGTATTAAGATGTTTAAAGAAATATGTCAAGGAGTGGTTGTGGGTTAAAGTTAAATTCCCTTTTCTGGAATGACAGCGTGATTTCATTTTCCATGAGTTTTGTCCACTCTTTCCATGAGAAGGACTGAAAATCAGGGCAAGTTTCAGCGAGTTCTATTGGATCATTATTACTTATAAATATTCTAAATTCAGAAAAGAGACCGTAGTGATAAAGAAGAACTCTACTCCAACTCCCGGTTTACTTAAAATTTTCATTTAATTCATGAAAACTACCACAAGTAAGGTTTCTCTCGGTCTGCTATTTTTATGCAGAATTCAATTCTCAATCAATACTACATTAGGCTTTAAAGTGCCATTCTGACGTTCCCATATTGCATCTGAGAAAAATTCCTACAGTTCGGCTGAAACAGAAACAGTGGCCTTAACTCGTACAGCTAATAACTACATTATTCTCGGAATTTTCTAAGAAAAAATAAAATAGGACGTATGAATTGATGTAAAGAGTTGTAGGAGTGGGTGATCGGTTATAATTAAAAAAAATCCTGAACGTCATACGTTGGTAATATTGCAAGAAAAAGAAACATTCTATATTCCGACAAATTACGTGAAATTTTTACAAGCACTTATGATAACTTAGGACAATATTTTTATTATTCCTATCTCGCCTTTGAAAATAGCGGAAATCTATGGCATAGAATGACTTGTATTTCTCAAACCTTTTCTTTGGAGTCAACTTGAAACAAAATAGGTCCAAAGTACTTTAAACCTAAATGTAAGAAAAGTTATTGCAGAATTATAACTTAAGTAATATTTTGAAGTACATCGTTAGTTCAAGAATATAGGAAAGAAGGGAAACATAAAAATAGAGAAATACAAAATACATTCCACCTAATTTCTGTGATCTTTCGTCTTACATCTTTCTGTGATCTTTTGGCTGGGCTTGAGGACTTATAAAACATAGGAAAACACACATCGACCTCATGCTCCACTTTCATAAAACCAACCTCAGACAAATGCAGGTCCATATACAATCCTTGGTAAAAATAATTTGATATTGTCACACGCACGGATGCTGAAGTCTTGCAGGTAGGTAATAAATAATATACAATATTTATTTTGCGCCATACCTGTAGACACTGTGACCATAGGGTTACTAAATTCGCGTTCGTAAAATAATATAAATAAATATGAGCAAAATGTTTGTGGCCTGATCGAATAACTAATGAATGCCTCCGAATATTCAATATGGAATACGACAACAAATGAGGCAGATGGAAATTAAGAAAAGAGGAAATATCCTCAACAAAAACATTTTTTTACCCGGTGGCGTAAAGAAGACAGCCGTAGAGGGAACGGTGAATATGGAACAGGAATGAGGGAAGTGATAAAGAGGCTGTGAAGATACATAGAAAAATGACAAATGTCAATTACCCGGAAAGGTGTAGATGTTGAATATGTGAGCATGACGTAATTAGCCGAAGGAAGAATGACGTGGAGAGGTACGAATCATAGGATTGTCGATCAGTGACAGTAAAGTAGCGACGGCAATTCTTCGAAATATAGAGGCAGTATTGTGTTAAAGTAGCAAATCTTCTTATTCTAACGAAATATTCAGGATAGGTGGTTCAAAATGTTTTGGCGCGCTGCACGTGAATATTAATAAATTATCTCATATTCCCCTACCATGGACTACAACCTTGTCGCGGTGGAAGGGCTTGTGTGTTCCGATGACCCATAGAGCTGTGCTGGCGGGAGTAATAATAATTGCTCCTGGTAGGGTCACCCATGCCAGATAGGTCGAAGGTTAGGAGCCCGACGAAAGGTAGTCCACGCAGCGTCTGTTCCTCAGTGAGGCGGCTGCAAAGGCGTCTGACCCCAGTGGGGCGGCCATTAAGTGATGGTGTTACGTTAAAAACACTATTGAGGAAGGCAACGGGAAACCACCTCAATTATCATTCCCAAGAAAATAATGATGGACGCAAAACAGAAATTGAGTCCTGGCAACTGCGGTACTCGGCCCAAGGGGCCGTGTGTCGTGCCCGGCAGCGGGGGAGGCAAGGCTCCCGCGGTCGTCATCCCACGAAATCCTTGCAGGGGAGAAATAACAGCAGCAGGACAGAAGACGCAGAAGAAGTAGTTAGAATAGGATCATGGAACGTCAGGACAATGTTGAGGACAGGAAAATTAGAAAATATTAAGAGAGAGATGGAAAGAGGTAATATAGATGTTTTAGGCCTCTGCGAGGTGAGATGGAGGGATAGCGGGGATTACTGGAGTGACAATTATAGAGTGATATACAGCGGCGGGGACGAGAGCCAACGAGGGGTTGCCGTTCTATTAAATAAAGAGGTAGGAAGAAGCGTAGTCAACATAGAGCAAGCAACAGATAGAATTTTACTCGTAGAGATTAAAGCAGAGCCGACGAACTTGGTCATTGTTCAGGTATACATGCCACCGAGCAACCACAAGGAGGAAGAAGTCGATAGGATGTACGATGAGTTAGAGGATATCATCGCGTGTGCTCCTGCAGGGAAACATTTGATAGTGATAGGGATTGGAATGCGACGGTAGGCGAAGGAAGAGATGGTGGTGAGGTGGGGGACTATGGGTTAGGCACGAGGAATGAACGCGGGGAGAAAGCGATTGAATTCTGCAAGAGACAGGGGTTAGTCATCACCAACACATGGTTTAGACATCACAAAAAGCGTAGGTATACATGGAAAATGCCAGGTGACTCAGAAAGGTATCAGTTAGATTATATTATGGTTAGGCAGAGGTTTAGGAACAGTGTGATAAATTCGCAAAGTTTCCCAGGAGCGGATGCGGACAATTTAGTTGTTATGAAATGCAACGTCCGTTTCAAGAAGATAAGGCAAGGGCGGCGGGTTAGGAAATGGAACGTAGAAGCATTAAATGGATTCACGAGGAAGGAGTATCAGCAGGCTGTAGAGAAAATGATAGATGACGGTAAAAAACTGAGTACAATCGAAGAAAAATGGGAATGTATCAAGCAAGGGATATCGGAAGCAGCAAAAGACACTATAGGAACCATTAACGGGAAAAGAATAAGGAAACCATGGGTCACGGATGAGATGATTGCAAAGATGGATGAGAGAAGAAGATGGAAAAATGTAAACACAGAGTTAGGCAAAATGAAGTGCAAAGAGTTAAACAATAAATTGAGAAGGGCCACAAATAAAGCAAACAAAGAATGGTGGAAAACCCAATGCGAGGATATGGAAAGTTTACAGAAGAAGGGTGAAATTGGTGCCTTATACAGCAAGGTTAATTTATTATCGGGAAGTAAGAAGGCAAAATCTGTGCTAACAGTTAAAGATAAGTGGGGTAAGATAATAGTTGAACCGGGAAAAATCCAAGAGAGATGGAAGGAATATATAGAAACACTGTATGATAAAGAACTTAGGCCGACAAGGTTAGACATAGAAAAGGAACATGACGTAGAAGAAGATAGCTTAGGTCCAGGCATACTCGACGATGAAATAGAAAGGGCATTAAAGGAGATGAAAGCAAATAAGGCCGTGGGGGTGGACAACATACCTGTAGAACTGTTGAAATGTTTAGGAAAATGCGGGAAGGAGGCCCTATATGGACTGATTCGTAGTATCTATGAGAAGGAATCTGGCCAGAAGATTTTGTGAGATCGGTGTTAGTTCCTATTCCAAAAAAGGCAAAGTCTATATCATGTGAGGATTGCAGAACAATAAGTTTGATATCCCACGCAGCTAAAGTTATTCTCAGGATCATCAACAAAAGGATAAAGAGTAAGGCAAATGATTACTTAGGGAATGATCAGTTTGGGTTTAGGAAGGGAAGAGGTACGCGTGATGCCATTGCAGTAATGAGATCACTAAATGAGAGGAATATAGAATACAACCAGGACGTTTTTGCCTGTTTTGTAGATTTCGAAAAAGCGTTTGATAGAGTGAATTGGTAAAAATTAATGCGTGTATTGCAGAAAATAGGAATGGATTGGAGGGACGGGAGACTGATCCGCAACCTGTACATGTCTCAGACTGCTCAGGTGCAAGTGGGGAACGGAGAGTCCGGATGGGCAGTGTTAGGAAGAGGGGTAAGGCAGGGTTACCCATTGTCACCGGTGCTGTTCAACGTATATGTGGAGGAAATGATTAAAGAGGCATGGGAAGAACTGGACGTAGGGATGAAAGTCGGAGGGGAATTCGTAAAATCGGTTAGGTTTGCTGATGACCAAGCATTAGTTGCTTAGTCAGCCAAAGGGGTTGCAAGCATTGCTGAGTGAATTGGAGGTTCAGTGCGATAAATATGGGATGAGAATTAATATTAATAAAACAAAGGTTATGCGATTTTCCAGAAAGAAAAAGGCTAAGCTATATATTAAAATAGGCGGGGAAAAAATAGAGCAGGTAGAGCAGTTTACATATCTCGGAAGTGTTTTGGACCAATACGGTCAAAGTGGTAGGGACGTAAGGAAAAGAATTGCGCTAGGCAAGGAGGCTTTCTCAAGGAGGAGGGAGTTGATGACGGGGACGTTGAGTAGGGATGTTAAGACAAGACTCGTAAAAACTCTGATATGGAGCGTAGCTATGTACGGCGCGGAAACGTGGTCACTGAAACAGGAGGATAGACGTAGATTGGAGGCTTTTGGAATGTGGATGTGGAGAAGAATGGAGAAGGTTAGATGGACTGAAAGGAAAACAAATGAGGAAGTACTAGAGATGGTGGGGGAGGAGAGGAGTTTGTTGAGAGAAATCGTATGGAGGCAGGAAAAATGGATGAAAGGCGTTTTGAGCGGTAGTGGAATGTTGAAGAGGGTAATAGAGGGGAGAATGTTGGGCAAGCGAGGTAAGGGCAGGAACAGGATAGGGATGTTGGACGGGATGAAGGGAGGAAAGAAGTACACCGAGATGAAGAGGGACCTGATATAGATTAGTTTGCTAGGTGGGGAGCCACAAAATGTTTATTTGATAGTTGTGTCCATCCAAAAACCTACCTTAAACGGTAGATTACCTAATAATAAAAATCTCATATTCAATATGCCCGTTCAAATTTTTAAAAAGAGACTTGAGTTACTAGATAAGTGCTGTGGTAGCTCAGGTTTAATGTTTTCAGTCGAGTGTCCCGGGTTCAAATCCCGAGTGATAGAGGAATTGCTTTTTGGCATGATTTTATGGAACTGCTTCAAGATAAGAAATCTCAAAATACTTAGTAATCCCCCGTTAAAATATTCCCTTCACAACCCATGTGTTATTGCGGCTAACATCTTTAGGTGAATATGTTGCACGGCACCGAAAGCTGGGTAGCGCATTAAATACATTAATTTGGAATTAATAAGTATTTCGATTTCTTTTAATCCCGTTTGATACCTTTAGGTACCCAATTGAAAGGGTTCTGAAAGAGTATTATTTTCTGTGTATTTCGCAGAAATTCGTGTGGAAACCGAAGGGGGTAGAAGGAATGGAATTCGACCCCATCAACTCTGGATTCCACAGACAGATTTAGTTGGAAGTTGACTCTACTCTCGTCTTGTGAAAAACACCCTTCAATTTGATTACTGCGGTGGGTGGAGCCGCTTGGAAATAGTCAAATTGAGATGCACGATGGGGCTCTGATAGCGTGATAGTCACCACCTCAGTTGGAGAAGAAAACTATCGCGAGTCGAAATACTTACGCTTCGTGAAGTACTGGCGAGCTTTTTCTTGGGATGACCCACTCACCTGCGTTCATCAAGAGGTGCGGGTGCTGTAGGCACGTCGACCCCCAATATCAGGGCCTTCAACTCCCGAGTTTCCCAACTGAAACTCCGCACTCGGATATTAAACACTTTCCGTGCCTCACTCCTCCATCTCTCCCGGAGCGGAATCGGTTCGCGGCTTTGAGTCGCGGAGAGGAGCTCTTCGGAATTCGAGTCGAAGTGGAGAACGAGAGAGAGTGGGAAAGATAAAGTTGGAGAGAGATATAGAGGGGAGAGAGAAGGTGAAAGAAGGAGAGAGAGGGAGATAGAGGGAGAGATATATATAGTGGGAGGGAGAGAGAAATAGAGTGGGAGAGAAAGGGAGGGATGGAAGGAGACAAAAAGGGAGAGAAAGAGAAAAAGGGCGTGGGAGGGGGGAAATCGATCTCCGTGTCTATAAACTGTTTGACGTCATGCTAAATACTTCGACCCCATGTAGGCTGAGGAAGTGGGTCACCTAATTCGTTTGAAAAACTCAAAAACAATTGATGTAATAGCCGAGCACTTTTTCCCGCCATTTTCTTTTTTTAACTTTTATTTTCGTTGTTACTCGCACTTCTCGCCTTTCTCCCTCGATTCTCAAACGGAATCCGATCAAGTTATAAATGGCGAGAGATATCGAGGGAGGTGGGGAAAAGGAAGAAGAGAGACCCCGGAGGGCGAGAACGCTTCCTTGAACTCGCCAGTCATGTCCCAGTGCTGCTGCAATTTGCTCTTCTCGGGCGCGTGGCGATGTTTCCGGATCGAGGTCGGCACTCGACTGGAGCGGTGCACGCTCAATTTTGCCAATTATTCCCCTCCATTTTCCTCCATATGACTTGATTGAATTCTCTCTTTGGAGGCGGAACTATCTTCGCCCTCAACTGCGAGAGGCCTCCACCGGAAGCTCGAATCTGTCCCCTCAAGCGGGCGGAGAATCGGTGAAATAATATAACGCGTTGAAAAAGTTTGTTACCTCATCACTTCGGAACCATTGTGACCTGTCGTCATTTTATGAAAATAGTAGTCGTCTAAATAGCAGAGCTTATAAAAAATTCTTTTTAACTAATATTTGAGGATTCAAAAACAACAGTTCAAGTATTTACAAATCTACTCATGGCACGAAGTGTCCTCGAGTAGAACAACGCACCACAAAATATTTTGACAAATGTAGCACAGTACTATGTAATAAAATTAAATCCTTGGTATGATCCCTTTAAAGCTAACCAACAGTTACATTTAAGGAGTAAAAGTAATATTTTACTGAGAGTCCTGCATAATGAATTTGAAGAGCTGGAGAGAGTAATTATTTTTTTAATTACTCTGTAATAATATTCATTCTGTATATAAACTTATGACAAATATTTCCAAAAATATTTTATGAAAAATTTGAAAAGTTAAAATGTTTAAAACTTTTTCTTTATTTTTTATTTTCACGATTTAACATCCTTTCACATATCATTTGTGATACAAAGTGCACGATAATAATTGTTATGAGCTGCCTAAAACCTAGTTTTAATTTTTAAATTGCCTTTTAGTTGCATTCAAATTATTATTATGGTTTAACCTGATGAATTACAATGTAATGTACCGATTTTGCTTACACATAAATTTGATTTATACATAACATTGAACAGTTTCTGGCGTAGCTTGGTGGAAAATCTTCATATTGACGTTTTTATAAATCAAACCACTTTGCTTTTCCACATAAACTATTTATGCTCACGACCCAGGTTTCGTTAAAGCACTGATGATGTTATGCTATAACGAAACCTGGGTCGTGAGAATAAAAAGTTTATGTGGAAAAGCAAAGTGGTTTGATTTATAAAAACGTCAATTGATTGATATATTTTTGTACTTTGAAGGATAGGAGTCACCAAGTCTTGAATCATCTTTTCAAAAATTATTTACATTGAATATATTCTTCTGGCGAATTCCAAACATAATTTTGGCATTTAGAAATCCTTGTAGCAAAGAAACTCCGTAGCCTTAAGTAAGCACAAATTGTAAAATAGAAACTCCTTTCAGTTTTATTCTAACAAGTGTATCCTACTAATTTATCCAATATTTTTTCCAGGCGTTGAGGCCGACTTAATCCCAGGGACGTTTTGATTTTATTAGTCGATGGTAGGGCCATTAAGTACCTATAAGAGCATCAGGGCAACTGATTGTCAAACATATCTCTCGGCAAAGTAACTTCCACGAAAAGCGAAAGAACAAAAGCAAAGTGAAGGAGTCCAAGAGATTTATTTATAATATTTATCCATCTTGGCCATAACGTATAGGTCTGGAGAGTCACATGCGAAGCATATAGATGAAGAGGATGAACGTCATCATGAAACACAAAAATATTGGAGGTCAATTTTGGATCAATATGGTAAACTTTACCATATTGATAGAAATTGCAGCCGCGGACTTAAAAATAGAATGGGTAAGGGACTAGCTTTCAACAAACATTTAGGATGAAACTGTACGAAAAAGTAACCTGCAGTTTAAGAATCCAAGAAATGGACCTGCGATAGCATTCTATTACAAGTCACGGAATCAAGTTATACGAGAGCAACAGTTGTGGCTGCCGTGGTATCGGCGCTGAGACTGTATTCCTTACCTAGAATGCGGTTTGCAGACTTTTGTAATGAAATCGATGGAAATATTGACAAGGGAAACACCAAAGCACTTTGCAAGTTAGTGAAGGGGTGTTTTGGGAGAATTCAGTCAAATCAGATATTCCAGTGGGCATATGCCGATAAGATTGAGACATGGAAACCAATGGGAAGGAAAACGTTAAGAAGGTGGATCAGCATTCGAACTCCCTGGGTAACGGTTCAATAATAGACGAGAATGGAGTGGCCATAAGGCAACCCATGCCCATATGTGCGTTGGGAATTGGATAAATTGGTGGAAAATCTAAAAGAAAAGTATGATATGATATAAATCAAAAACGGCCTAACATGCTGAATCAGTCACCTGAAATGGGTAGAAAAAATCGAAGGAAACCTTTAAGAGTAAAAAATTGGATTCAGTAAGAGGCAGGGGAGGGAGAAGGAAAACGTCAAGTTTCCATAGATATTTCCACATGTTTTTAAGCTGCTGGAAAAACTTAAAATACATTATGACAAAAAAATTTACTATCAATCTTCCAGGAAATAGCTAGCACGGCGTTGTGGCAAGAAGTGATTGATAAGACCTCTCATCAGCCCCATTCAACATCAACTTGGAAATGACAAGAAAATAATCACAAGTCTATGACATGGATTTAAGTTAATGAGGAAAAAATTAATGGTGTACCCTATTGCGAAGGTTTTTCAAGATCAAGGTTTTTCCAGAGAATCGGAACGAACTTCTATCGCGTAAAATTATTGTCTTCAAGCTTTCATTTTAATAAGTCATAATATTAATTTAAGAAGCCAGTTGTAATCCAAAAACATTTTAGGTGCAACCCATGAATTTTCTTCTATCTACAGTAATTCTCAAGGTGACTGGATCTAATATCACGATCTCAGTAAAACGTGATGTGGGAGAGGACTGTGATAAGGAGGAAAGTTGAAGTGAGGGAAGGCGTATAGTACTTGAAAAGTCGTAATTTCTGACTCGTATAGGAGGGAACTGTGTGATCGGGAAGGAAATAAGAATGGGGGATCGAGACTGGTGGGCAGCGAAGCGGTGGGAGGAGGTATAAGCTCGAAGGAGGGAATTGTAGAGAGTTTGAGATGATGCATTGAGTAAGACTCACCTGCAAGAAGGGGAAAAGACGAGGCTAACAGAGTAGAAATGAAAACACAATCATTGAAAAAGCTCACGCTAGATTCAGAAGCTCCAACAATGGTGCTGAAATCAGTGTTACCTCCCAATAAATAGTTCAAACTTTCCATTCTGCAGATAAACGGGTCATGGAGCAAAGGAAAGGTTTACATAAGTCAGTTCCAACTTTTCTGGAGAGTTTAACAAGAGAAACCATTGCAGAGACTTTATTCCAAAAGTGTTTTGCATCCATAAAAGGCTATGAAGTTTTCTTTGAGCAGTTTGAAATCATAGCAGTTATCTTCGAAAGCATTGCATCAAGTGTTTCTAGAATATGGCAATAAAGTCATATACTACCAAGGAAACGAGGAAGCGGCAGGGAGTCTTTGTGCGGGGTTGACACAATTCACAATTTTAATCGCGGAAGAGGTCTATTTTACGATAGTGGGAGAGGTACGATACTCATAATGCCATTGACGAGGCAGATGTATATGAAAATATTTGCTTGGAGAATGGCACTCTATGGATCAGAGTGATGAAGAAGCAGATCAGAGAGGAATGGAAGCCTCTAAAACTTGGTGGTGGAGGTGGATGCTGAAGGTCAAGTGGACAGAACAAATTAAGGATGAAGAAGACTACAGGCCGTGGTGTGAACTGAGCAAACAATGACTGAATAAACTGTGAAAACTTTGATATTCTATGGCTTTTAAGGGGAAAATTATGGGAGCGAGAGAAGCAAGAGTTAATGTCCAGAAAAGAGGGGAGAAGGAAAGGAGAGGTATCTGGACGAAAGAGACTTTGAATTGGAAAAGGGTTGTGACTATCCCTTTCTCGGATTGGAAGAAATACCCAGTGGTCGTAGCAAATAATTTAAAAAATGGTTTGATTTTCATTTAGTAATTCTCCAAATTATTTTCAGGCACGTAAGCAAAATGTAATATGGAGTTTATGGATATATTGTGTGCTGTTAAAGTTTAAAAGTATTGTAGTGTGTATATAGTGACTGGGCCCATCGAAAACCTACTCTAACCAGGTAGACTGCTCATAATAGTTGTTAGATACAGTAGGTTTAGTCTTAAATAATTTAAAAGGACGAGTTTTGTCAAACACTAGTGTAAAACCAATAGGGTTAGGTTTAATGAACAACATTAATGCCTTTAATAATTTTTGCTTTGATAAAAACAATAATTCTAACAATTTTGGTCTCTACATACTTACCTAATTTTCCAGTGAATCATGTGTGTTGGATTGTGTACATGTGTGGAACCAATCGTGAGGCGTTGGAAAGTGAATATGTGAAGCAAGAGGAGAAAATAAAGCGGTAAGAAAGGGACTGGTAAAGTGAAATCTGGTGGGAAATAGGGGAGGAGGCACGGAGGGTAGAATAGTTGCGTTTATGAGAGGGATGGGAGTGAGGAACCCATGGGAGATTGAGACAGATCCGAAAGTTAGACCGACCTTGGCGTCAGCGGGCAAGAAAGGGGATTGAAAATATAAGAAAATACTTGAAAAAAAGTGTTTTCTGTAAACAGACTTTTTCGAAAATGAAAATGGGGACCAAATAATGAAATTTTCAAATCCAACTATGCCCGAAAGAATATGTGTAAACAATCGGGAGTCTTAATGATTCGGATAATTGGAATGTTTATACCATGTCGAGTTATTTCTGCAGTAAATTTTTTAATGCCGCTATTCACTATAGGTTGATACTCCAACATTTAGAGATAAATACTCCGTTTAAGTATAATTGCTCAGAAAAACAGATTAGGTGATTTCATATTACACGGCGTAAAAGCAGGAAAGTGACATGAGTATTAGCACCCTCCACAGCATCATTGCGTTACGACACCCTTTGTATTTTCATGGCCCATTTGAAACATTGACGTGCGAAAAAATATTTAAAATAGCATCTCCATATTGCAATGTTCTATAATTGCTTTCTATATTGCTCTTCGTGATAGCCACGTTTAAGTAATATTAAGGGAGTTTAAACATTGACTTATCTCTAAGATACAAACCAGTCATTTTAATTGGACGCCTCGAAATACATATATATACTTACTATAAATAGCATGCATATTTCAGTGCACTCCATTTATCTGTAGGATGGCGTGCCTAAAAAAAGTGCAGTGGATCGTGTTCGGCCTATGCGTCACAGGCTCCCGACTACTATGCGTCGGGAGCCTATGAACTAAAGTACAGTCATGAAGCCATACGTGAGGATTCTTTCAAGTGGCATCTGAATTTTCTCTCAAATGATCTCCTTAGGGTAATTTTATTGCTTAGGCCAACAAGGAAGATTCATTACAATTTCATATGATAAATGACAACTAATCTTAATTTCTTCATTTTAGTTGTGTCGTTTCCCTTTTTCAGTTGTATTTGTAGCCCCAGTACTCAAAATCA
This sequence comes from Hetaerina titia, assembly GCA_037158775.1. Classification (NCBI taxonomy): domain Eukaryota; kingdom Metazoa; phylum Arthropoda; class Insecta; order Odonata; family Calopterygidae; genus Hetaerina; species Hetaerina titia. The sequence goes on from CM073779.1 coordinate 36,238,812, forward strand.
CTCGCAAATGAAGGGACTCGACAATCTGGACATCATATCCCCCACAAAGAAGTTCTTAAAAACGAAGCGGATGCAAATAGCGCGCATATTTTTATTTGTAGGGGTTATGGCCGCATACCAGCTGAAAGCTTGATCGAATCAATGATGACATCGTTTTACTCTGAAACTTGGGAGGCGAAGTAGCTCAGAGAAGAAAGCGTTGGGTTCCGACCAAGCTCAGGATCCCTGTCTGTTGGATAACGTCTCTCCTTATAACATCTCCGTCCAAGCCTTAAGCTGTACACTTTTCAGGAAACTGAGAGGACGTTGAGGAGAACGGTCAAAGGTATGTTTGTGAATCTCATGCGCCATATGGGATGGACCGTGGAGAGTCCGAAACTCACCTAACAATATCGAGCTTCCGGTTGGTAACCGACGATGCAAATTTTAAACCGAAGACTCACCCGGCACTCTAAATCCTTGGTGCCCTTGGAGTGACTTCCGACAAATCTTATCTTCCTTTGTTCACCCTTCACTTCTTAAGGCATTGTATTTCAATTCATGAATTTTGGGGTGGCGTCCGAATCGATCTTTGATTTCCGGTGCTGCCCACAGGTAAAAACTTTTGAATATTAAAGCACAGCTTCAAAGTAATCGGATTCGTTGTTGCCGTGATGACAGGGGCTGAAATGCTCCTAATGGGGTCAACCTGAATAAATCACTCGAAGGCCTCTAGCTTGAAGGAGATACTCGTGTGTAAATATAAAATGAACGTACCTACGGTCGTGCAGCAATGAAAACGAGATAGCCGAGACCGTAAACTTGATTGGCACTAGGTTGTGAAGGTGGGGGAAAAAAAAAGTTACAAGCTAGGGGAAAATAGTGAACATACACTAGATCACTTTGGTGTGTTTGAGAAACAGTGACTCACGTACACCTAAATCACGCACAAAAAAGGCGAATAGTATATATATATATTTATAAATAATAATATATATGTGTGTATATGTGTGTGTGTTTAAAACAAACTTACAACCACTCGATCACTAGGGTGTGGTAAGGAATAACAGTCACTCTCGCGAATCGCATTCACACACACACACTCAGGGTTTATAAGGATCCCTCCTATGCCAGTGACCCGTGAATCACACAGATGAATAAAAAATTATAAATCGGATGTACGCACACTTTCGCTCATTCTCTCATTCACTCAGGTGTGCTCGAAAACAGGGACCTTTACGATTCACATGTAGTCTCTCATTCAGATTTTACAAGGATTCCTCCTATGCTAGGGGCCCGTGAGTACTTGTGAATCGCAAAGGTCTCTGTTTTCAAAGACACCTTAGTGATTGAGTGAATGAGCGAATGAGTGAGTACATCCTATTATAATTTTGTATTCATCTGTGTGATTGACGGGTCACTGGCATATGAGGTATCCTCGTAAACCCTGAGTGTGTGTTTGTGAATGCGAATCACGAGAGTGCCTATTTTACCTTAACACACCCTCATGATCGAGTGGTTGTCAGTTTGTTACGTTTATATAAATATTTTTTAAAAATATTAATATTTGCCTTTTTTTGTGCCATTGAGGCATGCATGGGTCACTGTTTCTCAAACACACCGAAGTGACCAAGTGTGTGTTCCCTATTTTCCCCTTACTTGTAACTTTGTTCTATCGCCCTCCCTTTACAGCCTCCTGCCAATCAAGTTTACGGTCTCTGCTATTTTGTACCCAGATTCTCGTGTACCTTTTGAAATTACCTGTCCTGAAACGCGTTTCCAAAATGTTGTAATGGAATATTGAAACGCCTTTGGTTTCATCAACCAGGTCGGCTATGGATATATCCGATACTCATGAAACTAAACATTGATTTAGAGGAGCCTTTAGGGATGTATTACGCAAACTGCATCAATAAAACTTTGGAGTGCGGGTCGAGGAAAGAAAATCGAACTAAAAGTGTTAAGGTAAAGCAAAATTTATTTCAATAATAATTTTACGTGTGAAGTGCTTCAATAATAATATTTATCATTCCTTACACTCTGCATCAAAAGAGAACAGTAACGTTGGTAAAGTATTTAGGCGTAGATTTTAGATAAAGCATTTGATTCTAAATTTAATTTCGGACTTATAATCTATCTAGAGCCGGTGCTTCGGAGCAAATACGCTCTTAGTGCGGGCGGATAGTTCACGACAGCCCAATGCAAACTCCTCTTAATTTTTGTTTCTTATATTGCGGAAACATGAAAGAGACTGAAAATTTAGCTTTACGTCCTTGGCGGAGTGCATGCATGGAGAGCTGCTTTGATAGTCAGGGAATTCTATATATTTTTATTCTCTTAACATGGGAGAAGGTTAGAACAAACCAAATAAGATGCTGGGACAGGTAAGGATTGATTTAAGTCAATATACCAAATAAAGATTTAATTCGTTCCCTAAATATTATTGTACTCATTTTATATTTTGAACTTCATGTTATTTACGTACGTTATTTTCTCCTTCATTATTCGTGCTTCTTCCTTCCTGCCGAATAAAAAGCATATTCTCTTATCTTCCATCAACAACTAAATTTTAATCTTTTCTTCATCCCCTTTTTTGCCTTCTTCCAATCTCTTCTAAAACCTTCCTCTCTTCTCCGGCCATTATTTAAAACTTTGGCGTTTGCCTTCCTCTTCTCCAACCTATTTTTTCTACACTTACTTCTCAAAGGTCTGCAATGCACGGTCATCCTCTAGTCCCATAGTCCAGGTATTGGATTATGGCCTCTATGCGTTCCACTAACTCTTTTCTTCACATCATCACCTAACGTAACTTTCATCATTTCTATTCTTCTTGGGAACCATTATTTTGTCAGCGCTTTTCTTCTCCAAATGTATCCTATTTTGTGCCAATTTTCTTCGAAAATACTGCGCAAATAAATGAAACGATCCACCTACTGTACTCAATTCACAAGTGCACTCCATCTACTTCAATGTTTAGTAAAGCTTTCTTACTTTTCGAGAATTTTATCAGTCTCCATCTTTTGTTTGATGTTCATCCCATAGCACTTACATTACCCCAGTGAAGCCTTCAATGGTTACTATAATTCATTGGGTGTCCAAATAATTACTGTTTGATTGTCTGCAACTAGTCTTAATCTTATCCCTCATTTTCATTTTTAGCTGAAGCTCTAATCCTGACATTTTCTTAGTAAGTATGTTAAAAATACTGAAGATAATATACTATTGTCTTGCTTCCGGTCTACAATGTTTGTCTAAAAAGTATTGGAAAAATACATTTATTTCAGACATTATTATAAAGGCTCCAAATTCTTCGAAACACTTCCCTTGAGTGTTGACATACTTTTCTCAGCGGTTTTTCCGCGAGTCGAAGGCTCCCTGGTAGGCGAATCCCGGAAGGTTGTTAAGGATACCCGTGCAATATTTTGACGGTACTTAGGGTCCCATTGTGGTGTCATTTGAGGGAAAATTTCACTTTCAGAAATAGGGAATAATCTGCCGGTGACAAGTCGGGACTGTAAGGGAGTTGGGGAATCGTCACGATGACGTTGCAAGCCTTGGCAAGCAGACAGTCGACTCCGCTCTTGGTCGTCTTTCGGGGACTTCCGGTGAGTTTAGCGATGACAGTTCTCTCGCATGATGTTCTTATCAATGTTTTTATTAATTTTCGTTGATATTATTATCAATGCCAATACGATCTGCCATCATGCGCACACTTAACCGAGGGCTCAATTTAGCACTTCACGCACACGTTGCACATCGTCGTCGGCCGTCCAGCGAGGGGCTCGTCCTCCACAGTCTCGGCCATCTTTGAGGAGCTTTACTACAGTTTGTGACTAGCTTTCATTCATAAACACCTGACATATCATGTCCAACGTCTCCGTACCCGATTTCCCCTGTCCAATTCAAAATTTGGTAGCGTATCGCCGTTCAATCATTCGCTGAATTTTGCAGTTGCATCGAGTCATTCGACAGGGGTTCACGAAAAACACCACATAGCATGAAAAAACGCTCACAGGCGATTGGTTCTTGGGATGCGTTGAAGGTCAGACCTCCTACCACCAAACCTTTGCGGGGTGCGCGCTGCGACATAGTTACGTCAGGAAACATATGTACCCGATACTTTTTATACCAATATTGTATCACTACCAATCCAGATTCTTCCTCTACTACTCTTAATAGCGCCGTCTGATTTTTCTAAAGGGTTTGAATGAGTCGTTTATCTCTCCAATCTACTCCTGCTTGTATTCCGCAATACATATTTCCGTTAATTTTGACGACTGATTAATCGAACGCCTCAAAAATCACAGGGAAAACAAAGGTATTCTATATTATTTTCTATTATTTTACTCAGTACCGCTGTGGTGTTCTTCATTACTCTCCCCTTTCTAAGTCGAATTTTCTAGGTTTTCCCTGTCATGTAACCTAATATTTATGATTCTTAAAACTACCTTTGCTGGAAGTAAAATTAAATACAACGTGGAAATTGGTTTCAATTTTTCTGTGGAAGTTATCCATCACAGATATAACAAAAATATTTCTGAAATTCTCTTTTTGAATTATTTAAAACGACTTTTGTTTCGGTAATCGGTCATCTTCAGGTCTAATATGCCTGATATAAATATCCTATTAAAGGCATGAGTCGTATTACAATTTATTAAATAAGTTTCACGAAGTTTATTCTTTATCTCCGTAAAAAGAATATTTTATACGTAGTTTTCATGTTATATTATATGTAGTTTAAATATTACCCTTTACACTTTTCCGGAATGATGTGGAAATGGATATAATAAATTATGAAGACATAAATCCTTCCTCCTAATTACTACGCGAATGTCAAAAAATCTCTTTCTTCCATTTTAACCCAAAGTACTTTGCAAAACGGACGTTTGATTTCATCAAAGTGTATTTTTGAATAATACATTTTCTGTGAATAAGTCATGTACACTTTTTACGACAAAATAATAGGTATTTGTATAGAATTGATTTGAATACAACGGTATGCGTTTTATAACGATACAGACTAAACAAGGAGGGAGGAAGCCAATTTATCGCCATTGGCAAGCATTCTAGTTCTGTAGAGTTAGTTGTTCATCAAGGTCTTTTTTTCCTAAGTTTTCATTTTTTAAACAGATCATCCGCGTATATCTATGCATTTTGCACTTTTTACTTAGACGTTCGACATGACCCAGATTGCAACTGAGTCGAAGCGGCCCAGAGTAGCAGCTCCAGGAAGTCTCGTGAGGTCACGGCTGCTGCTAACATTCTCCCCGCAGGAGGCATTCGTGCATCCTAAGTTTGCTACATTACAGATGATCGGATTTAAAGTGATGAAAGATGAGATAGAAACGGATGGATTTCCTTAATAGCTTGGAAGATCTTATGATTCTTTTAAACCTAATTCCTTTACAAATTTTTATTAAATTAAAATTACATTTACGAATTTTTTCGACGTACTTAGGTATTGTTACATAAACCCGATGGTTTCAAGCTCGACTTCGTGGAAGTATTTGATATCCATAAAATAAAATTTTGTACTTTTCCACAGGACTTATTTTAAGATACAATGCGTCGAAAAACAAAATTTTCAGCGCACCTGATCACCCTTCCCATGCCCCTTCAATACACCCTCATGCCTCGTCATAGCCAAGGCACCAACTCTTCTTTCCCTTCCCTTACACAAATAACTTCCACCTCCTTCAACATCCTACCATTCCTCATAATCCAATGATAGCCTCACCCCTGTCATATGTGTATATATGTGTGTGCATATGCATATATATAAATAAATAAATATATATATATATATATATACACATTTATATATGTGTATATATTAGTATTATTATTAGGTAATCTACCGGATAAGGTAGATTTCTGGATGGACAAAACTATCAAAGAAATATTTTGTAACTCCCAACAAAACCCAATCCAGCAACCTACTCTACCTTAGGTCCCCCTTCATCTCTGCGTTCTTCTTTAATTCCTTCATCCCGTCCAACATCCCTATCCTGTTCCTGCCCTTTCCTCGTTTGCCTAAAATTTTCCCCCATTTGCCTTCTTCAGGCACTGAACCTCCAATTCACTCAGCAATGCTTGCAACCCCTTGGCTGAATGAGCAACTATTACTTGGTCATCAGCAAACCGAACAGATTTTACAAATTCCCCTCCGACTTTCATTCCTACCTTCAGTTCTTCCCATGCCTCTTTAATCATTCCCTCCACATATACGTTGAACAGCACCGGGGACAATGGGCAATCCTGTCTTACACCTCTTCCTAACACTGCCCATCCGGACTCTCCGTTCCCCACTCGCACCTGAGCAGTCTGGGACATGTCAAGTTTGCGGATTTGTCTCCTATCCTTCCAATAAATTCCTATTTTCTGCAATATACGTATTAGTTTTTCCCAATTTACTCTATCAAACGCTTTTTCGAAATCTACGAAACAGGCAAATACGTCCTGTTTGTATTCTATATTATATATATATATATATATATATATATATATATACATATGTATATATTTATATGTCCCAGTGATATATGAAAATGAATTTTGCATCTGATAATGCCGCACGTCTGTGAAGCTAGTATCTTAAATAAAATCTGTGGAAATGTACAAAATCTATTAATATAGATGGGCACAATTGTTTTGTTATTTAATTTATTTAATCTTGTGTTTGTGACTTGTAAGCGCTTATTAAAATTTAAGCCTCATTTTTAATTTTAATTTAATTTATTTCCGTTGGAATACCTTTAATTGCAGTAGCATTCTTGAACCAAATCAAATTATTATTAACCTTAAGGACTATTGTAATTGCAGCTTGCATACGATAATAATGCTGATGAAATACTGCTAAATATATGTTATATTAATTTTAACACGCAGTTTATGTGTCTTTCAAAATAAAACAGTAAATGATAGTAAAACGTTTTCAAGCTGAAAAGCAGTGATCAAAGTATTTGTAAGTGGTTAGAAGGGGTGCGAATGCGGGTGGGGGTAAGCCATAGAATTATAGATAGAGGGTATTTCTAAATAATTCGACCACTAAGACTGGACAGAGAAAAGCTCTCTTGTCGTAAAGGCAGCTAGTTGCTTTCACTACTCGGCCAGAGATGGGATTTCCTGGAGATTGGGAACAGTCATAGCTGGAGTACACTAATTAGATCGTGACATTTTACTTGCGGGTTCGTTAAAATACTTACGTTGCTACAATATATCTGCTGGTCAGAAAATAATGATCACATTTGTGATATTCGGAGAGTACAAACCGAATGATTCAAGGATAACTGTCTTCATCTGACAACTCAAAAACATTCAGCGAACGATGCACCAGTATTTTCATAAAAAGAATCTCTCAGAGTGTGTGAAATATTTTTTGTGTAAAATAAACATGCATGAATTCTTAGCAAAAACAGATTAGTGAGGTTATAGTGTGTACGAAGATGATATTAGGAGATGTACCTTATATTTTATACTAAATAAATCAACCAATTAGTGTTCAGGAGGAACACGAGAATAAGAAATTGCTATATAGTCTAACAATTATGGTTGAAAAAATGATGCGTGTCATTAAGCCGATCTACGTAAAATTTGTGGACTTGAACAAGACCTTCGTTAACGTCGAGTGGAATAGATGTTCGAGCCGCTGTGAAAACATGGATTGGATAAGGTCAAAAATCAAATTAGGTCTTGGAGATGGATACTATTCCCGCGAAATTACTCAAGGGTCGTGGAAAACGTGGTTGTAAGACTGAGGAAAATATAGTGGTTACTTAGGTGTGAGTGGCGGTTGGAGCGCAGGGATGGGTAGTCTTTGGAAGAGGGGTAAGGAACTTTTGTCCATTATCAGCCGTGCTTTTAAATGTGCATGTGGATGAAACAGTAAAAGAGGAGATAGCATTGAAAGCTGGAGGGTAATTCATAAAATCAGTTAAGTTTGCGGATGTTCAGGCTTCAGTTTGCCAGTCAGGGATTGTAAGTATTGCTAAACGCATTGATTTGATATCACGATGCGCGATAGGCATGATATTTGAATGATTGAAAAAAATGAAAGTTATGCGGTTTTCGAGAAAGAGTGAATCTAAATCAAATATTGAAATATGAGTTCATAAACTACGGCAGGTGATGAAGTTGACATATCTCGGAATTGTTATGGACCAAAATGGTAGAAAGAGTAGATGGGTAGTTGTCTTCATTTTGGGGCGAGATTGAGACTATGGAGTCTCTTTCACCAACTTACCCCTCCGTCACACATTTACAAGAATAAAGTTATGGATAAATTTGGCATAGTATACATAAATAGAAATGGAATTAGTAAATACAATGTCATAGGACTAGCATGTGCCAACATTATTAACAATATTAGTTACCTAGAGCAATTACTAACTATATCACCGGAAATACAACGTGCACATTTACAATACATGGACATACTTTACATACGCATATATTATATAAAAAAATTAAAGCAATATTCTTGGCTATTTTTACAAATACCAATACAAAATTCGATGATGCTCCTGCGAAAGAAAAATGGAGAACCTCTAATTCTACGTATTTAAAGGTGAATAGTTGTTTTATCAGGTTGGTTTTCTGAGGCATTGATGGCTTATGAAGTGCGTGCGTGAAAGATGGGAGAGAATGTGCTTTCGGTATGATAACTTATTCCATTGGCGATATGTTGATATTCCAATGATTGGTTATATGTAGTTGTTCTGTGATTAGGGATAAGGAGTTTATGATTACTTCTAGTATATTATTTATGTAATCTATCTAGGCTATTTAAGGCATCGGCAGAATATTGTAATGTTTCTTGTTTTTATATTTGATAGTATGAGGACAGCACATGGAGTTTCCTACGAAGTTTCAGGATAACCAGTTTAGTTTTTTAAATATTCCGTAATGTGATCTGGAAATGTCACATTGTAAATTAGGCATACGTATGATTTAAATGCTCTTTAGAGTTTTATCGACAGCTCGTTAGAAGGGTCTTGAATATGTCACCATAGTAAAAGTGAGGAATAATGAGAAAGGCAACTATCTGTTTTTTTAATGTGATAGGTATATAGATATTTCCTATGGAAGTGGAAGGATTGATTGACAGTTCTGCAAGTTTTAAAAACTTGTCAAGGCTATGAAATATTGTCATCAATAAGGGGAACTAGATTTTTACCAACCTTCTTTGATGGAATGAGTGTGCCTTAAAGATGAGTGGTTGAAATTCTAGGAGTTTTTAGCACTTTACGATATAAAAACATTACAGCTCGCGTTTCATGCAATTTAAGGCTGACGAAATTTTGCAAGCCCCATCTTGTTATGTTAGTGAGGTTATTATTCATTTTTGTATGTTGAAAGGAATGCTTTGGTTGTGGTGCTTCGATATATTTGGAGATTGTCTTTTTATTATTATAGTGTTGGATGTCAGTTTCAGTTTTTAATGATAGGCAAGGAAATAAATCTTTGCACCGTTGTATAGTTTATGTCCATTAAAATCTCACCTCAAATGGCACGTTCCATAATATTATATAAAATTTACATAAAAATATACTCGAGAACAAATATTTATGTTTGAAATTGACCAGTCATTTAGAATTTGAGTAGCCATAATATTTGGTGAGCCTTCCTACGTCATGAAATTAAAATCATCAATTTCCAGTCTGAAAATTTCAATGCTCGACACGACCACAGAAATTCTGCGGCGTATTTTCCCCTTAGAAGACAAGATATTCATCCTCCCTCTTTCCTCACGAAGTTGACACTGGAGTGAAAAAGAAAAGAAGGACGAAAAAGACGTTCGTCGCCGAATAATATTCCCCCGCGGCACGAAAATATGATGAGTTAGCGAGCGAGCGACTAGAAGGGCGGTGGGACGTAATGACTGGGACAGACGAGTAGGCGACGATGGCAGGAGGGAGGGTGTGGGAGGCGCGGGACGGGAACAGAAGGCCCTTGGAGAGCGAGGATGAGTTCCAGGGGCTCTGGGGAGTAATTGGGCCGCGGAGACGTAATGGAATGGTCGGAAGGTGGATAAAGAGGGGGGAAGGGATTCCACGTGTGGTGGTCGGGTGTTCGGTCCCCCGCTCAATGCGTAATTTGGCAGATGTAGGAAGATCCCGCCTGGTTCGTCTATCCGCGGGGAGGAGGAGGGTGAGGAAACGAGAGACGGGTGCCTCGTGACGACTCTGCCATCATTTGGCGTGAGCTGGGAAGGGGAGGTGGGTGGTTTGTCCTTGAAAAATCGTCCCCCGCCCTGTAATCACGAGGCCGGGAGAGTGGATTCGTCGGGAGTCGAGGATGTATGGAGTTCGTGTGCGTACTGTTGCACCATCCCGTGTACCCCTTCCATCTCCCCTGGAACCCTCTCCACTCCCCTTGATTGCCGCTGCCTTGAGTTCAGACCCAACCTCCATCTCGGATATGCCGGTGGAAGGCGGGGAAGGATTTGCGTCTTCCGGCGACGACAAATTTCCTCCCCTTTGGAAAGAGAAGAAAATAACTCTCTGCCACTCAGTAGTACACATTTGAATACCACAGTGTTTATCCCTATTCATTCCGCCGCTATTGGGAATAGATCTTGATGATCTAGTCGGTGGGTCCACATAAGACGAAATGAAGGCGAGAATTGCAATGCCAATACATTCCGTTTTGCTTAGAGGGAAATCAATGCGTAACACATTAATGCAGGGTTTCGTGGTATTTAATTTCTCATGAAATCAGTCCTTAGGGTACAATTCGCCGACAAAATCTGCTATTTTTACGGCGTCTTCTTCACTAAGGACGCAGAGAGCACAGACGTTGAAACGTTGTTGATATACTATAAATTTAAATTTTCAAATTTCAATGGTATTGGCCTCAGCCTAGTGGAAACTTACCATTAGGAATAAGATGAACTTTAAAATATAGAGTAAACTTTAGAATGACATTTTAGTCACCTTCAATCTTACTTTCTTTGCCGTCCCTATCGCTCGCGCCTCGCGTCTATGTAAATGGGAACTACATGTATATTTTTAATGAATGGATTTTTTACATTTATACTGGCATTATTTGCCATAAATATCCAAAAATATTGTAATGATATGATATGTTATAAAGCCTAGTAGATATGTAGTCATGCGTTATAAAATATATTGTAAAAATAAAATGTATTTATAATGTATTATTAATATATTTTCTTGTTTCAATACTTTTTAGTATACTAAATTTAATTTTTTGGGTACATATTCATTATAACGCAAACATTTCATATTGTAAAAATCGTATACTAGAGTATCATACTCATGTATCTAAGAGCATATATGAACATATATGTTCAAATATATATTTACTTAGTCATATATTAGCTCTTTAAAGTGACCTTAAAAAATATTTTATTGTGTATTCTACCTTTAACGTCGTGAGTTGCCGATTATTGGAAAATTTTGAAGCACTGAATTCCCTATAAACCGGCGCATACACTGAATAAACTTATCGCGATTCTCGCGTAGTTTAAAGTACTTAAATAACTACTTATAAAGCAACTTCTGTATGAAAGCTATTAACATTCTCGCAAAGACCCAGGACAAAAAAAATGCTGATCTCATCATTACCACACCCGGGTGCTGTTTGTAAAATTTTAATAATCTGAGGCTTTTTACCACCATCAACTAGCATTACCCATTGCCGCAGCTGAGGTCTCCGACCAAATCGTCTTATGAGATA
>CM073779.1:36255490-36347436 GCA_037158775.1 Hetaerina titia
AATAAATAAATAAATAAATATATATATATATATCATCATATATATATATATATATATATATATATATATATATGATGACATGATATATATATGATATATATGATATATATATATATATATATATATATATATATATATATATATATATATATATATATATATATATATATATATATATATATCGTCGTCATCATATATATATATATATGATGACGACGGCCGTGCCGTCGAAACGTAAATATCTACTGTAAGTGTCCTTCTTTTATGTTTTTGTGTGTGTAATATTTATTATCTTAGTGATTGCGTGTTTGTGCCTCGCCGAAGAGCGTCATTTTCAAGATTTTATATATATATATATATATATATATATATATATATATATATATACACCACACATATTTGAATGATCCTTACATTTTGCAATCGCTGCATGATAAATCGTATTTAACAGAGGACTCCGTTAAAAGTTACGTTGCGGCATATTCCGCAGTTTCTTAGAATTTATTTTATATCTGAAAACTCTTTACATAGCTCTTGATCTGTCTCTTCTCAGGTTTCAGTTCAATGCTAATTTATAGTAAGCTCTTAGTTTTGTTTTAGGACGAAATTGCCGTGTCTGTTCTTTATTAAAGCTCTACTTAATTTCAGGTTCCTATTGCAATCCTTTTTGCTTTTTGTACATGCACCTCTTTCCGCTGAAACACATTCTAAATTATTGTTGTATCTTTTATACTGTTCATTCAATTACTTTAGTTTTTACATTATTTTAATCCATTTGTCTGAAAGTGTTCTCTAGTTACTCCGAATGAAATTGCTTTAGGGTAGAAATGGGAAGCCGATTCCAAAATAATCCGTTATTTCATCCTTGCTTATTTGTATCATTCGATCCTATGCCCACAAAATAACATGGTTTATTTGACACTTTGCGAGCAGTTACGATTGAAGTCGGCAGCCGTCGTTATTTGTCATTTCCAGATTTTGAAAAAGGAGCAAATAAATAGCCAAACCGGCGTTAGTTCCCAAAACGCGAGAGCGGTGTTCAACCGAAGGTAAAGTTTACTGACAGCTGTCAACAGGAAATAAAGGAATACTTCATCAAAACACCCTGATCGTTTTTTTCCGTGGCAGTGAGGCAAACACAGTAACATAAACGAAAAGGAGATGATTTGGAACAGTGGAAATGATTTGCTATAAAAAAATAATTAAAGCCAAATTGACAGAATTCGTTGATGGAAAATCCATGACTGGGATTTCACTTGAAATAGCCATGTATCGCCGAGGTTTAACTTGTGCAGAGCCCATAAAACATTTTTAGCGCAAATTTCGAATAAATAATAATGGATATGTACTAATATTGGAGCAGAGGAGAAAATAAGTCGAATGAAACCTCTGAGCAGCAGGAGGAATAATCTTACCGGTAAAAATTTGAGACTCTGGGGGCTGAATGATACAGCCGTAGAATACAAATTGAAGGGGATACAAATGATGAGATAGGCAGAACAGGTAATGACAGATTCCAAAAAGAGGAAATATGTAGACACGAAGAGGTTTATAAGTGATGTGTTGTGTGGAGATCTGATAAAATTATGACTGGTGACCGTGGTGATGATGATGACGAAATTTTTGAAGTATAAATATTACCCAAACTATTTTCTACCATCATATTTCATGGGAAAAAACGGTTCCTAGGATTTCTTCCGCAGTTGTATTATTGGTCAAGTGTTGCCGTTTCATTGTCTAGCGAATGGTCTTTTTCAATATTTCTCTAAATAAAATGCGAAAAAGCTTTTATGGAAAGGTGGAAAATAAAATAATGGAAAAACCCCAATTTCTTCGTGACCAAGCAAGAGATTCAGGATGCCAAAGTTTTCATGTTCATTTATGTAAAAAAATATATTTTGATTATTTTCCGAGTTACTTAGTCCAAAAAAAGAAGTATTGTTAACAGGAAAATGAGGTTTATGTCATTAAAATCATAACGTTCCGACGAAAAACCCGATTTTCGACACAAAGCTATGAGAAAAATAGACTGATGGATTTGTTAATTTCGAATCTGCTAATAGATGCCCTGATAAACAAACTGGCGCATTACATCGAAGAGAAGAATAAATAATTTATAAATCTACTAACCTTGAAATTATAAGCAATATAATATCTGGGGACAGGGAGATGACATATTGAAAGACTCTTAGAATGATTAAGTAGTCATATGAAATATCTTAATCTATATTATACATAATCTAAAATGGATAATTTTTCTTATTCCACATTCTGATTTGATAATCTATTGTGCATCCTCGAAGTCGATATTTGAAGATCATCCAATGATTTTTCTTTAGTAGGTGAATTAATCGGCGGTAGAACAATTGTAAGCTGAATGGCAATCATTCAACGTGATAATCAAGCTCGCTGCCAATTCACTATCCGTCACATTTGAATGTTGCTAATCAATGGACGCGGTAGCGATGGAGAAGGACGGGGAAACGATGATTTTAATGTATACCCTAATACTAACTACGCGTCCATCGATTCAAACCCTGAAATCGTGGGGAGACCCTTCGATTCCTTCCCCTCCCCTCCGCTCCACACGCCTCCGAAACACCCCGAGGGCACCGCAGAAAAGGTTTTCCAAACGGAACATATATATCGCCGTTCCACACACTCATCGGAATAGCGCGCGTCTCCGCAGCGCGAATTCCTCCCTCCCTCTGCTCCACTCCTGACGCCCAGCGTTCCCGCGCTCTCCCACCCTCAAGCCCCAAAATTGCCGACACTTCACCTACGATCGCTCTCACACCGACCGCGCCGTTTTCCGGCGAGTGCCACCGTGTCGGAATCCTAATCACACACCGAAAAACATCTCACCTTCTCTCCACTCCCCCATCCCCCTTGAACCAAAACCATATCCCACACGAACTTCGCTCCACTCCCACCACCACCCATATCGATCCCGGGGCCACACCACCGCGTACAACCCCCTCTAACCCTCACCCCCTCTCACACACGAACTCACACTCGGGAACTCGCGAGCACGACTCCGCCCGTCAGCGAATGCGCCTGCGCCGGTGCATCACCCTCTTCCCTCCCCCCTTTGCCTCCCTCACCTGACTTGACTTCACCCCCCCTTCCCTCAACCGTCCTTCCCCCTACCCCCCGACTCGGCGCGGGGCGACCGAGGCACCTCCTGCAGGTCATCTCTGGAGGCTCTTGGGTAGAGAGAGAGATAGAGGGGAGGAGGTTCATTCTTAGGGCGGGGAAGGAGGGAAAAGGGAGAAGGAGCCGGGGAAGGAGAGGGGAGAGGACCGGGCCGCAGGGTGAAGGCGGGGGAAGTGGCCGGACCGACCAGCGGGAGGGGTTTAGGTGCATGGAGAGAGGGAAGGAGAAGGGAGGATTCGCAGCGAGGGGGTTGTAGGGAGAGTTCGTGCTTTGTAGTGGGGTGGTACCGGCCGTGGCCCGCGGGCTTTTCCGGCGAGGGGAGCGGGGAAGGAAGGAGTTGGAAAAGGGAAGGGGGACGAGGGTGCCAGAATCTCCCATCACACCCCTTCGTGTTCCTCCCCTCCCTTTTGCCCGCCGAAACCGGCGATCGGCGCGCGCGGAAGGGAAGGGAAATCCCTCCCTCGCTGGCTCTTCGCTTCCCGTGCCGCGAGAGCAAAGACGTCCCGCGCGCGCGCTCCGATCGTCCTTGGACACGCCGCCGCGATCTGCACGCCTCGGAAGGCACCGGCAGAGGCGCTTTCTTCGCCCGATCACTTTTCCGCCGAGGCCCCCACCCCCCAACCATCCACGCCACACGCTCACCGAGGTTCTCCTTCTCCCTCCGTACGCACACGCCCACCAAAACACACACACACACACACTATTCCGCCCCCACCCCAAGCCCCCCTCTCCGCGAACCGATATACAAAACCGGGAGAGAGAAGAAGCGCTCCGCTGTTCGCCCGCCAACAGACCACGTGCTCGTCGCGTCTCGAAGACACCGCTGGTGGAAAGTAATACGCGGTGGGGATTCTCCTCGTCGGAGAGCGGGAGTAAACAAGCCTCCAGGGAGGACTTCGAGGTCCCTCACATCCCCTTCCGTCCGAATGGCGTTCGTTCGAGAGTAGATCAACTTTGTTGACTGTTCCCGTGGTCTCGCGTCGAGTGAGCGAGGAAGCTCTTCTGGAGCGGTCGGCCTCCGATGACTCTCGGACCTCGCGATAGTCCTCTACGACGTCCCGGAGCGCGGATGATCTTCCAGCGCACGATTTGACTTAGTACATTTTGTCTCCATGGGTGACCCCGTCGCTGGGCCCCTTATGGTGCCTAAGCTAGGGACCACCTTGCAGAACCGTTAAATGCGCGACCAAGGAGGATAGAAAGGAGAGGGAGCACGCTTTCCGTCGTTTGACTATTGACGGAGTTTTTGGTGGTCGGAGGAAGTTCAATCCTCGGCTTGTCTGGCCGGAAACCGCCTGGTTCGATAGCTTCGGGACTTCGGGATTCATAGGAGAAGGCGAAACTTGAGCCGCGAAACCATTTATCTCGATTACAGCCGAAGATGTTGTTGTCCCAAAGTTTAGCGGTTTAAACGAAGTTCTAGGACCTGGAATTCATATCGTCTTTGTGTCCGGTTAGAGAGGAAGAGGAGGTGTAAAATTTACTTCGAATGAAAACATAAACGGCTTAAAGACGAGGTGTTAGTCAAAGGGTGAGTTGCCAAATTTAGTCCATCCCCACTTGTTCAACTTAGTATTTTAAGCATTATTTCAATTATCAACTTGAGTTAATTTACGCCTCATGATTTTAATAACTTAATATTGATAAAATGATTATGATCCGTCAAATTAAATATTATTGTAAAGATTTTGTTTTCGCATATAGTAGTGTATGATTCGTAGTAAAATTAAAACATTTGTGGGACATAGAGTTAACATAAATTTATTGTGTACTTTCTAGAGAAGTAATTCTCGTACTACGCATTTGATGAGTGATTTTCTTAGAAATTAGTCGAGACTTGACCAATAGTAAATCCGAAGCCTTACATAACCAAACAAGGAGTAGTTCATTTATTAAACTAATATATCCTCAGTTAGGGGAAATTATTTAAAACGTTAAATCAATTCATCGTAGATAGTGAACGATCACCTATACGCTAGATCGCTCAATCCTGTTTCACATCAAAGGCCGCCCAACTCATCTGAAGGTGCCAGCCGCCCGGTCCATGAAACCCGTTCCTCAGGTGGAGGCGGTGCGGAAGCTGTGAACTCCTTTCGTCCCGTGGCCGTGGTAAAAAGAGCAAGCGTGACTAGTCGTGCGGAGAGCGGTCCGGCGGGGAGGCATCCTACGGCTGCCGCCGCCGCCGCAGGCCCATCGAACCAGAGGCGTCGAACAGCGATGCCGCGGAGCCTGAACACGTCGGCGCTTATGAAACCGTTGGTCGTGCTTGCACTCCCAGGGATGTATCTCTTCTACAAGTACAACCAGTACAAGCGGCAACAGCAGGAGCAGGACAGGCGGAAGGTGACGGAGAGGGAACTGGCCCACCTCAACCACAAAATCGTGAGTACAGACCTCTGCCCCGGATTTCAACTCGCGCCGATTCACTTTTCCCCCCCCGGCTCCTATTGGACTCCAAGTTTGTCAGGAAGTGATGTCTTCAAGTTGACGGGATATGTTGAAAGTATTTTTAAAAATTCGTGGAAAATATTCTCCGAGGGATTATGAAATGCATCATGCTAAATTCATCCATATCGATTCCACAATTTTTTTACTGGTTACAATATTTACCCCTAAACGTTTTATTGCCCATGAGTTTATTTTATCCTTTTCCCAAAGTGCAAATCACAGACGAGACCATAGGCTAGTTAATTTTGATTTACAACTCTTGAACATTTTCCGCTGAGGAAGCAGAATTAGTGATGGACGTGTATATTTCAAGTAAACACGTCGAAAGGCGAGTTAATATAGCGTGAATTCGAACGATTTTCTACGGTGAGTTATGTGACAGAAATTCAATGAAAACACTACGAACAATATCTTATGGACGTAGTAGCCAATGTGGACTTTCTCAATCACGACTGGTCCCAGTAGCTGCTATGATGTGGTATAGGTGATTACTAATTTGGAAGAAGTAAATGGTGAAATGAAAGCAGTATCTATTTTCCAAAATTTCATGCAAATTTATTATTATAAATTAAAAAATAATTTAATCGGGGAGGTTGGATCCAAGATTTTAAAAATGATGAAATTGTTCAGCCGTAAGTGCAACTGCGAAAATCAGTCCTGGTCGTGGAAGCCCGGCTCGACATTTTTTCATTTTTTTAAAAACCTTTTACTTGTATTTCTAATTGGTTTTGATACTACTTTCATCATCATTCATTTTGCAAACGTATTTCTCATTTTTAGTTTTATAACCTCCTAACATTTATTTCAATCAATTTTATGTGGATTTATTACTCAAAATAGGTACCTATAATTTACATATCTAAAATTTGGTGAATATTTTGATAAATATTATACTATAGAATTTGAATGCAACGGAATAATTCGTGATTAAAGATGAAGATTTGTTTTCCAATCACGTTTGATCGCAAATAATTAGAGAAATAGCCTTATTCAATTTATTTTATTTCAAGTTTTAGAAAATGGCTAAATGAACAAAAATTATAACGTCATATTTCCAGAAGGATCGATATCGAGGATCGTGAGTTTCGGATCACATCCTTCATCACCATTGCTAGTTCAGCCATCTCATTTCCGCTTCACTGTTTCCCATATCGCTAATATTCAACTCTGAATATAATCGAATTCCTTATGTCTAGAAATTTACTTCCAATCTTTCTCCATCGGAGACATTTCTCCCATTTCTTCCCATAATGTTAACAAACTAGTCTGCAATGGAAATATTTAATACCGCAATCAGACTACGGGTATAATTCCCTGAATTATGTAATTTAACGGGAAATCTGCCAAGCTCGCCGTAGGAAAGGAGAATTGACTATTATTTCTGCCTTTTAAATTTATATTTTTTTTGTATTATCGTAGAACATTTTCATAGAACATAGAGTATTTCCTTAGAACATTATTTAAAACGCAGAAAGAATTTTAATAGCTGCCCGGTACCCAGCACGGTATACTTTAAGTAGTGTTTGAGTGAGGAACATGACATAAGCATCAATTTTTATTAGAAAAACATGGAAATTATATTTGAGGAGTACCAGGTTTCCTTGTGTCAACAGCCTGATTGGTAAGGGTCAAATTTTGTAGTGCTGCACTAGTTATCTATTCGGTAAATTGACCGAAATAGAAACACGACACTATAGAAGAACGCGGATTTCTAATCAAATATAAATTCATTAACTAATTTCTCGAATGTAGGAGAAGTATTTCGTCGTTTTGAGGTCAGCTGAATGTTGATTATTTACAAAAAGTGTAGCCGAAGGAGGTGAAAATAAACTATGAACTTCAGGATTCCATTTCATAATGAAAACAAAGGAACATGAAAGTTTCAAGTCTCCAAAAATCTCCTCTGGCGCAATTCTTTCTCCCAGTTAACAATTGGAGTTTCTTATCCACCCATTCTTTTCTTCCCCAATTGTGTTTTTTCACAAATAACTAGAAGCATCTCTTTATTGGATTAATTTTGAATTCAATTGGGTATCTTTTACAAATGTCATTAATTTTATTCTACAGGGGAAAAAAATCTTTTTTCTGTGAGTTACTATACAATGGAATAAAGGATGAGTGATATACTTTTACAAGTTATCTTGCCAAAACATATCTATTGACTGTAAATATACTTAGATTAGGAGAAAACAACATATACATATGTTGTTCAAGCTACCTTAAGTACACGTACCATTTAATATTAAAAATTTTAGTTTTCCAAATTGTGAGCAAGTATCCATTTATGTTCATGTACTTTTTGGAATAGTTACCTAATCTACAAGTCCCTTCCAGATGCACATATATCACAAATTAACGTTGGGGGTAATTGTTTGAAAGTCGGAATTTTAAATCATAATTTATTTTAACTACTTTTAACTACCAATTGCTACATTATAATGGAATAATTGGGTCATCTGGTCATTTTTGATTGAAAATGAAACATTTACCTTTGTCCTTGCAATTGCAAAGATTCCGATCATGCTGAGTAATCCTGATATAATCGGAACAAGATTTTCGTTTGGAATTTCCAAACAGACTTTGCTAAAGCTCCCCCGCGGCAACAATATTTAATATACTCGCATTTGCGTCGTTTCAATGCGGCTCAACGAGTAGCCAAATACGAGTGACACAGAAATGCAACGACGGAAATACGTGAAGGTAAGCGAGCACATTGCGGTTTTCAGAGGCAAAACACTTTCGTCATTATGGACACGCTCCCCATGGCTCTCCGGGATTGGCGCTTACTTCGGTGCTGGGGCGTCTCTAGCTCTCCCCGCGCCCCTTAAAGAGAGCAACGACCACACGTGAGATGCACTCTCGTGTCGTGCGCGAGGTGTGCCGTTGGGCACGCACCACACCAACTCACTCCCATTTCTCCGAGGGTTTAGGGAAATGGGGAGAGAGAGGGGAGAAAAAGAACCTTTTCCAGCGAACCTTATCAACGGGAGGGATCTTTAGAATGCACGTTGGGCCAGGGCGGGTAGAGGGGGATGTGGGAAGGAGACGATTGGCGGGGTAGAGAAATGAATGGCTCTTTTTTTCTCGTTCATTCGTTTTATTATTTTTTTCAATATTTCCCGTGAGTTGCAGTCTTTAGGGGATAGGGAACGGGGATCGCGCGTGTTGCGTGTGTGCATGCATCCCGGTCCCCGGTGACCACTTGGCACGGAGCGAGGGCGACGAGCCAGCCGAGTCCCGAGTTATCGCTTGGAAAAAGAAGCAATAATTCAGTTTCCTTTCCCCTCTCCCAACCCTCCCCCCCCTGAGAGGCATGACAACTTCTCGATTCAATTCTCTTTGCACACCCTCCCCGCGGAAATCGCGTAACCGTGTGTAAAGTGAAGAGTTCGAAGAGAATGCATTTCTTCAGCATTGCCCGCGGGGAAAATTGGGCTCTCGTTTAGGGGTGCTTGTCATGAGGGGCGAGTTCAAAAATTTAAATGCTCTCCGCCTGTGGAACCCTATTTCTGATGGGAGAAAGATAAGTTCTTCTACGTGCTCTTACTCCAGTGTACTTCAGCGCTTCATGCTCCACCTTGAAGTACTTCTTTCTGTAGTCTTCTCAAAAATTGTTGTCACAAATTAAGCATGGATAAAACTATAACTCAGCTTCCGTTTCAAACAAAGGGTATTTTATTTATTTTAGCAAAGGCCTATTATTTCATACAGCGTGAAGTAAGCCATGTAAATATGAATGAACTACTTGCAACTATATTTTTTTAAAGACAAT
This sequence comes from Hetaerina titia, assembly GCA_037158775.1. Lineage (NCBI taxonomy): Eukaryota > Metazoa > Arthropoda > Insecta > Odonata > Calopterygidae > Hetaerina > Hetaerina titia. The sequence continues at coordinate 36,264,867 of CM073779.1, forward strand.
TTGTTAAAATAATTCCATAAATTATTCCCTGGATGAAAATCAGGAGTATTGTTTGAACGTACACATTTAAAATGGCTGGGAAAAATATAAAATAATTTGTACCAAGGGTTTCGCGGTGTGCAGACTGGGAACGCTGGATAATTTTGAGTTTAATAACACACGACAGTACGATTAAATTGTTATATCTCATGATATATCTGCATCGTGTTGAAAGTGTCAATGAAAAAATTTATCCTTAGAGATGTTCTGAATATTCAAATACTCTCTATGTTTGCTTTACAGCAATGAATTCTCAAATTAGTTAGTGAAAGTGTGTTAGAAGCCTGCGGTTATCTTCATGCTCGGGAACTCCACCATGAATTTGTTGTGAAACATAAGGGGGAATATGCCCAAGGAAGATAAGTGTTACAAGTGGGTTGGGGAAAATAAAATGGAGCGTAGGACAAGATAGCGATCAAGGTGCGGGATAACCGGAATTGGATAGAGAAGTATAGAAGGGTTCACTCAATCATCTTCTTGTTAGAATACTCGTTTAAAAATTCGTGGCGTAAACGGACTTCGAATCTGCGAACTTTCGTCATCGGGAGAGTTCACCACCACGAGACCGGCATTGGCCGATAGATGATGGAAGTTAAATTGAGTTTGCTACATTGTTTGAAACGCTTCCTGGGACAAAAGGTTAGCCTTCTTAATTTGTATTCACGCCAGTAGAATTCAACCAGATATAAGCACAAACTCAATCATTCTCAGAATTACGTGTCAATAACTGACAAAGCCATACATTTTCTGAGTTAATGTTAAGGAGAAGTTACACACACACTTGCACAACTTACTTAAGTGAATTGGCACTTTTAAAAGAAAAATAAATGTTTTTGAGAGTGGGACATGTATTTTTTAGCAGTTTTGAATTATAACACGCAATTCTTACAAATGCAAATATTTTGGAAATAAATTTCCATCAGTAATCACAAGGAGAATATTAATAACATTTTAGAAGAATATCCTTGAGTTTAGGAGTGATGAAAGTTGATTGAATGTTACGTCCTTATCATCACTGTGACTTTAATATTTTTTTAAAACTTTGAGAAATATTTTTAATGAAGCATAAAGGATAATTAAGGATTATTGAGTCTTCAGTTGATTCTGATTACTTAGAGAATGTTTTGGCTGTTGGTCTTCGATAAGCTGAATTGCTTCAAACGTATCATTCATCGATCGTTGAGGATAATCAGAATCAGAAAATGCAGGAATGTTAGCGTGACAAACAGAAGAATTTTAGGTAAACCTTAAGGTACATTGACAAGTACAGAAAGGAGCACAGGTCATTGCTACCTGAGAGGTCATTGTCCACATTAGTTGGAGACTTTTGTATTTAAAAAATATTTTCTCTGCTTTGTTGCCTTATCTACCTCTCCTCTGCCTTGTTCTCCTATCTACCTCTCATATGATTAAGATATCATCTTAATCATTTACGCAGAATCTAAGTCGATAAATGGAGTGCAAAAACATAATTAGAATGCAGCTATATCGCTTTGTATGATGGTGTGCGTCTTTTAATAATTTATTTTCTTGCGTAATGGCCTTCTTTGTGATACTTTATCACATTTTATCCCATTAACTAAATCACGGTCATGATATACGTCAATTTCCTAACTTTAAAAATGTTGTTCATTTGAAAATTAAATCAAAAATTACATTCACGGACTGTGTACGCATTTTAGCTTTAAATGCTTTGTGATAATGGCTATAAAAATCCTTAATTATTATAATTTTCGTTCTTGGATGCGATAGCTCCTACCATATCAAACACCCTGTGGCATAGCATATTACGTGAAAAGACTTCGAATGCCCCATTTTCATGCCCCATTCAAGTGAATAATTTTGAAAATTGCGTTGAACAATAGAATTATTTGCTCGCATTTTTATAGCACAATAAAAACTGACACAGTGCATTCATTTACTTAGTTTGCATTAGTGTATGGATTGCGGCTTCATACCGGGTTATTCAAAGATGGTGATGGTGGTATTTAGAGCCATAGCTTCATTTCAATATTTTTGTTCTGAATGGATATTATTCTCTTCAGGTAGCTCCGCACTGACTATGACGCGCGATCTTTTAAATGCAATATGCAAAATAATCTATCAGAGTCAACTGTAGTTCATTATTATGGATCAATAATTTTCTGTTTTAATTTTTTCGTTGAAATTTCCAAATGGAACACTTAATACAAAATTGAATCGTACTCTGACGCCGCCCAAGAGAAATTCCGTAATTAATTTTTTCATGGTATATACATGAAACGGCCCTTCCTGGCATTTAATAAGCACAACTTATTTCCATTAATATATTTATTTCTTTATTTTCTATCTAGAAAGTCTCCATTATGGAATTAGAGTTCTCATTTTCAAATGCAATTCCACTGAAATTTAAGCGCCGGCCGGGCTAGTTAGGTGGTCAACGCGCTCACATGTAAAACTAAAGGTTCGGGTACCGCCTCAGACATGACTGTTGGGTCAACTTAAGTACTTCGGTCCCTGGGAAACCTGATAACAAGTCAATGGCTTATCTGAGTCCCAAGAGGACTACGAGCCCCTGTGAGTGGCCGGAGATCAAATAAAAATAATGGTGTAACAACGTTTTATTGAGACCCAAAAAAGAATGCCCCTGGCCGCTTGCTGCTATAGTAAAATTATGTTAGGGTTAAATTCTTCGTAGCGAGTTGCAGATATATTTGACAGAATTTAAGACTTATTGCAGGACATTTAGAAAATCATAATTTTGGAAAACATACGCGTGTGTTAATTATTTTATGGCTTCCAAAATCATCTTTTTTCCTTGTTTAACCTGTATATATATTAAATAATGCAATGAGGAGCTTTATAATTTCAAGGTTATTATTGGTATTACACCGTTTAAGGTAGGTTACGGATGGAAAAAGTCAAAAAACATAAGTTTCTTTGCCATTCCTAATAAATTAAAACCAGAAACTGCAATTTGAGCCCTCTTCAATTCCTCATTCCTCCTTTCTTCATTCTGTCCAACAAACCTATCCTTTTCATACCCCTTTCTTGCTTGCCCAATGTTTTTCCCTTCTTAACTGTCTGCAACATCCCATCGCGAGTCAAAATTCTGTGCATCTACCGATCCTGCCTTCTTTTGATCTCAGCCAACATTCACCCCTCTCCTCCTCCACCATGTCTGGTACTACCTCTATTGTGTACATTTCAGTCCATTTCACCTTATTTATCCTTCTGCAGATTCATGTTTTAAAGGCGTCCAATCTGTGCCTATAATCTTGCTTCAATGACCATGTTTCCGCGCCGTAAAAACCCCCGCTCCATATCAAAGATTTAATAGGGTTTTCTTAACGTCCTCACTCTCCCTTCCATTCCTCAATCATAGTTTCGCCTCATTTTGAATGGCTCTTTGCCTGCTGTAATTCTTCTACAAATGTCCCTGCTACTTAGACCATTTTGGTCCAAAACACTTCCAAGAAAGCTAAATTGTTATCCTAATCTAGTTTTTGTATTTCTACCTTAACGTTTATGTTAGCCTTCTCTTCTTTTAAAACCTCATAAACTTTGTTTATTTACATTGATTTTCATCACTCAATTTCCAATGAGCTCAACAGTGATGGTAACCCATTGGATGACAGAATAACTAAAGTTTAATTATCAGCATGCATAGCATATTTTATGAATTCCTCGCAGACTATCATTTTATGTCTTATCATAGATCCGTTCATCCCATGCCCCTTTTTCCATTTCGTCTACATAAACTTCTGAAAATACGAGTGATAATGGGCACCCTTGTCTTACTTCTTCCCCAAGCCCTGCCCATCCCAACTCTTCATCCTCTAAACGCATCTGAGTCTTCTGAGGTTTTCATTGTCTTTCTCTTCAATACACTCTTATTTCACATGATAAAATCATTAATTCTACCAAAACACTATGTCAAATGCATTTTAGAAATATACAGAAATATAAATATTGATTTTATTCTATGTTCCTCTCAATCAGCGGCCTCATTACTTATCCATATCAAAAGAGGAGAGACACTTATGATATGCCTCTCTCCCCTTTCTGAACCCAAACTGAATATTCCATAATTAATCACCGTCCCTGAACTTCACCCTCTTATTGTTGATCCTGAGAACAATTTTAGTTGCGTAAGTAATCAAAACTTTTGTTCTGTAGGCCTCAAATATGGCTGCCTTTCCTTTTTTTTGGAATAGAAACTGAGACAGATCTAGCGAAGTTTTTCGGCAGAACTCCTCTCTCGAAATGCTACGAATTAGTCCCTGAAAACTCTTCCTCTCAACTTTTTCTAACCCTTTAACTAGTTCTGTAGGGGTAATACTTATCCCCACGATCTTGTTCGATTTTAATTCCCCTGATGCCGTTTCTATCTCGAATTCAATGGTATGGGCTTAAAAAGCTTTCCCCAATTACGTCATATTCTCTTTCTGCCGTAACATGCTGGCCCATTACTTTTCCATATAGTTTCTTTGTGTATTATTTTTATTTTATCCTTCTTGATTGAAATTGTATATTTCCGACTTCTAAAATTCACATGAATATATATAAGAAAAAAGATAGGAATACATATAAAAGACACATATTGAAGAAATGCGGAAGGCGGAATCGAGCAAATTCCAAGTGCAAAAATATTTCTTCGACCGGGACTTGAACCATGACACTCTTTACTTACCGGGGCAATGCTCTCGGCCCGGCAAGCCGAAAGATCCGTGTTTCAAGTCGCGGTTAAGGAGATACTTTGAACAATGATTATGTGGTTTTCCAGTAAGAGAAAGGCTAAGTAAAAGCTAGAGCAGGTGGAACAGTTTACGTATCTCAAAAGTATTTTGGACCAAAAAAATATATATATATAATGTATACACACACAGGATTATGTGAGATAAATATTTGAAGGTGTTTCCCGTTGTCTTCTTCAAAATTGTTTTGAACGTGACAATATTACTCAAATGGGGTCAGAGGCCTTTGCAGCCGTCTCACTGAGGTACGGACGCTGCACAGACTACCTTTTGTCTGGCTTCTCTACCTAACCTTCGGCGTGGATGACGCTATCAGGAGCAATTATCATATTTCCTGCCAGCAGATCTCTTAAAGGTTACCAAAACGAACAAGGCCTTCCACCACGTCAAGATTGTAGTCCATGGCGGGGGGGGGGGTTTCAATATAAGAAATGAAATTTTATTATGTTAAGTAGATATGTTTTTTAGGTTTCAATTCATTTTATGATAAAACGTGTGTGTATTTGCATTTGAAACATCTTAAAAAAACAGATGAAGGAGTTGATACGTGCAATAATTTGCAAGATATCAATATACAAGCGCTTTAGATTTTATCACGCCAAATTGAACAACGAATTTGTTACGTCATAATAAAAGTTTTATGAACAATGCCTTCGAGTGAAGAGTGCCTACCGCTTAGTTAACTACATAGCTCACGCAATCAATTGATATCGACACAATTGAGGAGGTCCTTACCTTCCTAGGATTCTGAGGCACAGTTCCTTTTCACCTTTGTACTATTCTCTGTGACTAATAACACGTCAGTCACACCGCACGCACAATTTATTAAACGGCTTCCCCTGACCCTTGTCGGATCGAATAACTTTTCTCACCCCGCAAATCAATATTTCCTATCGCGATCACTAATGTTGCTGCGACTTACAATTAAATGTTTGGGGCGAGGCGCCGCCACCATCGACCCCTTTGTCATTCTCCTCCATTCGTGGCGCCCGCGGCGCCACGGAGTGAGCAATGGATGGCGTTGTGAACCCGGGCATTTGAAACTCTCGATTAGTGACCTCCACTTAGGGAGGGTTATGATGACCTCACCTAATGAGTGAAAGAATTAGTGCGTTGTAGTAAGAAGATGCGACGTGTAGCTTCAAAAATCTACCTCGACATCTACGCTAATATACAATCACTTTCAGATAAATATATCCTGAGTGGGTTGAAAAAATTGGGCATCCTTGATTCCCTTTGCGCTCAGCGGTAAAACTCGAAGACCATTTACTGCTACAAGATAAGCCAATTTTGCTCATATTCATGAAATTATGTATGTCTTTCCGCGCAGGTTAACTACCGTATCTATTACAGTACCATTTTTTGGACGCTATAGTCACTCTATTTTGTTGATAGATTTAGAGTGTCGGTTCTTCTTAAATCATTGCCTGAAATATTACAATGGTGGGGTTGACTTATTTTCACCAGATGGAATGCTTTTTTCATCAGGAAATAGAAATAGATATGTTTCGGAACATCATTGTACTTGTATTCAAATTATTTCAGCAAAGTTTCCTAACTGTATAGCATTCATTCTTTCCTCCATCCGCGATATATACGACCATCGCTTAAATTGAGCTGCGTCTACAGCAAATAGGCACCTCACATAGACTTATGCAAATCATAAAACGGGAAGGAAGAGAAAAAGAGGGAGAGAGTGAGAAAAAGCCAAGTGCTGAAATCCACTTACAGTAGCGAAACGTATTGTATTTCCCTTAAACCACTTTAAGACGTGGGAGGGATGCCTCGAATTGAACTGCTAACATAGCACGACAAAAAGGGAAGTCCTGTGGAAGGAATCACAGTCACCAAACTGCGGCAGCAAATTAGATCTCGTAAGACGAGTTACGCATTTGAATATGTTTGCGTTTGAATATTGAAAAAAAATATTTTTATATGTATGTATGTATATATATATATATATATATATATATATATATATATATATATATATATATATATATATATATATAGTATACACACACACACACACATATATATATAACCGCTTGAAAATGATGCGATACATCGAAACTAGTCGAAAATAAATCTTTATTAAGTGGAAAATCGCAAGTTTTCGGCTCTGTTATTATATATACGTATATAATAACAGACATTATATAAACACCAATGTAGAATTTTCAAAACATAGAAACACAAAGAATGGACACTCATATATGCAGTTGACATTTCGACGGCACGACCGTCGTCATCAGAATGGCGTTCTCGGGAAAGAGCAGAGGGGATATGTGCGGGGGAAAGGAGAGGGAAGGAGAGGTAAGAGGTCAATAGGAAACGGACAAGGGGGTGGGAGGTGAGATGAAGGCAGCTATTGGATGCATTTAGTGGGTTTGGTTCATCCCGGGGGGTTTAAATGACTGGAGCACCCAGATATGCACCATCTCGCGGACTCTCTCCTTTATGCTACTTGCAGGTTTGGAAAGGTGTTTAATCACCGGATCAGATAAGCAGTCGTCGAAAGATTGGTTATGGGAAGCAGTGTGAGTAGGGATGGGATAATTAAGGAAGGTGGGAGATTTGGTGAAATAGTGGTGGTTATTCATGCGGAGGGAAAGGTTGGTCGTGCATTCGCCCAATTAGAAGGTAGGGCAGAAGTTTCGGGAGAGGTGATATATAATGTTTTATGAGGTACAGGTGGCGTTGGGTTGAGAAGTGATAGTAAGGTAGGTGGAGGGCCTTCGAAGATGGCAGCATTTGCAGCGTGGGCGGTTGCATGGAGTGGACAGGGGCGGGGAAGGAACAAGAGTGCTCGTAGGTGGTTTTTTCGTCTTGATGATGCCTCGAAAATTTGACGGACGTGTAAACGAAACGGAAAGACAATGTGGGAATAAAAGTGATGTGGATGGACTGTTGTTAATAATTGGGAAGAGATCACGCATTATATGTTTAATTTTGTGGGTTTCGGGGAAGAAAGTGGTGATAGGGTTAGGGCATTTTGGGCGGTTTGGTTTGGGGAGAGGGGTGTATTTGGTTGACGGTTTGAGAATGTTACTATTCAGTAGTTTATCAGGGTACCCACATTATCTGAGAGAGGAACCTGAGAACACGACGGTCGTGCCGTCGAAACGGCAACTACATATTTGAGTGTCCTTTCTTTGTGTTTCTATGTTTTAAAAGTTCTACATATTTTCGTGCTTCGCCGAAAAACGTTCCATTTCAAAGATATATATGTATAGTTACTCTCTTACTTGAATTTAAAGTATAGAAAGGGTAATATACACCTTTATGTAGTTTAAATCAAGTTGTATCCATTGCAAGTGTATTTCACCTACTGAAAATACTTAATGAAAACATTTTTGATTGAATTTTTTATCGTTTTGTCGTCAGGTATGACCTATAAAGGTAAATACCCTACGAAATATTTGTGGTTCGTGGTTATTGACGTTCTTTTGACGTGCACATACATAACAAATCCATTTTCTCTCGCTGACTGTATTGCAGTCATGGAAGTTTTTGTCGTCCTTTAAGGCATCATATTTCCATGGCATAGAGTTCATTCAACTGCCAATTTTCTGCTGTTTCTGCTCTAGGTAATCAAAGCCAAAAAGTTATTCCTTGCACTGTACTTGAAAAATTGTGCACCGTTTTTCTCATAATTTATTTAGATCGTGTTCCGCCTTTTTGACTATCTTCTCTCAACATTGATGCACACTCGTATGATTATAGTGGCTAGTTCTATGGTTTTTTTATCCTCCTTAGTTTTGAGACTAGGTTCACACCCGCTCTTACAATGAGACTTCTGTTTGTTACCTAATCTTTCGTACTTGAGGTAAAATGAAGCTTGCTATGAACCGGCTGAAATACTCGTACACCTGCCCAATGCTAAGCACAGGGACGTGGATATGTTTCTGGAACACTTCCTAGTACATTTCTAGCAAGGTTTTCCAGCGGAAAGTGCACGTCTTCTCCTTGGTGACATAAACGTTGAGGCGGTCGGACTTCGAGACTAATGGATGTCCGCAATTGGTGCCAGCTTAAATCCCCGACAGCTCGACGATGGGTCGTTAAGTATCTAAGAAAGATCCATTTGTGTGTGTGTGTGTGTGTTTGGGACGGGGAATCGCTCGCTCGAGTGGCAAATTGTCCGCCACTAGTCATTTATCAAAAAAATAAGCACGTGCTGCCTGCCTTTCAAAGACTGCTTCTCCGAATGGAAATGGAAAACTCTTAAATGGACAGAGGAAACGACGGGACAAATTCGCCAGTTAATTTGTGGCGGCGTTTGTAAAAATTACACGCAACGACAGGTGTATTTGCGGGTGACGACCAAGGGCGAAGACGCCAATGGGGATAATCGTCATCATCATAGATTTTCAGTGCGAAACTTGGTCTGAAGCTGCCCTATCAAACTCCCTATCAGTACTTTCATTACACCTATTTCATTGCGATGACGTTTTGCATCACCCAATTGTCCTGACTCATCCATGGCCTTCCTTCTTGATTATTTATTCAATGGTTCCTTCTATTATTCCCTCTAGACTATCGTACCTCCGGAGTTGTCCAATTAGTGTATCTCTTCTTCTTGCTTTGCAAAGGCATGCATCTTCCATGGCCATATTCATTTTAGTACTCTATTCATATTTCTTTAATCCTTCGTTGCATCACATATCCATCGTTTCTAATCTTCCTATTACTGCTGCTAAAATGGTCCAAATCTCACAAATAGGAAATATTAAACGCCACATAAAATTTGTATGAACCACTTCCTAATCTAGACAAGGAAGTGGTTAGGTATTATTTATTATCCTGTCATTTGATCTATTCATATTTATTTTAGAAAACATGTTTTGCTCAAAGGAAAATAATTAGAAGTTTGGGTGTTTTTAATATTAGTGTTGCCAAAGATTTTTACACAGTTTGGCTGACTGTTCATATGTTTAAGACTATGTGAACAGGTGTCATATGCAATGATAAATATCTAAATAATTTTATCATAATCCTGTGACATCACTTTCAACTGCGAAAAAACCTCTAGAGGAACGTTATGTTGTTCGTCTATGAAGAGTCTCGGAAACCCCTCCGCTCACGGGGACCTATCATGAGTAACTTTGTGTTACCGATGAGGGGATGGCACCCAATGAAACATCCAATATTTCTGGTAGTACTCATCGGCGATCATATCTCACGATGGTAGTTTGTAGTGACGATGCCAATGTTTTGTTCCTTAAGAGCAGACTGTAGCTCCGAGTCTCCGTTTCTATGAATTTGGTTTTCTCTCTTCTTTAAATAATTAGTCAACCTTCTTCATACCATATTTATGCTGTGCTATAGGGGAGAATAGATGCTCTTAAAGACTCCTGTAAAATAATGTAAACCCTGGTTAACTATTTGTTCAGGTTTAAGCTAAATTTCATGGCAACATATTGCTCATCGCGGGTCACTTCCACCGTTGTCATAGGCGAACTGAACATGTTTAAAATTTCAACGGGTAACACCCACGCAAACCTTGGATTCTAATCGATAAAAATTTTACCACATACACATTGAAAATTAAGCTAACAATAAAACAATAAAAAGTTTTGTGCAGTAACGTAAGCGAATAAAAAATATATGATCAAATAGTAATTGAACAAGCCATCATTTTCTTGTGGTAAAACATTGATTGAAAGAATATTTTTATGTATTTGTTCCGTCAAACATTTTAATTATCATATAAAATATGCTATTTTCGGACCTAATTTAAAAAATATGTGAACTAGGACAATACCGTACACATTTTACTGTATAAATCAAGAGTGGGAGTTGAATGACTTTGAAGCATACGGTTACCATAGCTTCCTCTAGCCCATTAATTCCTCCCATTTTTCTTCTTGAGTGTTTGTCATCTATTTACCCTAGAATATTTTCTCTAAATACGCTTCGTAGTGCTGCCAAAATGTCTTCGCGTGGGTTGAAATGATTGTATTACTGGACGTAGGCACGTGGTGTCCGTCGACCCACTGCTTAATTCCTCGTGGTAAGCCAAGCAGTCGTCGTTGTCAAGCATTTGTTATGCACTCTCTGGTTTACGAAAATGTCCCATGTCGACACTTGTTCTTCAAGTGTAGGTTTCGCTCAGGCTATAAATACCCCTTTACGGCTTACCCCTCCGCCTCTCGATTCATTCACGCCATTCAAAGTAGTCACTCCAGACCTTTTCTAGTTCTAAGTGTAGTCGAGTAGCCACTTCAGGGCCGCCTTTGCCCCTGGCCCTCGAAGACCTTCTTCCCCCGACCCTTCCCCACCTTTCCTCCCATCGAGTGGATACAAGTCCCCTTCCCACGAACGGGTAGCTCAGGAAGGAGCAGGTATGAAAGAGGTGGAGTAAGGCAGTGGAGGGTGTACTTAGATCAAGGAACGGTGTTCCAAGAAGATAATAATAATTTGTATTTTCGGGCGATTGGTATATTGAGTACAAAACGTTTATAAGGATGATGTAAATCGTTGCCCGACTCCAACGTTCGTCACATTAAAGATAAACACAAATTCATGAAATGAGATACAAATCTGCATGAACTAATGCTGAATAGAAGCAATAGTAATGACAATTGCGAGCGAGAAACCACTTAGAAATTTCGTAGAAACATAATATTTAGGAAATTTAAACCCTAAAATGACATTTTTTTATTGATGTGGATGTTTATCGTATTTTCCGTGCATAAAACAATATTTTAACCAATGGAGCTATTGGTGAAAACATGTCAAATTCCTGGACGTTAAGGACACCAAAAGTCATTGTTCAATAGGACCATACTTATTAATTCATAATACCTGTACTAATTTTTTAAGTTTTACATTAAATATGAAATGATAGATAATACCTGATTATCAGAATTACTTATTTACTAGCAAATTTTACAGTTTTATCCCTTGTTTTTTGCCATAAAGGTACGAAAGTTCAAAAATATACCCATCGGATTTTTTGGGATCAAAAATTGATACTCAATAACTTTTGGCATAAGGTCACAACATTCTGAGTAATTCCGCTCCAAAATGAGAATTTCTAAATAGTACAAACATTGAAACCAACGATCCATTAAAATGGATGCTTATTTCTCAACGCTTTAGACGGTCCAAACGCAGCGATGGGTTAACAAACATGCAGAAGGGATAGTATGGCAGAAAAGGATGGGCAGATAATGGTTTCAAGAGCTAGTAAATGATCGAAAGAGATTTGTTTACTAACAAACACCTCTCAAGAGCATTCCCGAAGCCGATCGCACGAGGCTGAAGGAGAAACAGCAGCGGAGAAGGCAAAGCAAGGAAACTCCGTGCATATTCGAGCGATGGTCGAGGGAGGGGAGAGGTCAGAACTAGAATAATTATAGCAGTGGAAGTGTGCCACTTGAGTGCGAACTCTCGGTTCAAGAATTACTGCTCTCTGTTGACTCCCACCAGTCGGATTTTCCGGCTGAGATCATGCAGGCCGGATATATCGTCCCATCCCGCTGTGAACGGAGCATGAACGTCACGCTCATGGTCATAAACACTTCCCGATCATTTACGCAAACGCTTATTTATGGATAGAAAAATAGTCCAAAGGATTTCTGCAATGTGCATGTATAAGGTTCTCAACGACCTCGTCCCGGTTTGGGGCGCGAAGGATATTTGATCTGACTCAGTATGTCCACGGGTAATAGGTTCGATTTCCGTCGTGATCAGTTATGTCACAGTACCCCCTAATATCCATTGCACAAGTCACTCGAGAATGAAGGCCGTTTGAGCCGTAACCGTAAAGTGAGTCATGTTGTGCCCGAGCACATAAGAGGGATGTTCAACTTAAGAATTTATATGAGAATAAAGATAGTATTTATGCTTCATAATTAGCGCAATGTGGGGTTTGGAAACAGTTTGGGTTCAGGAAATTCTGTGAATAGAAGGTGGATCTTCCGTGCCTGAGGATATCAGTGACCGAGGACCAAACCTATAGATGCGGTCTCTCAAAAGGTTGTGAAGAAAGATTTAATCCACCAGTTAAAAATCCCTCTCTTTCTTTTATTAGAGACGTTAATAAAGACCAAAATATGTGAAAAAAAGGTGTAAGAATCATGTCCGCAATTGTAATAAAGTAAAAAATTGCTATTTTAGTCAAATATTCTCTTGCAATTTACATAGGTGATATTTAGAATGAAGAATTTATAAGAGCAGGTTAGTGAGTATTTCACCAGAATATTACGGAAATATGGCGGTATTGTTAACAGTGGCCCGCCAGTGAAAGTAAGTTTTTAAATGGACCCTGGGAATAAGCGCTTCTGCACTCCTAAGCTCCGCTTAACACGACTCGAAACAGTGCGTCATCCTAGTACATTAGAGTTAGCCATTTTTCAACTCCACGTAATTTCTTCCTCCCTTATTTCGAACCAACAATATTTTTCTCACTCTGCATCGTTTACCTAACATTCTCCATTCTACCGCATTACACAAAAAATCATTTCCATTCGATTTATCTATTTTTCCTGCCTAATTTAAAATTTCCCCAATAAATTATTACCTTCCCTATATTTCCCAGAATCTCTCTTTATTTTCCATTCTGTCTATTTTTTGTTTCTATTTTATCCACGCAAATATCTCAAATCCACATAAAAATCCTCCTCAAATCCTTATCCTCTTACCTTAATGACCAATTTTCCGGGTCACGTTCCACATCAACGTTTTCACTAAGCCTTTAATGGCGTCTTTATGTAACGCTCCTGTCGTCAACTCACTCCCTCTTTGTAAAAACGTCTTTACCTTACGCAATGCTTACTACTTCGTTCAGGTCAGTGACAGACTAGTGAATGATTTATTTACCTTAGCCTTCCCATGTAATGGGAACCTAAGGTTGGGATGGGTATATTCTTTAATAATAATCCCATGCCTATCCTAACGATTCAGATGTGGTCTCAATTCCTTAACCGACGGCCTAACTTAAGCCTAAGCTTCCACAAATTAATTAGCTTAATGAGTTCCCTACAATTACCTGTATTTCTACCGTCAGCCTTTCCAATTCCTCTCTTACCATTTTCTCCGCCTAAACGTTGCTATCGGACATCCGTCTAACACTCCTTTCTATTAATGCTCTATCATTCCCACTCTCCAAACACTATCCGTACCCATGTAATCGGAGGCATGTCGATATTCCGAAAAAATCATCCATCCTTTCAGTCTGCTTTCCACAATATCTTTAGCCATTCATTTAATTGTTTGAATTTAATTCCGTCGAATACGTTTTTGTAATGCAATACAAATAATACCTTTAAATATTCTACGAGTAGATTCCTCTCTAACAATGACCTCAATATCTTACGAATTCACGCATACCTTCTTCTAAAACAAAGTTGATCTTCCTCTAAATTATCATTTAATGTAACCTCTGTTCATTTCTGAATGATCCTAATTAATGATTTTGCAGTGGAATGATCCCATATGTTGCCAGATTATTATACTATGGACCCATAGTTCTCTCACGCTGGGAATTTATTTTCTTGGGATGGGAATTTGTATTAACCTAATGTAGTCTTCTTGCCAAATTTTCGTCAAATAAAAGTTTATAGAATTCTTATAAATTTCCGTCCAGGTTTTCCTAAGTCTTTGAGTGGCTATGTGGTGATTTTTTCTTTCACTATAATTTTGATCGGGGTTATTTTCTGTATTACCGTGACCATCTCACCACAAAGCGCACTTGGATATAAGTAGACTATCCTAGTTGACATCATATCCTCTTTTTGCTTCTATAATTGTTGGGCTGATATCTTTAAGTAAAGTATTTGTTCTTTGTGTTAGTTCCGTATTTCCTTAATTTCATTTAGTTTATTTAATGATTTTTTACGCAAAATATGAATTTTCCTTTATAGTTTTCAGATTTTCATGATACTTTTTCTCTTTTTTTCCGCCACTTAACTTTAGCCGAATTATTTTCTCACCTTTATTTTTTTTCGGACCCCAAGTACTTTATTCTCAATCATTCAGTATTAACCTGTTCCATTTCTTCTTTCCTTCCCCATTTTAAAATATTTTCTATAACCCACGACTTACTCATTATTTTCTTATTTATTCTACATATTTTTTCCTTTGCAGCTCTCTTTGTCCGATTTTTGTGATATTCCTATTGTTCTCATATCCTTATTCTAGCTCAAAATTTTATAATTATCCTTTAAAGTTCCTTTTTTTCGTATCGGTTACGAGTATATTTCAATATTTCATTTTTCATCTTCATTTTTTTGTTATCCTCGTGGATTCGGCGGTGCTCTTCCAGGGTAGTAAGTTATGATCTGAATTCACATCTGCTCCCGGGAAATAATGCGAATGGATGAGGAACTAATGTTAACAATATGAATATAAAGCCAAGGGGGCATAATAGGATTAGAATAAAGAAACTGAAAAGACGCCATAATACATTGCCAGTATTAAAAGATATTGTAAATCATTCAATATGCAATGCAAAAATCCCTAATTGTTTAAAAAAGTTATAAGATCTCTTACATAGGATAATCTGATAAAGATTTAAGTAGTTATCGCCAAATATCAAAAGCTATGTCAAAAATCAGTGAAAGGTTACAGGCAGAAAAATCGCTGAATTTCCTCGGTAAGTATGAAATAATATAAAAAATTCAATTCTCTTTCCAAAAAAAATAAGGAACCACACAAGCCATTGAGCTAGTTGTAAACTGTGTCAGAGATGAAATTAGTAGGATACTTAACGTGGTGATAACATTTATAAATCTTCAAAAACTCAGTAGATTACAATTTATTGTTAAAAAATTATACTTTATAGGAGTTTGTGGACCCACCTGCCTTTAGTTTTGTGACTATTTAAAGAATAGAAAGCTAGTCACTAAAATCATAAATGCATGTAGTAAACAAATATGAGATTAGGTGTGCCACAATGATCTGTTCTTGGTCCTATATTATTATTAATATACAAAAATGACATACTCAAGAGCTGCCATTGCTGCTAGTTGATATTATATGCTGATTATCAGTATTCATATTGAAGCATAGGGGACTAAAAGCAGCTATTCAGGGCATGAAAATTGACTTCAATAATATCAATAGATGGGATACATAATGATAATCTCATTATCAATGAGAAAAAAAATTCAGTTTTATTTGTGAAACACAGAACCCATCACATCATAGATATTCAACTGCAGATTCATTCCAAAGGAATTACCATTAAGAGACAATACTAAGTATAAAATAAAAATATCATGCAAATTAAGCCTAAGGATTTAAGAATATTACAGTCAATAAATGTTGTGAAAGGGGGAATAAAAGACTGGCTATTACAGAGAAGGGACTAGGTCTTGGAACAAAACTTGTCACAGAATATACGTATGTGGATTTACAATTGCAACGTGTCTTTTTGTTTATATAGCACCTGGTGTAAAGGCAGAACTGACTGGCTTCGCAGGATCAGATCGATTATTTCATTTATAAAATTCATTATATACTACCATTGCATATAATGAAGATCATACTGCTATGGTATACTGTATGGCTATAAGTGTATTTTGTATTGATATCCAAAAATTCACATAACCAGCCGGAGTGAATCAGAGGCTGCCGCCGAGTGTTCGGCTTGGACTCAGGTCCGCAGCCACCGGGCTGCAACAACGTCCCATCCTCAATGCAATTTACTATTCATTTATGCCAACGTTTATGGGTTAATTTTCACTTGTAATTTCATCCCGCACGTCCGAAAATGAGCGGAGAAAGACAGTAAGGGGGGTGGGAATTTGCTATAAATATAGGAACCGGGGTGTGTGGTAGCCGGATCATAATTTGGGCCGAGCGTCGAACATTGATGTTTGAAAATTGTTAGTCGAGCACCACACGTTCATCGCAGGCGTGATGATTTAATTGAAACGTATGACACCCTGCCAATTTTTGCCAATGCTAGATGAGTCACATGTATAGGTAAAGTGGGGGTTCAGTTTGAATCATGGTGGTATATCACGTAAAATTGGCGAAGGCATGAAGGTGGTTAATAATATTTAGTCAATGTACATAATAAACAGTCATTTTGATGCACTATAAAATTTATTTACTGAAAAAATATTTCTAACTAGATTTCAAAACGGTAAAAAATATGCCTATAATGACACAAATGACGACAAAATGGTTGGTAAATTTAACTATACAGCGAAAAATATTATTAGTGTGGACTTAGCGAATTTACACCATGGAACGCCAGAATTTTTTCACAGCGGATCGGAATAGTGCGGTCGCTAATGTTCAGTCTTCCCACCGAGAAGGCACGGGTTCAAATCCTGGAGACAAATATTTTTCAGTGGCATCCTGATCCCCCTACTTGAGGTGCTTTGTGGAGAGCACTTTTGATGAGTAACACGTTCGTCGGATGGGACATTAAACTGCGGATCCCTTGGCGCCTTTCGTTAAGAATAGGCTAATGTCGACGCCGGGTTTCTCTCCACCCTTCCTTTCCCATCCACCCCTAATGGCGAAAATGACCTTGTTTGGCTACTGGCGGCTGTCAGCTGCCTCCCATAAAATTTACTGCTACTCGAGCCATTCCATCCCTAGCCCAAAATAGTTTCGTTGTTCGAGAATTGAACCACGGATCTTCGACTTGCCGGGTCGATGCTCTTAACCGCTTGAGCTATCGAAAAAACGTAAATGTCACTCAAATACCCATGCAACTGCTCTGATACTTTGGCCAGGAGATGGCGTCAGGGATTTATTTCACCCACCAAAGGAGGAATGGACGAGGAAAGAATAGTAGTGAAAGCAATCATACAACGTCATAAAGGATAGAAATAGTGCGATTTTTTGTCTTAAGTGTCTCTTCGACCATATTAACCCATAAAACTCTTGTATGTACCGCTTCCTCTTAAGCTATTTACTCCAATATCACATATCTGTTTGTAGATGAGTCTCTAATCTAACATAACCATGTTAGAAAATCTCACATCCTTCATGTCTATCAGTGGTACACTGGTACACATTCTGACATGACCTAATACTTCTTGCCCTACTTCACCTAATTGTACAAACAGCATCCCCAAGTACCCCATAGTAACCACATTTATGCATCATCTGCCACATTCACTTAAGTTTCAATTCCATACAATAATGTGGTGAGCGTATTCATTTCTAATAATAATTCATAAATGCGGCGTGTCATGATTCATAGTATCGCGCAATGGTTAGTCAGAGCAAGGTCAAGCCAGCATAAGTACGGCGCATAAAACAGACTTTATTGCCGTAAGCAATGACGCTCTCTTCTTACTTAATCTTGCGACATTCTCTTGCTTAATAATCTCTGGGTTGCAGAGGAAAGCTCGTGTTTAGTAGCATGCGCTCCGTCGTCGACGGAAGATAACACAGAGCGGGTGAGGTTCCGAGGGAACGGCCTTCGAAGAGAATTCGGAAATGAGAAAAGAGAGGATTCCGCCGGGTGAGGAGTGTTCACGGATCCGTTGTACCGATTAAAGAAACGCCTTCACTGTGTGGTCTCGCTCGTTAACAGCTGTGAATAGAGTAGAGTTGCCATCGGAGGGGCCGTTAGGTTTCCCAGCGGACGGGAGCTGTTCTGCCAAAGAAACCCCCTTCTGTCGGTGAATTTCGCAATTCAGACGGAAAGGCCGTCTTCATTGTGAGGAGCGCCTCGTAGTGCCAAACTCCCTGTGCATGTCTCAGGATTTTAACCTACCTCATATCGTAGTGCTCCCATTCGCAAGGCAGCCACTTCTCTTCCGTTTTCAGTTCCATTGCCGCAGAAATATCCTCTATTGGACATCGGTCGCTTCCTTCCATCCACAACCGGCAATCGAGTGAATCATTTCTCCCGAGGTAAAACCACTTCGTGCTTCCGCATAAAACTATTTGTCTTCAAATTCACGCAATAAAATGACTTCAATTTGGTTTTTTCTCAATATGATCCGTTTACTGAATAACGGCCGACACTACCCAGTTTCACTTCACTGAATGTTTTCATTTGCGGCGTTTTTCAGTAGTAATTTTTCATCGTGACATAACATAAAACACAATCTTAAACTCGTATTTAATCGTTTTTAAATCATAAGTAGACATGATAGTCCTGTGGTAAGAATACTGGACGGCTGAATTGATGGATCGGGCTCTTTTCAGCGTGACGCCTTTCGGCACTCTTTGTCACCCCTTGTCAATATGTGAATTTCACACGCCGTATTGAGCTTGGTGCAAGGTGAAATCTATGTTATCCTATTATATCAACCTTTGAGTTCATTACATATTATCATTGTGTTTATATTATTTCTAATAATAATTCAGCCAATGAAGAAACTGCGTTATTTTCGATGGAATAAAAAACCCACGGAAGACCCTAGACTGCCTTCCGGTGTATGGCTTTAAAAAGATTCGTCCCTTCGTCGAATTATATATTTAGTTAGTCTTTCACACTAATTCTCGGTTAATGTCACTATAATTTATCAGGTTGAACACTTTTGTCTTTTTATATAACTTCAACATCAATTACAATCACACCAGCCGTGGCGCCGAACGCCATACGGTATGGTAACGGTATACGCCTAACATGGTTTGATATCTCGACCAAATTTTTCTCCGGGGATTGGATGGACTCGACCCAATTTCCCTCTTTCCACTTACCTCCGCTCACATGCATTCTTTTTTTCGTCATCCCCCCCACCCGCCACTATATTCATTTAAGTTGAACGGCCGCGTTGCGTCCAAACAATTGATTCAAGTTTCACCCGACTCCGACTTAATTAAAAGAAAGAAGATCCCTCGAGATGCTCTCTCACGTCACGGACCCGCCAGTATTAATTTCTTACACTCGGGGCAATTGCATTCAACATTCTCCTTGCGGTAACTCTCCTCGTTAACGTGGTCGACCCGGAAATTTTCCACTCAGCAAAAATTCCGGAAGAAGAACTCCCGACTGACAAACGGCCAGCTAGTCAAACGAAAAACCTTTCCGATATCGCCCGTACAACGTAGGTGGTAGAAAAGTTTTAATAGTGCTCATTAAAGTAAAGGCGCGATAATGCCATGTGAGAGAGGGGTGATTAATAGGAAGACATACATACTTATGGAGAGGAGAAATGTCATAGTCTATAGGGAAGCCCTTCGTTGGGAAAAGTTTACTCCTAGCGAAAGAGACCTGGGTATTTGCACTTGTGAATTCCCTCTGAAAGGCGTTGGGGCTGCAATTATAAGGTTTTCCAGATGGAAAGCTACCAAAAGCAGGATGTCAAGAATACCTTTTTTCCTCGTGCGCGTATGGAAGTTATTACTATCGCCTTTGATTACTTGTGTCGTGGAAACATTAAATACTTCCAATTAGTTTGGAAAGTAATTTATTTGATGCATGAATTGTTCCGGTGTTGAGCAAAGCAGACGTGCCGTACTGGCAGTTTAAGTATTGAGCATAATCGTAAAATGAAAGCTATATAAGTTTTTATACTAGAATAACCTGAAAATCAATGTATATTGTTCATGCTATATGCTTTGACCTCCTACGTTTCATTAATTTAGGACTTAGCAAAGTGGTCCGTATATAGATTTGACATGTGTAAGGCTTCGTATGCAGATACATGATTTCTGAAGAGCACAATCTTAAAACTATTTGAGCTCGTAACTCAAAGCACTACGGAAGATTCTCAGCTATCAGCATTGGTTTTTGTTTAGGTACTGGATGAGAAACGTCTGTTTGAAATATGAAACTCTAATGGTTTAATTTTATGAGTAATTACAGAATAAAGGAATAGATTGTGTCGGGAATCGATGAAAGGTAAGGTCACGCAATATCTGTGATATATAAATATATATTTGTTTGTATAAATATGCATATATACGTACATATATATGTGTGTATATATACACGTGTGTGAGTATATATACATATACATACAAGTACAAACGTGCATATATAATGTATTGTGCTGTATTAGTAACATTTTAATATGAAAATATCTACGTCAACACACATTTGCTACCTTGTATGCTGTAGTACGTGGTAGGGGTTCATTGAATAATGGAAATACGGAATTAATTTTAAAATTTCCACACACATACTATATATGTAAAAATTAATATATTTACCCACAATTAAGAATTGATTCGCATTTACGAGCAAATAATTATTTAAAAATAAACACTAAAAGGGAAGAAAAATAAACACTAATAGGAAAGAATGTCTTAAAACTTCGTTAGAATAAGGAGGTGTGTATACTTTTGGGTCGATCAAAAGATCCGTGGGAACAGCTCGATGGGTGTTGTACTCCACATGAAATGGCCTCCACAAGACACGCTAATTAAGGATCGTTGTACTTCTGAAATATTGTACCGCCACCGGGATGTGAACATGGCCCCTCGAGGGGACATTACACTAGCCAAGGCAACAAGGCGATCCCTAGCACTCGATGGAGATGAGGCAAGTACCAATTAGAGTGCGCCCAACTATAAATACGACATGGTTTGGGTAAAAAGGATCGGGAAAAATTGTTTCCTGATTTGACTGTACGTGTCAGTGCGCTCGTACCGAGCAGAATCGGTGATGGGGAGTCTAACCTTTGACGTTCACTTAGTGCCAATCATCTGCTTGCGTTCGTTCCGGCTTGATCGTGTTTTTAGTGGACCCCTGTCGAGTGACTCGGCGTAAGCGCAAAATTCAGCGAACGATTGAACAGCAGTACGCCAATAAATTTTTGTTTGACTGGGGGACTCAGGTACGGTAAGTTTGGGCATGATTTGCCAAGTGTTTAAGAATGTAAGAATTCCACACCCTGCAGTTGATAACTGGCCAAAGCTCTTAAAAGATGGCCGAGAAAGTGTGGAGGACGAGCCTCGCTCTGGACGACCGTCGACGTCAAGAGCCGAAGACAACGTACAACGTGTGCGTGAAGTGCTGAATTCTGACCGTCGGTTAAGTGTGTGTATTGTGGAAGACCATATTGGCATTAATGAAATTACAGTGTAAAACATTGTCACTTAAAGTTTAGCGGTGCGAAAGACCTGCGCAAAACTCGTCCCAAAGGTCTTGAGGGACGACCAAAAGCAAAGTCGATTGTCTGCTTGTGAAGGCATTCTGCAACACGACGCAACAATTCCCCAACCACCTACAGTCCCGATTTGGCATCAACAGACTATTCCGTATTCCCAAAAAGAAATTCTCTCTCCAATATCACCGCCATGGGACCGTAGGTACCGTCAAAGAAACTTGTACGCGTACCCTTAAGGACCTTCCGGAATCCACCTACCAGGGAGACTTCGAGTCGCGGAAAAGCCTTTGGAAAATACGTGTCGACGCTCAAAGGATATTAATTTTAATTTTAGAGGAATTGTAACAATATCTGAAATAAATCTATTTTTCCAAAATCTTTCTCCATACCTTTATTATAAAACTTGAATTATAAAAGTTCGACGTATAATCTCACAGGATCGTAAAACTCATAGGTACGGCCATTTTTTTAAAGACTGAGATAAAAAACTGTCGCGCCTACCATGCCCAAATGGTGGTTTAAATTGAGAAGTGGGCAAAAGGCAATTTAAGACTGAACGGATGCTGCGTTTAGGTTTGATCATGAAGTGACTCAAGAGGATGGGTCGAGAAGTTCAGGATAATACGGATTCAATTGAAAAAGCTCCCAATCCCTTCCATTTGGTCCCCTTCCAATCCCTCTCAGAAATAACTTTTTCAAGGGGGATCCAAAACCAGAAAAATGTTTTCTAAAATTCACGTAACATATGATCACGACTAATCTTTCGGCGTATTCACGAATGAAATATTTTATCAAAGGCCTCGTTTATTTCCGCTAGAGGAACACAGTTTTCTTTTATATGTCATACAGGGGCATGAAAGGACTAACAGAAGGCCTTCCTTTGTGAAAAAAATGTGAAGTGCTCGCTTAAATTTGGAGCAATTTTTTCAAGATAACCGGATTGATTATTTTTCTATATCGAAGATACTATTCAGCCTCTATTACTTAATATGTGGAAAAAATCGGATCCCGGAACATGGTATTTGATATGCTTTATAAGCTCACGAGAAAGCACGGAAAGTACACTTTAAGTGAAAATTATTAAAGCACTAATTCAAGTACTTATTAAAATCATCTTCTTAATTGTAAGAAGCATACAGAAAAAAAAGGTTTACCCTTGAGAGAAGTTTAATCCTCCTGCTTTTAAATTGTTCGCATAAACGTCTTTCAACTATCTCTCTGAATGCGTAAAAAAATGGAATTTCCGCAAATTTGCTATCAAAGTTTTTCCCATTCGTAGCTGTACTTTTTAATTTTACGTTGATCATCACTCCCATAGAAAAGCAATCCTTAAAAATTATAAAAATAAAGAGTTTTGAGTAAATTTTTAAGTTTTCATTACAACCTATTTTTTAGCGCGACACACTTCTTTCAGTACTTTTCAACTTTTATAACTCATTCAAAAAGTGAGATTTCCAAAGGTTCTCAAAATCGTTTCGTGGTGTGAATCGTTTTCTGCCCACCCATTTTTTCAAGTTTGGAAATAAAAAATTCTTTTTAGACCAAATATAGTGGAAAAAGTGTTGTTATGATAATTTTACCTTTAATTCCATAATTATCCCCATCTAAACTGCACAGGTTTG
Source organism: Hetaerina titia (assembly GCA_037158775.1). Lineage (NCBI taxonomy): Eukaryota > Metazoa > Arthropoda > Insecta > Odonata > Calopterygidae > Hetaerina > Hetaerina titia. The sequence goes on from CM073779.1 coordinate 36,288,246, forward strand.
CATCCCAACGAAGGAGGCAATGGGAGGCTAATTCTCAACCTTTGTTGATTGGGCCTTAGATTGCTCGTTTGAGAGTCATGGATGGAGTCCGGATGGGGAGTGTTAGGAGGGAGAGTAAAACAGGGGTGCCCAATATCACCTTTGCTGCTCAGCGTATGGAAATGGAGGAAATGATTAAAGAAGCAATGGAAGAATTGGTGATAGTAATGAAAGTCGCACAACAATTCATAAAACAGTTAGTTTAGCTGATGACAATTCACTAGCCAATATGCTGTAAGCATTATTGAGTGCATTGGAAATTCACTTCAATAAATATGGAATGAGAACAAATGTTGATAAAAAAATTGTGGTTTTTCAGAAAGAAGATGACTAAGTTAAACTTTAAAATAGGAGGACAAAATTAGAGCTGTTGGACGAGTTTATATTTCCCGGAAGTGCTTTGGGCCAAAATGGTGAACTTGTAGGGACATAAGGAGAAGAATTGAGTTAGGAAAATGATATTTAGCAAGGAGTAGAGAATTCATGATTGGGACGTCGAGTAAGGATGTTAAGAAAAGGCAAATTAAAACTTTGACATGGAGTGTAGTTATCTACGGCACGAAAACAAAAGCAGGCTTATAGGCGTAGGGGTAAAATAAGTTAGGGATGTTGGATGCAATGAAGGGAGGAAGGAAGTGTACGAAGTTGAAGAGCGGTTTGTTGTAGAGTACGATATTGGGTTGTATTTTTTTAGGAGAAACGAGGGAGTATTATTTGTTAGCATGTTTCCATCATAAACCTACCTTAACCGGAGAATTACCTATAATAATATTAATGATATAATATTATATATGTATTGATAATAGATTTTTATGGGAGGCGACCGACAGCTATGGTCATTTGCGCCATTAAGGATGTTTAGCAAAGGATTAAGGAAAACCGGCGTCGCCATTAGCCCAGTCCAAAGGCGCCAAGGGGTCCGCAGTTTTTTAACGTCCCATCCGACGGACGTCGTACTCACTCAAAGTGCACTCCACAAAGCACCTCAAGGTTGGATCGGGATACTACTTAAAAATATTTGTTGTCTCCAGGATTTGAACCCTGGCCTTCGCGGTGGGAAGCCTGTACGTTAGCCACCGTAGCATCTCGGTTTCCTCTATTTTCACCATCATGGCCCTAAACACGGTCAAGTTTTGTAAATTGTTCCACTTGTTTTAGTTTTTTTCTTTATTTTTTCACCGTTTAATTATGACATCCTCTTTATCAAAAAATCATATGAATTATGAAAAAATTGTAATGAATAGATCCATACTTTAGAAACATTTATCAAAGAAAGTTACATAACTTTGAAATATGAGAATTTTTATTTTAACCTCCCCACAATTGAAACACAAAGGGTTACGTTTTTAAAAGAACATAGTTACCTCTGTTATATACGTATTTGATTTTAATAATGATGCTTTTGGTAACATCAACTTCTCTCTTTTGTTGCCCTTGCTCATTCCCTTCGCTGAGATTTCCGTTCTTGTGGGTGAGGGCTCATTAGTAACGGTGGCTGTTTGTTACAAATCCTCTGCGTTTAAAGAATTTAATTTCACCATTGCACCGACGAGGCAGGAACACAGGTATTCAGGTTAGTACACATTTCCGTGTGTGGGCGCATAAACGGGCGGAAACTGCCTCGGAGTTAAATTAAGAATGAGTACAATATACACTTCAATTTGATCTGCTGAATGCTTTTAAAGAAAGCCCAATAAAATCAGATTCAATGTCAGTAATTGTATTTCTGTACGTAGGTATTTTAACTGTCGAATCTTGAAGAAAATGCTAATCACCTTAAGGGCGTTAACTTTTATCAATTTAAAATAACACCCTTTGAAAGTTGATGCTGGCAGTTAAATCCATTAACTCTCTATTAAATGACTATGATATTTAAATTATATAGTAAGTGACATTTTCAAAGATTAAATGATTCTTATAAAATATCTCAAAAATTTTCTCATTCGATGTAGACGCATTAATATCTGGAAAACCCATATTTATTGCCATGTGGAGAGATTTCAAATGCCCGAATAAAACGGGCTCATAAGTGGTAGGTGCTCGGGAATATTTATCATTTTCTAACGTTTCAAATTTGTTTGAATAACGTGATACGGAACCTGAAATTCTATCTGTGTATTAATTCTCTGAAGAAAAAATATACTGACGATAGATCCAGAGGAGAACGGTCTCGAAATTGTTTACAAACGTGTGGCCTTTAAGCTCGTAGCACAGAGTGTTAATTAAGCTGTGAGGTTTCTCAACTTGCTCAATAATATTTGCATAATGATCATCTGTCTTCGGAAGTGTCGATAACTTTGTACTTTGTCTGCCCTCTAGCAGTTGATGTTTGCTTTAATTTGCTTAATACTCCAACAATATTTTTCTCAATGATGGAAGTTTCTTTTCTTTGTTTGCACCATCTCTCCGCTAATTTTGTTGATATTTTCTCCAACAAATGACACGTGAATATTTTCATTAAAAAATATAACCAACAAGTTTTTGTGAACCATCAGTTTTTCATGTGCGGTTTATGCCCGCATTTATTCTTATACTGGCCATGCAATGCGTATCCACATCAGACACGCAAAGTACATGCATATGCCACCTTTGAGGCCTTCCTTGCCGGAGTCCTTGCCACAAACCATGCCGGTGGCCTGCAGGGTGTCTTTTGGATGCAGATTTTTTCAGAATAGTCGCTCAATACGTCGACGCTATAGGTTACAGTTCGTTCATGACCACATTTCTTGGGTAGCGGTTGCGTGTGCTTGGACTTGGGAGATGTCAAAGGGTATCTCCGTTACATTCTCGGTATAAGTTCCAACGTTCGTGGGATATATAGAAGGTTTATTTTTTCACTCTTTAGAATTCGGTTTGACAGTGCCGACGGTGGAAATCCGGTGGGAACACTCTTCGAACTTGACGAGAAAACCAGGACCCTGTCTATCGCCTCTCGTCGTCGTTCACGCCTGTGTGTCGGATTTCGTACTTAACTCGTGCCGCGGGATAAAATCGACACTTCTCCCAAAAACTTGGTCCTCTCACCTCGACTGACCATCGCAAGCCGATTTTCGTAAGAGTACACCTACTTGACATAATCAAGTGGAATGGTGATATATTTGAGGTTTCACTTCATCATAGAGATGGAATCACTCGGAGTGTCATTAAAAAATGAACGGAAAAAAAGCCGTTTTGTGTCACGCTACTGCAGTAGTGAGCACAATAGAGTAGCTTAAGTAACTCGTAGCGATCAGAATTTTGTTAACAAGACGAGATCAAATGTCTTTCCGAGACCGAATGTGCTGGAACTGATATAACTCAAGTGCGCATTGGCACGTGCGAGTGTTATCACTTATCCCCTCCCTTGTTGGTTAGAAATAAAGGGAAAGGGTTAAAATTGTGAGCACGCAGAAAAGCCAAGACGCCTTGGATGGGTGGTGAGATCACGCTCAAAATTAGGCTAGACTGTTTCCACTTACTTAATACCGGAGAGCAGCTGGTGCAGCCTGGGACTTCATCAGCTAAAGGAGTATCCAGCAGGTCATACGTTCTATTGAGCGAAATCCCGTGTGATCAATGAACGATATAAATCCCGATTATTCTAAGTTTTCTTCGGCCGCTTTGGCATTGTTCGCCCTTTGGTTTTTACTCTCAGCATCCACAGCTATCTCAATCCAACGACTGGAGTGTGTAAAAATGAAATGCTGGCACATAAATGCGATAAAAGAATTACTCATTCTGTTATTTCACGCTCAAGAGCGAGGCGTGTGGCGTGGTGGCTTAGTGGGCATAGCGTTGGCCTATTGACTTATGTGTGCCGGATTTAAAGCCAAAAGTGATGCTCTTGGACAAACGCAGTGAAAACCCAACGATGATTTAACTCAGAAATCGAATGTGAAATTCCATAAAACTTAGGGTTTAGCTTGATTTGAGTTCTACTCAGACTTGTCGGAACCAACTTTCGCGTTTTAATTCAGTATTTTTAAAATAAAACGATACCGTTCAAATAAAGCTCTTAAATTTGGACAGAGAGATTGAAGTGAGGTCCAAAGGAATCGCTTTTATTCAGGACAACAGACTCCTACCACTCTGGTTATGGTCTAACCATGGATCAAAAAAGCTAAATTATCAAGCGATATTTTAAGTATTTATGGAATAAATTAAGCTTAAATTTTATCAATTATTAATGATTTCCTTCATGAAATTATTTTAGAAAACAATAAGTATTCCTAGTATACTATTTCCCCATAAATTGCTATCAAAGTAACAATTTCCAAAAAGAGCTACTCCATTTCATCGTTATTTATTGGCAATTTACATAAATTTATCGCTATAAATTGGGTTGTATCGGTTTAATATTACGTTTTCACGATGAAACTAGCAAAAAAATTAAATGATTTTCAGAAATCAAATAATATTCTGTCCTGACTTTAAAACTATCGAGCCCCGTTGAAGTCAATTTAAATTCGTGAAGATTAGATGGAGATTTATGAATACAAAATAAATATCAAGAATTTAGTCCTCTGCGGAGAACTATTCTCGTATTTCTCGAAGAATAACGCTCCATGCCGGAGGGCGCCTTACAGCGGCTGTGAAGTCAATAGCGCGATTTCATTTTAACCTCTTAAAATCTTAAAAGTATTCCTGATAGAGCCATGCGTTTTTATTAATGATGAACAGCAACTGTAAACAACGAGAAACCTGAAGCATAATTCATATAAGAATGCAAATTGGTTAAGAATGCCAATCACAATATCATCACGAGAGAAATAAAATGGACTTTTTAATTACCCTAATTAATGGAAATATTAAATGCGCTCGTATTGTAGAAAAATTTCATTAAATTTAGAATCGATCCTTAGCCAAAACGCTGTCGGGAATTGAAGTTATAGAATATTAATTATTAATATTAATTTCATGAGTATCACAGTGAACAGAGGTTTGGACGGATCCAGTAATATGTTATTATGTAAAATTCTTGTTCTCTCGATAATTACCCACTCCTTTGCTTCTAAGCTCCCCATACCATTAAAAAATGTCTCCAATGTAATCATAATAAACAGTTTTTCATATTTTCGTCCAATGTTGCTCCACTTTTTTTCATCTCTCTTTCTCAATATTTTGCCCTTGTATTACAGTTTACATCATCACTATGCTTCTCAGTATCTCCACCAACCACTTCTCCTTCCTTCTCCTGAAAACGTTTTTCACCTAGCAGCATGCCTTGCACTTCTTCCTTTACCTTCCGTTCTGTCCATTTTATTTCTTTCGTAATTCTCTACTCTATCTGTAAACATTCGCGTACAGACGTTCTCTTCTAAATGAATAAGTTTCAGAGCAATACACCATTACACGCTCTCTTCACTTACCGTTCTTATCACTTTTTCGTCTGTTAAATTAAGATATGTTTACTTTACTATTCATTAAAATGGAAGACATCTGTTTATTGAATCTGACAAGCGTTGTAGAAATTGGGAGGAATGAGTGAGCTCTGTAATTCTCGTGGAAATCAGGCCTACCGGAGTCGAATACAAGTCGTGCCTCCCAACTGTGAGGAAACCTTTTTGAATGGAAAACCTTAGTTGAAACGGGGCTTTCTTTTCCCATGTCAATCTATTCCATCACTCTAAACATATCCTTTAGATGTACCCAGCTTCTTTGACTACAAATGTCTGAATTTCCATCTCCTTCACCGTACCAACAGTGAGAGAGAAGACAGGAGTTCCGGAAAAATCTGATTACAGAAAATAAGAATAATTTAAGTAAAGCGTTTAGAGTAGCATGACGTCGGAATAGAAGATTTCATCAATTTAATGAAAATTATTTTCAAATTGGAACGAATGATTCGGAAAACTAACTGAAATCTGAAAAGCTAAATTAAAGCGGCTGCCAAAGAAAATTCTTCAAATCATGTTAGGATTTACGAGAGAGGAATTTAAGTACACAGATATGGAAGTTGGAGAAGCATCAATGAATATTAAATTTAACCTTCCTATGCAATATTTGTATTCATATACTTGCCGCAAATATTATATAGATATTTTAGAGTATTGAATTGTATACCGTCTGATAATAAATTTGAAAAAGTCCAGATACGTAATAAACAACAAATTTACATCAAACAGTAACCTTTTTTTTAAATATGACTCTCACATTAAAAATATTTTTAATAAGGCAGTTTTAATTACTTGATTATTTTTTTCATAACTTTCCCCTAAAAATGTACTATATGTTCCATGCACACTCGTGGGCTTATAAAGTCAATCAACTAGCACGTACTGAAATTTAGTGTGCATATTGAGTAATTGAAGCAGTTTTATTGGAGTAGAAAAATAACATATTCGGCTATCGTGAAAAAATTGCTCTGCATTTAAGCAGATACTTAACATTTTTTCACAAAGGAAGGGATTCTGTAGGTCCTTTCATGTCCCAGTCTTACCTATCAAAGCGAACTGTATTCGTCTAGCGGAAATAAACGTGTCCCTTGATAAACATTTAATTTGTGAATACGCCGGAAGATATGTCGTAGTCGCATGCTAGGTGAACTTTAGAAAACACTCCTGGTTTTGGATCTTTCGTTGGAAAAGTTCTGAGAGAGCTTGGAAGGAGACCGCGGGGAGGGGATTGGGAGATCTTTCAATTGAATCCGCATTAACCTGAACTTCTCGGCCCATCCTCTTGAGTCACTTCTTTCGGGAGCAAACCAAAACGCAGCATCCTTTCAGTCTTCATCTTGAATTGCCTTTTTCGCACTTCTCAATTTAACTTCACCATTTAGGCATGGGAGGCGCGACAGTCCTTGATCTCAGTCTTTAAAAAAATCCCAAACTATGAATATTGCGATCCAGTTCAAACATAGGTTGAAATTTTATTAAATTTACAGTTGCACGCACTTCAATGGGTATTTGCCTCATCTCCATCGAGTGCTAGGGATCGGCTTGGTACCTTGGCTAGTGTAATGGCCTCTTACTTTGATGAAAAGAGTTCACATTCTGTCGGTGGCACAATGCTTAAAGAGGTTTCCCGATGCATAATTAGCTTGTCTTATGGAGACAAACCTATGTGGAGTCACAGGATGAGACGTAAAATTTTGGACTCCTTGACGGCTTTCTTTATTTGACTGTGTTCATGTGCATGTGAACGTCAGGTTTATCTCCAATCATCATTCATTCCCTAATAACTCCACTTTTCCCAAATTTTCCACATTTTCTAAATGGCGCAAATAACTTAAGGCTTTTTGTCGCCACACATGATAACTGCTATCACTCCATTGCCTCCACGGAATCCCTCTCCCCTCGTCAATGTTTGCTGCTCTTCCTGTTCTTATTGCTTTCAGTGAAGAAAATATCCAAAAACCAACGGAAATTTCCCTCAAGTCTCGCAGCCAGAAGAACGGTGAAGAAGCTCTGGCGGTGTGACGATTCGTTTCCGCCGCCACCGGCGTCTAGTTTCAAAGTTTGCGGTAAACCCACTCGCTCTCCACAAAGAGGGGGTGTATGGCGTTTCGCAAAAGCGTTTGACGAAGAAAGTGCGTGATTTGAACTGTGGGAGGCGCGCAGCTGTCGATATAATTTGCGCCGCTTACTTACGGGCCAGGAGTCGGGGAGTGGTATGGATTATAGGGAGGAGAATGGATGATGAGGAAAAGGCAATGGGTCGCTCTTGAGGAGGGGTACCAAGGAGTGTAACGACGATTTGTTCCATTTGTCGTTCCAAATTGAGAAGTCGTATTTGACATTGAGAAGTTTTACGGCTGATGCACTCAAGAACGCGCGGATGTACTGGCGCACTCCATTGGGTGGAACGCTCCGAGTTCGTAAATGTCTGAAAGGGTTTGTACGGATCATCACCCGGTTAACAATACGGGGATTACTTCGCAGCAGCTCTTCAATCTGTCCTGTTTCTTGAAATCCTCTTCATTCCCTCATATCTCCTTGTACTGCCAATTTACATTGCATGCTCAGTATATTTCAGCAGCGATTTTTTTATAGTTCTTCTCAACTATGTTCACTTTTGTACGGTAATCAGCAAGCCGTAGCGCCTCAAGATGGATCCATTTAGTTTTATTTTTCTTATTGTAAATTTCCTCCATAGGCTTCTTTTTCCAAAAATTTTCATCGCGTAGTTCTTCACATGTCACGTTGTAAATGTATTATATTTTGATGATTATTCGGTAGCACTATTCTTATTGCTGCATTCTATACTTATTGTTCAATAAAGAACGATCACATATTTCTATTCGAATGATTTATCGTGGCAAAATTAAATTTAACGTTATGTTAATGTTAGTTTCATGGATGTATGTTATAGGTTTCTTTAATTTGACTCTCGTATTTCAACTAGGAGAGTCATTGCAAGTTGAAACATATTTGGTTCGTCTACAGCAGCATGAAAGCAATACGCTACGAAAAATACAGCATTGACAGTTTGTAGTCGCCTGGGCGAGGAATTTGAAATGCTGCATCAGTTTTGTGGAGAGTCCGTTTTCCCCTATAGAACAGCTAGAAGATAGTTTAAAATAATTAAAGAGGGAAGATAATAAATGTTAAAGGAAGGTTGACCAAGAGCTCCATTCACTTCGTTTACAGGAGAAAACATTAATATCGCTGCTGCCATTGTGAAATAATTTCATTTAAGACCACCATCAGAAGAAGTATTGGAAATTTTATTTGGTACCACCCACGTGTTTTTAACAGAAAAAAGTGCACATGAGAGGTGTTTGTTCGCTGTACGTTTCAAGACTGCTCACACGTGATCAATATAATTTTTGTGTATAGGTTTTTTCGCAGTTTAAGTTGATGAAGTACGAGTACGGAGAAATGAAATAAATTACTTGAATGAGTTTTATCATTTCGAATATAATTGATTATACACGTATAGTTACGATCTTGAGAAGAACCAGCAAATCTCTATGCGGAAATCTTCGGCAACATCAACACAAAAAACAGCCAAATGCCTGATTTTGCTGGAAAATTTATGGTCTTATAATTTTCGATACACAGAGAATGTCGCATCGGCACCAACGCACTAAACTGTAAATGGAGCATGCCATAGGGATGTACAAAAAGTTCTTCAAGTAAGTATCACTCGCAAAGGCGAACATGTCAAAGAAACGTGCTGGATACTGCACCACGATAATGCATGGACGCACATCGTAAATAATGCTGTTATAATATCTCGCAACAATCTATGTATAGTGTGCTCTTCATCCCCCTTATAGTTTGTTTTCGAAAACTGATGAAATGTGCGGATAAAAACATTTCTAATGAGGGTCGCTTTGAGAAGAAAAACCAGAATTCCGGATATAAATTATAGAATGATTTTAAAACAACTATCATTCCTCGTCGACTACCTGTCAAACCTTTTTCGGCTGCTCCAATTGTCGTCCCTTCAGACCATTGGGGAACGTAGTCGCAATATATGATTTAATAAATCACTTACTTGGTAGAAAAGGATCCCCGTACGGCCAAATTACGTTCTTGGTCCACCGTGCTTTAGGAAAATCGACTGTCCGAGAATATACGTCTGGAACCATAATCCTCTGAGAAAACGCCAAGTGGCAAGTCCGTGGTAAATAGTGGTATCTCTGCTTAACACATGCTACAATCTCTAGCCTTAAGCGCCCCTACACACCACTGCCCCTTAAATGCCCACTTCTCCTATATTTTTCTTCCCACGAATATCTCAGTGCCACGAACCTCGTCTTAGTCCGCATTCTTCGTCAACCCTCAGGGCTGAAACCTTTGGGATCTAGCGACCGAATACCTACCCATCAATCATTCATCATATAACATTACTTCTTGACCTAATCCAAATTAGTTCTAACTTCCTCAGTATCCTCGACCCGCCAATTGCTGTGAAGAGTTGGTTTTCTGCGGTGCGAGAAGGTAAAAAAAGTGAAACCCCTCCAATTCTGGGTTTTCCAGCTTGCTGGGGTACGGCGGAAGCCCAGCCCTGGAGAATACCTTCCCTTGCCGGATACGGTGGCGATGCCCTCGGCCGTAAAAATCCCAAACGCCATCTCAAAGATCGTTGAAAAGCGTCAAGTCACTTCAAGTTCCCCCTCAGCTCCATCCATTCCGTCTCCCTTCATCCTTCTCTCTCTCCCTTTCTCACTCTCCCCTTGACACTCCAGGTGGAAATGCCCTGAATGAATCGATGCTCCGTCTGCACTTTCTACTCCCTTCTCCCACACCCCGTGTCCCTCCATCCCACGCCGCACAATATTCCCTCTCCTCCGCTCGGCATAACAGAAGGAACGCTGAATCGCACTCCAACGTCGACCCATTCCATCCATCCATACCTTCCCACCCTCCTCCGCGGGCGTCTTTCCTCGTCTTCATCCCTCGCTACGCAATCAGGGATGCATCATAACCCATATCACTGCAGACCGTAAAGGTGAAACAGTGGTCAGATATCTGTCAATGTATTTAGAATATATATCGAATGATTTTTACATCGATTTTTGTCGCTCAACTCATCGGAGTGGTTGACAACATCGATATATGTATGATGTTGGAGGTTAAACGGACCCTTGCTACCATGGCAGATATGCAACTATAACATATTCTGAATATTCCATAATAAGCGCAGCACGGCTTATTTATGATCCACCAGAAATGGGAATAAGTTACATTTATTTTTTTCTAAATAATTTATGAAGTTCATTCCAAATATACAATTGCATGGAAGTGGAATCGATCTACTACTTAAAACTCAGCCCATACAACACTATGTACGAATACATATATATATATATATATATATATATATATATATATATATATATATATAGAATATACACCTAGTCAGCTTCAACTCAACTTTCTTAATTTGTGAGTGTCCTTTTTCGTGTATTCTACTTATAATTTTGTGCCACCCAAGGTTTATATTGCGCTCATTCGTTATATATATATATATATATATATCTATATATATATATATATATATACAAATATATTGTGTTGTAAGAAAATACTCAGCAGTCTCACCTAAAGAAGGCCTCAGAGAGGGCCGGAAGCTCAAACCTTTCTGAAATGTGTGTCCTTTTACGTGCAATCTATTTTATTTTGGTGTTCTATTGTACCGTCCAAATGTTATATTTCTCTAGTGAGTACTTCTATATTATATACATATATTTATGGTCACACTTATGCGTATATATGTTTGTATATTTATATGTATATATAGTTGCGTGTGTATATATAATTGTATATGAGTATAAATATTAGGAATTGGTAGTCCCGGGAGGCAGAACGATGGATTAATTACCGAAGGGTTCCCGAATTCTTCTCTCGGGCACCCTCAGCTTCATTCATGTTGTGTCATTTTTCGGGTACCAGATCTTCCTGAGAATCTATAGACGGCATTAAGAAAGGAGCGTACACCCCTAGCCTGCGTGCTTAGTACTGGGTGAACTGTATCCTCACTGACCTACGGGTTGCGGTTGCTTACTGTATTATGGTGTGTGTGGATATGTATGTATGTATGTATATATATATATATATGGCGGGTCGCGGTGGTCCAGTGGGTAGAGCGTTGGACTACTGACCGGATGGTCCCGGGTTCGATTCCCGGGCGAGGCACTCTTGGCACCTGCAGCTCCACCCAAGCTAGTTGATTTTTCGGGTACCAGATCTTCCTGGGAAACCATAACCGGCACAGGGAAAGGAACTGGCCCCCCTACCCTGATGTGTGAATATTCACACGCCGTCGGGCTTGGTACATGGGTGAGCTCTACCATCACCTACTAAACCGACCTTCTATATATATATATATATATATATATATATATATGTATATAAAGAGGTTTAAGGCCCCATTTTCCATGTAGATAATTTTTCTTAAATACTACTTGGCTCTTTAAGCTAAGAAAAACTGTCTATGGAAGAATGGGGCCTTAAACCTCTTCGAAATGTTCTCCTAGGGACTATGGACCTCATATACCTATCCCAGCGACTCATCCACTTTTCAAAACAATTCGCAAATGATGACCCAGGATTTCTGGAAAAGGATATAGTAGGAAATGAGTCATTGGCCTACGGCTATGACCCTGAAACAAAAGGTCATTCTACCCATCAGTCGTTTGACGAGATAAAGTAGAATCCAACGAGGCAGATGATGACCATTCAGGAAAAGGATTTTTCTAATTGTTTTGAAAAGTGGAAGAGACAGTGGGATAAATGTGTGAGATTGCAATGGGAGTACTTCGAAGGGAACTGAGGACTAATTTTTTTAGGTGAACCATATTTCTTAAAATAATACTTAACTGAATAGTTTCCCGACAGACCTCGATTGGGTGTTTGTGTGTATATATATATATATATATTAATGTGTATATATATATATAAATAAATGTATATATGTATTAGTAAACATTTTTTGCCAAAGTTCCAGCTGAAATATCTTCCTGCACACCTTATTCTTTATTCGAAGTAGATCAACGTAAGGACATACGAGTGCATTTAACAAAATCATCATCTTTTATAAAATAAACTCTGTTGAGGAAACGGTTGATCAACTTGCCATGGAATCGTTCATGCAGAGCAATATCAGAAATAGTGCTTCATATCAACATTATCCATTTTAGTAATCGGAATAACGATATCGAGTAGCCTTATATCGTCCATATTGACATTTTAAGACAGTTCTAATCTCTACCATATCAACGTCTTACAAAAACACAGGAATATATGAATTTCATTCAACTTTAGACAATAAATCTTATTTGTATTACTTCTAAACATCACAATTTAGCACCACCGTTTCCTTCAAACTTGAATTCAATCCGTAATACTTCATATAGATATATATATATATATATATATACATAATAGATATATATATATATATATATATATATATATATCTATTAGGTTTGGTAGAATTTGGTTACATAATTAAAGTTGGTGGATTGTTTGTGCTGATTTCAGCGTAACTACAAATAATGCTTTCGATAGTTTTTGGCGAGTCTACACGACTTGCCATTAATATGTGTATCGACTTGGATTTGATTCGACAAAAATCGTTAAAATATGAATCACCATTTGCGTGCATATAGCGATTAATCAGTACATAATCCCGATTTATTTGCAAAGTTTTTATTAATCTTTCATTTTGAGTCGAGAAGACAATCGATCTGATAAATATCAGGTCAATTTCAGTGCGTGAACAGATATTTTTTTCTATATTGTCTTAGTTGATGTGAAAAAATATCGATAAACTTCCATGGTAATTCCAAATGAGATTTGATTGGACCAATATTGGTCTAGCACAAGTCAGCTCTTAATTTTATTCGAAAATTTTTCATTATTTATGTGTAGTCACTGTGAAAAAAATATCAACCAACAATCATGTTAATTCGGCATGGCATTGGATTGGATGGACATCGATCGGCCAGATATGAGGATCGGTGTTTATCCTAGGATTCGTCATTGTATCGACCTAGTCATTGTCAAAAAAAATATTTACAAACTTGTTTGTTAAGTCGACATGAGAATCGATTTGATAAACATCGATTGATCACGAGACAGTGGATGAGTGCAGGCTTTTATCATTCAATCGACCAGGATCGATATCGATGGTGATACGTAAGTGAAATATCGACCCTTTGGCGTCGATATATCTCCTCACATCGGGCGGGCACGCTCCGGGGTGCTCTCATGGCCTACCCTTCTTCCTCCCCGCACCGTCCCCATCCACCCCCGCCAACGGGGTCACTGTACCGTACCAGCGCGTAGAGAGAGAGAGTTCGTCATCGACCACGCTTCGCCCTTCCGATCGGTGTGGGTGGGGGGGGGGAAGAGCAGGGAAAGAGGGGGCAGAGGACGCGTGGCGGTGACGTCACCGACGACGAAAGAGCGAGGGGTAAGGCGGGATTTCCCCTTCCCCCCCTCTTCCACTCACCCCGTACCCACCCTCCTCGCCACGCGGGGCGTTCGTGAGAAGGGGCGACTAATGCACATGATCGACTCCGCGCGTCTTGGTCGCATCTTCTGCCTCGATCCCCTACCCTCATTCCTACCTCCGTCTTCCCCACACCCCCGTTGCGCTCTCCCCACCCCCGCCCCCCCGGGCTCCTCTAGCGCATAGATGCGGCAGTAGCCGTCCGCGCTCTTCCCGGCAAAGCCTCCTCCGCAGACCCAACACTCCCTCCCTCTCCACCGCCATACCAGTTGTGCAAACGGCGGTCGATGCCGCAAGTTTATGTTGTGACGTCACTCGCGTCTTAGAGCTCAGATGCGTGGGATAAATATAACCCCCCTCTCCCTTCTCTTTATCCCCTCCCTTCATATTCCTCCTCATCACCGCAACTGCCCTGTGGTCATAGATCGCCCTAAACTCTCAACTCCCCCTTCACTCTCACCCGTGGATGATCCTTTCGGAGAATTCGGTGCGGTACTCGCGGGTGTGTAAGTGTGCGTGCACGAGAGCGATTTTCGCGTAAGAGTGACTTTCTTCCCCCTACCGCCCTTTAATCCCACCCACCGGCTCTCCACATCCACTCCCCGGCCATCATTTCCCCGCCAAAGGTTTTACTCTAAACGTGGTTTCGCAGGAAATCTATTCTTGTCGCGGGAATCCACACCCCCCCATTCCCTTCCCGTAATCAACGCGAAAGCGCTCAGACGACGTTTTATTTCGTATTTCGTGATTTTGCTGAGCTCGAGCGCTTCCGTCACTTTCGACGGACCCAGTAGGAAGTCCTTTTTTTGAGTGTTGTTGGTGGGATGGGGCGCTTTTATTAATGGCGGGTTTGGACTTCCCATTGATGAAAAGTGGTGGGGCCGCGGACGCGAAATCCTAATCAAAGGGGTTCGTCATGCTTCACTCATGTCTTCTATCAGTGAGAGTTCACTCTCTCTCTTTCTATTTTTTCTTTTCTTTTTAAGCGTTGCACTCGATTTAAATGATTTAAACTGCTATATAAATGTTCTTTCATCTTTAAAGTTATCCCATAACTTTTAATCCTTTTTAAGGAACCGCTCAATCATAACCATTTGTGCAAAAATAGAAGGTATTCATGACGGTTGAAACAAAATTATACCTAGTGGTCACCAAAATTGAAAGAGATATACGTAACTAATTCTTACACACTGGACATAACATTGCCTATCTCTTGTAGCAAGTTCATGTTTAAAAAAATAACTTATACAAACAAAGGATTCTCTCGCATTCAACTCTTCGAAAATAAAAAAAATGAGAGTGAAATTGCTGAAATGGCAAAATATTTTATGGGTGCGTTGTATACTGAGGTGAATCTTGTGAGTAATTGGCTTCATTGGTTTTTATACTCATTTTGCAGAGAATCTAAAATATAATATGTGTTCTCTAGAATGCAAAAAAACGAATGTATATTATAAAAAATTTATAGAATTTATGAAAAAAATGTATATATATATATATATATATTTGTCAATTTCTAGTGTAGCAATTGTTTCGCTAGTATTAACTTTGTTTGGAAATGAAATTATATTTTCCGTCAACAACAACACAAATTTGAATAAACTTGGATTAATATGTTCTAAAGCGCTACTGTCAACGTAAAATTATTTCTTCAAAAATAATCCAAATTCGTGGGAGCGAATAGGGACAATGCATACTCATAAGGCGTAATTAAAAAAAATGCGAAAAATTGTTGTAATGGTATCTGAGATTTCTTAGCCTGACGTGATCTATACTCAACGGTTAATTCAAGTGTTTTGTCATCATTGATTCCAACAGCCATCGTGAGGGTTACGCACGGAATAAAACTCAAATAAGTGAAGGTAGACATCATTCTAGCGAAACTACCAAAAGGCTTACGAAAAGGACAGGTTAAGACTTTTCGTTAACTAAATCGTAGTAGCATTTATGAGGAGAGAATTTGGTCAGAATACTTCGTCAGATGAGTGTTGGCTTCTATACTAAAAGACGGAAAGGGACCTGCCGAGTGAACTGGAATGTCAGTGAAATAGGTATGAGATGAGAATAAATCTTAACAAAACGAAGGTAATGCGTTTTTTCAGAAAGAGTAAGGCTAAATATCAAAATAGAAGTTCATAAACAAAAAGCGGGTGGAAAATATTACCTATTCTCGACCAAAATAATCAAATTAGTTGGGACATAGGACCAAGATTTGCTTCAAATAAAAAAAGCTGTCACAAGGAGGAGAGAATCATTGACAGGGATGATGAGAAAGGATGTTAAGAAAATAGTCGTCGAAACTTTAACATGGAGCGTTGTTTTCTACGGTGCGGACGCATGGTCATTGAAGAGAGATAATAGGCATAGATTAGAAGCCTTTGAAATAATGGTATGGAGAAGGATGGAAGATAAGAAGCATGCTGAAAGAAAAAAAAACGAGGACGTGATAGATATGGCAGGGAAGGGGAGTGGATTGTTTGGAGAAATGAAAAAGTATATTACTAGCATTTTAAAGGGGAGGCAACCTAGAGCTGTGGTCATTTGCGCCATTAGGGGTGGACGGAAAAGGATGAAGGGTGGAGAGAAATCCGGCGCCCGCATTAGTCTACTCTTAATGAAAGGCACCACGGGGTCCGCACCTTAACGTCCCATCCGACGAACGTGTTACTCATCCAACGTGCTCTCCAAAAAGCACCTCAAGTAGGGACCGGGATATCACTGAAAAATATCTACCACCTCTGGGATTCGAAAATAGGACCTCAGAATGGGAAGACAGCACGTTAGCTTACACACCATCCCCATCCCCCATGAAAAAGAGCCAGGAAAGATGTATGCAGAGTAATTTGATTGAGAAAGGGATGTTGAGGACTGTGATAGTGGGGGTAATTTTTGGCAAAAGATGAAGGGGTAGGAGTGGAATAGGAATATAGGACGGATTTAAGTGACAAATTATTCGGAATTGAAGAGGGGCTTTGTTGTAGATTACGATGCTGGGTTTGGTTTTGTTGGGAGAGGCAGGGGAAATGTCACTATATCGTTTCGCAGCTAGTATTCATCAAAAAACCAACCTTATTATATATATATATATATATATGTAAAAAATAGTATATACAGTAATAATTGAGATTATATATATATATATATATATATATATATATATATATATATATATATATATATATATATATATATATATATATATATATATATATAAACCATAAACACAGTAATCAACCCGAAAGTTTAGTAGGTGATGGTAGAGCTCACCCATGTACCAAGCCCGACGGCACGAATATTCACACATCAGGGTAGGGGGGCCAGTTCCTTTCCCTGTGCCGGTTAAGGTCTCCCAGTAAGATCTGGTACCCGGAAAATCAACTAGCTTGGGTGGAGCTGCAGGTGCCCAAAGTGCCTTTCCCGGGAATTGAACCCGGGACCCTCCGGTCAGTAGTCCAACGCCCTACCCACTAGACCACCGCGAGCCGCATATATGTATATATAAATATATGCATTCAAACACGAAATACCGCCATATGGCGAATAAATATTCATTCACATTGAAATAGAGATAAGGAAAATGGTAAAGGAACACATATAAAGGACGAACACAAGAGAGGTGGGGATGGCGGATGTGAGCAGATCACGAATGTAAAAATATTTTCCTCGACCGGGACTTGAACACCGGATCTCTCCACTTGCCGGGCGGATGTAAATAAATACATATATATAGTGATGGTGTCACTATTGAGGAAGGCAACGGGAAACCACCTCAGTTATTACTCCCATGAAAAATGATGGACACAACCACAAAAATTGAGAAAGGTGGAAAGGTGTATTGAGCGGCAGGGGGATGTTGAAGAAGGTAATAAAGGGAAGAATGTCAGGCAAACGTGGAAAGGGCAGGAACAGGATAGGGATGTTGGACGTGATGAAGAAAGGAAAGAAATACACAGAAATGAAGAGGGACGTGATGTAGAGTAGGTTGATGGATTGGGTTTTGCTTGGAGTTATAAAATATTTATTTGATAGTTGTGTCCATCCGAAAGCCTACCTTAACCGGTAGATTACCTAATGTAAGGTCGGTTTGGTAGGTGATGATAGAGTGCACCCAGTACTAAGCCCGACACAGTGTGTTTTTTATCGACGGTAATTCCATCGAACCGTCCAGCAAAGTCATTTCCGAATTCTGTCTATTTCTCGAATCGATTAGTTCTGGCACGGGTCCAAATGACGGCTGAATTCTCGAACTGCGCTCTTTGTGATAAAAGAATTAAGTTTTTTTAAATTTGGTAGCATCTTGTTTTCAACTTTACGTTTTAAAAATATCTGTTTTTTCCTAGCGGAAGCGCCTATGACTCGTGCGTATTCACAAAGTTTGACAAGACCTCATACATCAATCATTTGAATTCCGCCGACCGCGTAGGTATAGTTTTGTTCGCGAATTCTTCGTTTTCAGACATGTGTGTCGCCCTGCGGTTTTCCTGTTTAAGTGCAGTCACACGATCATCGTGTTGAAGAGTACGGGGGGAAACTTTTAAATGGGTAATGCCAGAGTTACCGGATGTCGTAGTTGGCTTTTTGGAATATGGTAGGTCTATTTGTTTATATATTATATAACGTGTTTACCGAAAATATTTTTAAAAGGTGCCATATTTCCTTAAATAAATAAATATAAACATACCTTCGTTTGACGAGGAATTGTTTTCCTGAAATTATGCCATATATCAATCAAATTTAACATTGAGATATTATTAACATTTATTAAACTCGAAAAAGTTAGAAAGGGGATTGTTGGTATATTATTGTGCTCATTCACTGAAGTAAGGAAATAACTTTTAGCATCTGGTAATAATTTAAGCAAGAAATTAGTATTATTATTGACACAGAAAAACTAAATGTCAGTCGGAAATGTCATATAAGTTCATTTGGCTAGGAATGAACATTTATTTATAGATTCCAGAATAAGGTAATTCATTAAAAGTTGCACGTTTTACGCATTATGATAGCATGTGAATATTTAGATGCAAAAATTTTAAAGAATTATTCTAACCTTAGAAATGCTCCATTGGGATCCATCAAACATTTTTTACTCGCATAATTTTCAGAGAAAAATTTTAATTTGGTGTTTTTGTGTTATATACACGTCGATGTGTTACAAGTAATTGAAGTGTTTTTATATGTTATTCATCTGGAATCATGAAATTTGCGCTTAGTGTAATACTATTACCCTTCACACGTCAATGTTTTGTTCTACATTGTCCCTACAACCCCGTGTAACTTTTTCTGTTCCAAAATCGGAAGAAACACCTTCGTGGAAAATGTGTTTTATCGGAAGAAAACTTAGGAATACCGAATGAGTTTCATTTGACATCGGTTGCCGAAGATGCAAATCTGGATTAAAATCAATAAAAATTCTACCTAATTTATATTAAGCTTACAATATCACTTAAGTGTATGGTTGCACTTAAATTAAGCGAATCACAATGTATCCTCTTCACTGAACAGACAGCGTCTACACCATTTCCCTAATTTAATTTCAGGTATAAAATTTCATGGTTGATTTACTGAGAAACATTTACAAGTAAAATTCGGCAAGGAATTAACAATGGACGCATTTTAAAGAGAAAATACGAAAAGCACAAGGAAATAACTCAATAATCAAAACTTTTATCTGGAAGAATTTGATTCATACTGAAATCTGGCAGACGAATGCGTAGACATTAACATTACAAATATTAAAACGCAAATTTTTAAATTATATTTATTCTGTTTCCGTCATAAGAACTGTGGCTACATGGGTTTGCGTAAATCACGACAAGCATTCTGTACTTAAATTACAAAAACAATATTTTCATTATTCATATTTTTTCAAGCTATAGTTATGGTGATTCCAGCAGATTCCAGTAATTGGTCACATAAGAAATCACGTGTCTAGGTCACTTGTCTTGGTCATCATGTGTGATCGATGCATCAATCGCCAAGCGCTGGTGCGGATTACCTTTTCCCCGGTCTTACTGCCGGTCTCGCCGGTCTCGTACTTACGTCCTCTCGGTCTTGATCGAGTTTGTCGGGCGATTCGCAGGCCTCTACAGACGTGATCGAAGGGTTAATGGGTCGCTCGGTTCCTTCTAGACTCCTTCTCGCACCGGGCGAATCATATGCTGCCACCATCTTAGAGCGGGGTGGTGTGGTAATGGCGGGCAGGGGCCGGGTAGGAGGCCGCGTTCAAAAATTGGGGATGGGGGGGTGTCGTCTAACCTTGGCGAAGCCCTTTGATCGCTGCTGTTGGTTGATTTAAGGTTGCCGTGGACGAGGGGACGATCAAGGAGCTAGATGCCAATCCATCTCCGGGGGACCACCCTCTTCAGGGGTGGTTCACCTCCCTTTTTTTGCCGGGAGTCAAGTAGGGGGGGAAAAGTCGGATACTGTGACACGTCGTCGGTCCACTCTTAGGATAGATACAGATTTGGGATACGGTCACATTCCGCTCAAAAAAACGTCTTCACTTCTGTTCATTACAGTCAACAACTCACAGGACGCGTCTACGCTTAAATATAAATTTTAAATAATTTATCTGAATCTACGCGTATTTGTAAATAACAAATATTAATGGTGTTTTACCGATTGAAATGTTATTTGATGAACCCAGGCTGAACACGACCATATTTTTAAGTTTCTTAAAAACCCTCTCCAGTTCCCCATTTTTTTTGCCAGCTTCCGTTTCGACCAAAATACTTATGATTTTTCTCCCCTATCTTGCTCGCCTAACGCTCTCCTCTCAATCAGAGTTTTCAAAACTTAAGCTCAAAACAAATTGCTCAGTATCCACTTTCCTTACCTGCTTTGGAATTATTCCAAAAAACATAACCTGTTTTTTTATAAAAAGTATCGGTTACAATTTTTTACTGACGTGTGCGCAAGTGCTGAATACCATCGGTTAAGTGTGCACGTAATTGCAGACCGTATTGGTATTGATAAGATGACAGTTCGTACTATTATCACTGAACATGCGGTGATGCGAATGATCTGCGCTAAACAGGTCCCGAAGGTCTTGACGGACGATCAAGAGCTGAGGCGACAGCTGTATGCTGGCAAAGACCTTCTGCAACGGCACAGCGACAATTCCCCTACCCCCTTAAATTCCTGATATGGAACCAGCAGATAATTCACTATTTAAAAAAGTGAAATCCTCCCTCAAAGGACACCACCACAAGGCCCTAAATTCCGTCAAATAAACTTACACGCGTTCCCTTAAGAACCGCCTACCAGGGAGTTATCGACGCTCAAAGCATGTATTTTGAAGAATTTTGAGACATTGTGGCAATATCTGATATAAATGTAGTTTTTTGGAACTTTTACCGAAATCTTTTATACACACCATGTATGTTTCATCTAGCTTCCCAAATATTTCTTCATTTGTTTTCCTTTTCATCCATTTCAATTTTTTTTTCATTCTTCTCTATATCCACATAGCAAAAGCTTCCAATTCACAGCCATCATCATGTCTTATGGACTAAGTTTCTCCGCCGCTATATATTTATAGTATATATATATATATAGTTCTGCTCCTCCGTCCTTTTGAGAAAGGTGGATGTACCACCAAAAATTTGAGACCTAATGAGCTCCTCTTTTATGTGGTTTGTGTCTAGTAGTGTTGATTCCATTCACCTTTTTACATGTGCTTTTTTTGATAAGATAAGATAGGATAAGATAAGATAAAGATAATTATATGTATATATATATATATATATATATATATATATATATATATATATATATATATATATATATATATATATAATCTTCGAATTAGGACGCGCTTCAGAGGCCACACAAATAAATAAAATCTTTGATGAAAACATTTAAACACAGAAACATAAAGAAAGGACACATTTCGTTTTGATGCTTCGACGGTCGCCATCATCAGAATACCATTCTGATGATGGCGACCGTAGCCATTATTATTACAAAGTAGTATTACAAAAGAGCGGAGAGGATATATGTGGGGAGGTGAGGGGAGGGGCGAGGCAAAGGACGAAGAGAAAATGGACAAGGGGGTGAGATGGGATGTGTAGGAGGCTATTGGATGGATTCAGTGGTCTGAGATCAGCCCGGGAAGTGTAAATGGCTGGAGCACCCAGATATGCGCCATCTCGCGGGTTCTCATCTCTATGATACTTGAAGATTCGGAAAGGGTTTCAATCACCAAAGCAGAGAAGAATGAAAAGATTTGTCGTGGGAAACGGTGTTGGTAGGATTGGAATAATTAAGTAAGATGGGAGATTTAGTGGTGTAGCGGTAGTTATTCATGCGGAGGAAAGTTTGGTGGTGTATTCACCCACGTCGAAGGAAGGGCAGAAGTTAAAGGAGGGACGGTATATAATGTTTTTTGAAGTGCATATTCAACTTCTTGAATCATCTTGGAGGAGCTTGTGGCCGGTATGAAATTTTTTTCCATCTCACGACTCTGTTATGTCGCGCTATTATTTATATTAACAGCCGTAATTACATCATGGATTTCTCTAATCTACCAAATGAACGAACCTATCCGCACTGCGAGCCTGTATCTTCTCTATCCTCCGAGTCACTTCAATTACGGCTCCCTGAAACAAAACAAATAAACATCAATTGCGGTTTTTCATCATTAGGTATATAAGCATCAGTTAACATGCTGAATATCTATGTACAAATAAATTACACAAGCATATATTTATTGATTTAATAATATTATTTTAGCTTATTTGAATGCTTTTAATTATGTTGGATGAAATTATATGTATTGTCGTTTTTATCACAGTTGTGACAATTATAATTTATGGGTGATTCATGCAAGATTAACCCTGCTTTCCTTCGTATCTATATATTAAATCTCGGGCCATGCCCTCCCGGTTCTCAGTTTAATAGAATGTGCTAAGTACGGAAGCATCAAAGATTCCTATCTTTTGGGACTGCTTACTTAGACGAGACTTGAGGACTCTATTGGCTCTGATTTTAATTGTTATTGCAATATAACTCGTATAGAAGTCATTACGTAATAATCATAGTATGCTTATTAATAATTACTGAAACTAAATCAAACACAGCTCACCAACGTTCAGTTATGGCAACAACAAATTGCTAAGTTCACGGAAAACCGCTGGCACTATAACGGTCCCTCAAAGTTGTTATAGCAAGCTCTGTCTCTTTGTTAAGTAATTCCAATCATGCGAAGGCTTGCGAAGAATTTAGCTGATTAATTTTAGACAATATAACAATGGAGAACAAAGGGTAAACTTTCTTCTCTTTGCAACTTTCTAATGTCGGATAATTCCAAAATTTTCTCCTTGATACCTGTTTTCTTCCTCTTTTTCTCATATTTAATAAAAGGAGGAATTATTATATGTAATCTAATATAGAGTATGAGGCTTTGAACGAATTTAGATGGAGCATTGCTGCATTTCTTATTTTCATCCTACAAATTTTATTAACCCTCTTACAGTAAAGTAACAGTAACCCCCTCAATTCCGCACACTTTCTACCTTCCTTTATTTTGTTCAATATTTCTCCCATTTAAAAAAATTAATTTCGCATTAATTCGAAAACAGGACTTTTTGCTTTTATGTTGAACTTTTAACAATGATATATAAAATATAAAATTGAAAAACTTGCTAATACTCAAGCCCTAGGTGACGGAAAACTCACCTAGTCGGGAATGGAACCTGCGAACTCTGGGGTGGCAGGCGAGGACGTTATTCCGCTGCCATTGGGACTAGCGAGGTTTCCATTCCCCTTCCTCGCATTCTTACTTAATTCTCCCTCTCCTCTCCTACTCCTCTTGCCATTCAAAATTCTCTACACCCATCCTTGCTGTTTTCTTTTGATTTCTTCCAACAATCCCCTCTCTTCTAACGTTGCCTATGACTTCCTTCTATTTGTTTTCCTTTCCAGCTATTTCACCTTTCCAATCCTTCTCCACACCCAAATTTCAAAAACTTCCAATCTATGAACTTCTTCTTGCTTTAACGACCATATTTCCTCGCCGAAAAACACCAAGCTCTGTATCGCAATTGTTGATGCTGAGTAGCAACTTGTAGTGTTACACTACTGGTTGCTACTCAAAGTGGTCAATTGTCATTAATTCTTGTAATTTTCCTTGTGTAATATCTATTACCTAACACCATTATTTTTCTTACGCCCTCATTACTTTAACTATCTTGACCTAAGAGTCAAGGCAAGGTATAACAATCAAATAAATTTTTGAAATCAACTCACCTCACTCTACAGTTGGGGACTCTACGTCACTAAACCTCAAAAGACAAGAAATGGGATCGGCATTCTGTAGACACGTGGACCACGACTGTAGATGAACCGCATCGAGATCATAGCGTAAATTTACATCAAGAATTCTCCATCTCTGGAGCGTTGCATCGGTCTTCGGAAACGCAGGGGTGGTGCGAGGTGTCCCTCAACCTTCGCCTAGGGGGAATAAATTCACAAATTGATTCATTATCCCCCTTTTTGCCACTACCTCCTACACATCTGCTGCCATTCCAACTCTCCTCTGACAGACTCCTCTCTCAACTCAACTCTTCTGTCTGTCTCTCTCCCAAGCTTCGTGGAAAGGTCGCGGCCTTGGCATATTATGAAGGCGAATCGCGGTTTCCACGATCGACCGGTATTTGTGAATCTCCCCCTCCCCCCCGATACCCCTCTCTCTTTCCCCAATCCCCTCTCTCTTCCCCCAATTCCCTCTCTCCTCCCCCAATCCCCTCGCTCCTCCCCCAAATCCTCTCTCTCTCTCTCGTACATTACCATAAGTCCCTTTTCGAAGCTTGGGAGCGTGCCATCGGGGGTTTCTGTGTGATATTTTCGTGCCTTTCCGCACCAAAACTCTTTCATTCAAGTCTATTTTCGGGGTTCGAGTGGCGAGGAGTCTTATAGCTCTCGGAGGGGCGGCGAGTCGAACTGCGGAGTGGACGGTCGTAGAGGCTGGAAGTAGGAGTTCCGATCGGTTTCAGGTGCGAGGCTCCTGGAGTCGAGGCACCCTCGGGGAACACCTAGGTTGTCTCTGGGGGATCTCCAGGGGGAACCCCTCGGTTCCTTGAGGAGGTAGAATCGAGATATCATGCAAAGTTAATTTTGACTAAATTTCATGTATTTGTAGTTTTGAGTGCATTATTATCAAATGACGATGATAAAACAGGGTCTACCCGTTTTAGCTTTGTTAAAAATTGCATTAAAAATCCAAGATTTTATCCACGTTCTACTGTCATAGGAGGTTTAACACCAGAACAATTATCGACCAATTGTGTACAAATACATGTCATTATCACGAAAACTGATGTAATTTATTAATGTAATAATGAAAGATGTAAGATTTGACATAATGTAAACATAACAGGTCCTACTCACTTTCGTTGAAATCATGTCAACTAATTTTGGGGAAATCAGTCGAAATTGCATTGTTTTCAAAATTTGGAACTAAATAGTCCAAAATAAGTTTCCGAGAAATTTTCAAAAATAATTAGAACATCAGGTTGCTTAAAAATATACATTTATATTATATTTGTTCACTAATTACCCATAAATGGGCGTTTTATTTATTTTCTTCGCCCTCAATCCTCATCACCCCTCATTATGGGGGATCAGAATGGTACAATTCAGCTATTGCAATGTAATGCTTTCCAACCTGAGGGTCTGGGCTCGGGTTCAGTGGTTTACAGGATTCCTCAGCAGTATCTCTATCCCTAATTGAGGTGTAATACTAAAAGAATTTCAAATGGAGTTCGTCGGATGGGATGTCAAATTGTGGACCCGTTAACCCCTATAGTTAAGAGTAGGTGAAAGCCGACGCACGGGTATCTCTCCACTCTTCCTCTATTTCCTGAACGTCTTATCAACTGACTCATCCATTCGTAATGGGTCGAATGACCCTAGCTGTCGGTCGCCTCCCCTAATGTCTGATATTAATGCCATCAATGATTCGTATGTTCAAGGTTAAACCTTCTTAAAGCTCCCCTGTGCATTCTGTTTTGCGTTGTACTTTGGTAATAGCTTGATTCGCCGTCAATCCCCCTTTTCATGATTGCGTAGACACCAGACGAGAGACGAAAATAAATAGTAATAGTAACGAAAGACGTAAATAGTCCGCATGCTGTGAGTGTTTCGATGGGAGTTCCGCAAATGACAGAAAAGAAATCGTTGATTCTTCGTAATTGCTTCTCCTTATCCAGCAGTGAAGTATTTTTTATATTTTTTTATTTATACACACCCTGCCAGTCACCACCTGAGTGGGTGGCAGGGGGTGATTACTCACCAAAATAATTTTACCCGGACAGGACCCTACCGTGGTCGAACAGTGTTATTATCATCCCCTATCATTCGTGAAAAAATACATCATAAATTTATCTGTTCTACGCTTAATTTCTTTAATTTTATTAGCATGATCTCTCCTACCGTAGTACGATGGGGGTGATAATACATATTCAACATCAATGCTAAAGAGATCTCCTTCCAATTTATGCAAGAGCTTCAATCTCTAATTTAACCTTCGCTCCATGAGTGATTTCTAGCCAAGCTGCTCTAATATTTTGAATACACTACTAAGTTTATCAAAACAACATTGTACCAATATAGCTCCTTTACGCTGCACGCAATCAAATTCGGTAATTAATCCAACTTCGTAAGGATCCCATATAGTTGCAGCATATTCTAAATGAGGCTTAACCAACGACAGATATTATTTATCTTTGAACCCTTCATCACATTTACCAAGTACTCTTCTAATAAATTCTATTTTTTGTGTAATTGTATTTATATTTTTGTATATATAAGTATAACTCCTGCGGTGGCGATCGTGCGTCTTGATTGGCTTCGTATTCAGTGCCGACGCGAAACCTGCCGTACATAACAGAGCTGAAGAGGGTGTAAGTTCGCTTGAGGCTTGGGGATCACGGGGACCCTACCTGAGGTACAGAGAGATGTGGGTGCATTCCGCGCGTCCGATTTTCAGGCTTCCGGTCCAACGATAGCGCTGGTGGCCAACGTAGGCCACCCAACTCTTAACTTAATTAGCAGGCAATCGAAAACTGACAGCCGAAGCTGAAAAGGCGGCGGGTTAACGGAGTGAAAGATTGGCGAGAATCAAATTCCCTGAACAGACGCCACTCACCATTTGTCATTTATTCATTTAACTCGAGGAGTTGCGTCTAAACTCTGATCGATTGCGCAATCGTAGTCTTCTCTCGCCTCTGGCTAGAAATGGGATGGGAGTACATGTCATGGAATAAGTTGAGCGCGAATTTAAATGGATGAGGACGTAGTTCAAGTGTGCATAATGTCTATTGTTGCATAGTGGCCACTTGGATCGTACCGTGGCATATCAAATCGGACCATTGTGTCCGTGAACTTCAGATTCGTAAATCCCCAAACCACCGCTCGTGTGGTGCGTTTATGTAGTCACAATTGAATATCAATTATACGATTTTTGTCCAAACATTGCGGCAGAAGGGGTGATCGCCTTTATTTTTACCTTGATGAAATTGTGGCTGGGAGTATGTCAAATGTAATAATTTTTCTTTGACTGATTGAAAAGGAGAAATAAATGGTTATTTTTTCGGGGGGATATTTTTATGGTCTCCACCCGCCTCGGACGTTAGTGAGGAGACTCGTGCAACAAATTCAATACGTAGCATCATTTTCATTTTAATGACCTACTATTTAATTATGTGTCGCGGTAGTCCAGGGGTAGAGCGTTGGACTACTAACCGGCTTGTTGCTTATTGTGATTATGGTTTTTTTACTAGTTAATTGTTTTAGTATCAATTTGGGACAGATGGTCACACATTCCTGCATCATAGGTGCTGGGTATTGGAAAAGAAGACTAGAGAAAAATAGAAGCCTACAAAACTAGGTGATCGAGGAGAAATCTGAAGATTACTTGTAAATTTCCAGGAGTTGAAGAATAAATTATACGGAAAAGTGATGGATGAAATTGTATTTTAAACAAGCAGTATAGGGAATAGAAAAACCAGTCAGATTGTACGTACCATTAGATCTAACGATTTTTGTTGTGATCATAATTGATGCAAAAATACAGGGGAAGGTTTCACAAGAGTGGCCAATGGTCAAATAATTTGTCCAAGAAAAGGTAATGTTAGGTAGGAAAACCATCAAGACTAAAAGAAGTTAGCATTTTAGATGATGAAGAGAGTCAATTTTTGGATTGAAATATTAATGATGATGGCTAGATATGTATTTTTCATTTATGATAAAACACGTGGGTATAAACTATATCGTACTTAAACGTATCAATGATTAAAAAAAGGTATTGGGAGTATATCTTAAAGGATTGACTTGAAAATTAACTGCCAAAAAAAAAAATAAAACCTAAATGGCCGTTCGATGGTCATTATTTATCTATTGTGTATATTTAGACCTGATATTTATTAATTTTGAATCTTCTCAGGAAAACTGTGCGTTACACAGAATGCCTTTGGAAATACTAAGAAGCACGAAAGGAAAAGCAAGAATAATTTGCGCTAAATATTCCAATTACTATTTCAATTACCAACACGATGTTATTATGAATAGCGCAATCCTAGTCAAAACTATGCAACTTGATTTTATAGTGAAAGCTGTGGATATCTCTGAAGTTTTTGATAATAATATGGGGCGTAATCAGCACTCGATATCATGAAGGTATTAATACATAATTTCTGAACTCATTGCTCGGGGAATTGATGATTTAATTGTTGCATGGTAAAATACTCTTGATACAGTTAGTTGGTTTCACGATAGAGTAGGAGATGTTTGAGTTCACCTATCATACATACCGCCGATGAAATGACGCCGACTCTAAGTTTCTTGGCTGAATCCTTTTCTCTAATTTTTTTCTTTTGAAAATCATGCAGCACTTATAAAAATATCTTAGATTTAATCATTTGACGTTGGGCTCATGTTTTCTCACCATGGCTCTTTGTTATGGGAAAATATAATGAAAGAACAAAAGTAATGCCTTACTTTTGTTATCTACTTTACCTCTCCATTATAATAATGTCAACAACAAATACCAGTCTTTATAACTAATGGAAAAAACCCAAATTGAGAGCAAAGAAAACGCTAAACAGGGCTAAAAACTCAGCAATATCATACAGTGTATGCAATCGAGCATACTTAAAGTAATTTGGACGTAATGAAGATTTTGAATGTCTGATGAATTTTGTGGTACATTTTTCTTCAACAAAGACCACTCCTCATTTGTTAATTTAGATGATGAGCACACTGTACAGGAGAAGCCATCGCTTCGTAATATAGTATCCTGGTAGAAAAGAAAAGATCTCAGGAGATGAAGTATTTTGCGACGAAAGATTATGACCATTCCGTAAAAGGACTTTACCGATTGTTTTCAGAAGTGAAAGAGACACTGAGATAAGTGTGTGAGGTCCCTAGGGAAGTAATTTGAAGGAAATTATGACCTCATCGTTCTAGGAAGGCTATTTTTCTCAAAATTTTGCAAGGCTGGATACTTTCAGGACAGATATTGTATGTTAATATGTGGCTCCTAAACCTGTTCCTTTGGAAATATGAATTGGCGAGTATCAGATGAATTTTAGATGGAAGAATAAGAAGTTCGAAAGAATTATACTGAGCTAATGAAACGGTGAACGACAAACCATAGGTTGGAGTAGGGGAAGAGACGATGTCGGGAGAAATCAGATCAAGAAAATGTGTCTGTATGAAGATATGTTGAGAGATAAGACAGAAATCCGAGGTAAATAAATAAAATCCTGGCAACAAAAAACATGGCACAAAGTAGCGTCTAAGTAGCATAGTGAGAAAAATGATGCTAGAAAAGATGCGGAAAAGCTTGGAAGGGCTTTGAATAAAACGACAGAAAGTTATACTTTCTTGGGTCCGTCCAAAACCTAATGCTCTTCAGCATCATATAAACTACGTCAATAATGGCTGCCCAATAACTGTAACTATTACAACGAAACTACAATGTGAAGAACATTAATATCATCTAATTTTGCGAAGTTTGACCATTATCATTTCATTCCGTAGTTAGTTGACTGTAACCGTTCACTATTCTATTTCTAATGCTTTCTCATTTACTTTATGTTACTTTGCTTCGCATTCTAATATCTCTCTTGTCTTTCCTCCAGGGGTCATCCTTCCCATTTTTCGATCTTCCTTCCATTACTTCCCAGAAAAATCCATTATTTCTCAAGTGGTGCTTCATCCATTATTTTGCTCCTTGACTGGGTATTACGAACTAAATTAGTCTCAAACTGTCAATATTTCGTTTTTGGTTTTTTTAATCGTAACT
This sequence comes from Hetaerina titia, assembly GCA_037158775.1. Lineage (NCBI taxonomy): Eukaryota > Metazoa > Arthropoda > Insecta > Odonata > Calopterygidae > Hetaerina > Hetaerina titia. The sequence goes on from CM073779.1 coordinate 36,318,478, forward strand.
TTCGGAAAAAAAATAATTTTTTATCCCAAGTTTGGCAATTGAGGTTGACAGTTCATTTTTGGGTCAAAATACAGAATTCAACCTTAAATTTGGAAAGGTTACAGCTTATTTCTATGGCGTGTGAGTTCACACATTAGGATAGAGGGGCCAGATCCTTTCATTGATTGGGAGATGTAGTAGCCTTTAAATCATGCAGCTTGGGTAAAACTGATCGTGAGCGAAGCTGATTGAGTGTGAAGCTGTAAAAAATTATTCTTTCCAATCAGATTATAATTTTTTTTAAATCCTTCGCTCTTCATTTCAAGTGGTTGGGTGTAAAACCGCAGTAATTTTGATACTGTATCTCGTTATGTTAACCTTCTTAAAAGAAAAATGAACATGAGAAACTTTCGACAGGGGAAGGTTCAACACAAAAATTAACATAACTTGGGATTTCCCTTCTAGCGGTTTTAATTTTGCCATTGGCATGTTCTACGTTGATTCAAATATATGTAGGCACCCATAAGCGTTATTTACAACAGTCGCGCCAGACAGATTACGGTATCTAACGAAATCCGTAGATCACTTAAATCAGTTAGAGAACCGCCGTTCTCCAGATCCGTTGGTCATTGCTTCCCACCATTTATGCTGATGGGACTGGACTATCTTCTCCGTTTGAACATAAAATGAGCTGGAAAAAATCGGTAGGAGTCACATAATAAAAACATTGTGCTTATGTTGTTGACTATCAGGGTTTTGTCCGTGAAGTTTCAAATAAGATAGAGGCTCCCTTTGATATGTTTAAACGACACAAAGCGTGATTTAAAAAATCAACCTTGAAATTATTTACCTTTTAATTTTTGTCTTGAGTCTTGATTTTCCTAAGTTAATAACGGTGAAAAAATTAAACAAAAATTGATTAATTACTAATATCACTATTTCTAAGACGGTTTTCAGGGGTTCCAATCAAAATGAGCATAAATTGTGCATCAATACATCGATAGAATTAGAGAATTACTTCACTTTTCGTTTCTTGCTCCGTTTATCTTTCCTAACTGCCATTAAATAATTCGTTGCGTAACTATAGAGCTAAACTTCAGAAAAACCAAGGCGATCTGTTTATTTTTACTTATCGTAACATAAAATGCTGATAAGAAAAACTCCGATCTAATTTACGGGAAGTAATGTAATAGTTCGTGGCATAATTTTTTTATCATTCCTATCCTACACGTTAAAACCACATGAACTGTAGTGTTAAGTTTTAAACGAGAGAAGTTATTTCCAATTTCGATTGACATGAAATCCAGGGTTAATTACTTGAATAGGATCCATCTCGCGTCTTTGAACTTAATTTGGGTCTTGTTAATCCTCTCTAAAAGTATCGCCTTATCCTAGGTGCGTTTTAAAAGAAACTATTGATTCCTCAGTACATACACAATTGTCAAAACATTTTAAGGGAGGCCACAAGTAATCAAGTCCTAACTTAAATTCTGCCTATTGATTGAGTGCAGCGAAAGGGAAACAAACAAATGTAAGATGAATATTACTCGCTTCAAGTCTCGAGGTTCATTTAAAAAAATGTTTTTTGGCCAAAATAATCAAAACTTTTTGGACGAAATTGATTAAAATTTACTGTCAATATATAGGGAAATGATTTTCAAAATTACTTGTCGAAATTGAAAACCGATTACAAGAGAACTAGCTTAGGCGCAATGCACAGAATAATTTAAGATTTTTTAAGACGATCAATAATCCATTGAAAATATTAAATATGATCGTTTCTCAGTGAAAGATTTTGCCACCAACGTAGATCCAACATTCCGATAAATTAAAATCGATGATGATTTCGACAGTGTTTCACTTTGGAATAGTTTATGTGCACAAAAATTTAAATAAATTGCTTAATGAATAGTCGAGCATTAAAAATTGCTTGATTAGCATTAAAATAAGATTGAACATTTAGTATAGAATTTCATTGACCAAAATGAAGCTATCTAATCGTTCAACCTAATAAAATGTCCTTGTGAGCGTGGAGTAGGAGTTTGAATGTGGTTCACCGCTTCTTTTTGTAAGTCTTCATCAAATATTAAATATCACGACGTTTTCAATTTAAAAAATTCAAATAGGTGAGAGTATTTGCGATACATAAAGAAAAATATTTATTATTTATTATTATCAGACAATTATTTTTAATTGTAATTCATAAATATCAATTGACACATTATTTCAGTTCAGTTATTTTCCCTTGCGTCTCGGTGGTATTCGCTAAAAAATTAGTCTTCTAGCCTTGCTCCTTAAGTAGTAACGTTATTCTCTCTGGCTTCAGATTCACTCATATTTCCTCTTTAAGCTGTGCATTCCTGACCCACATGCATTTTATTTATTTTTTAGCACTTAAGGTGGCAACACAATATCACTGCATACATCCTTCACTTAATGAGTTTCCGTCTTAAATATCAGAGATTAATACTCAATTTTGACTATGCACGAAGAAATCCTCCACCTTAAGCTTTCCACTTCTCTGACGTCATTGCAAGCCATTTCCTTCAACATCCTCCCCGCATTCCCTTCCAACCGCCGGCCGGTAGTCGAGTGCACATTTTCTTTTCACTGGTTTCAAATGGCTCTTGTGAGCTACTAACTATGCTAGTTTCTCCATAATAGGCATTCATTGGGTGTCGCATGTCAATAAAAAGATGAAATATAAAATCAATCCAGTCGGCGAGTTACTAAACTAGAATTCTTCAATTGTAAAGTTAGCCTCATTCATGCAAATGCATTTTTACTCACATGCAAACAGGCAGAAACTCCTTTAGTGCCTATCCCTCACAAATCCTTCAGCTTCATGAAAGGGGTCAGTTCGGAAATCACGAGAGGAAGGCAAGCATTTAAACTTAATTTTAGACACGTTGAGCACAACATACATTTCTGTTACACTTATGAGCATCACACGGAAGCCAAAGTGTAATTTTTTATGGTTAATGTTTTTTTCGAGGATCATGATTCGTAACGCAATAAATCAGATCTCGTTCACGAAAATGCGAATGGGCAGGGTCCGAATGAGTCCGTTTTTAAATGGCTTAGGAGCGGAAATGGAGAAAAATGGCCGGGCAGGAAAAATAAAATGAGATGAATAGTCGATTTATTCGGATACGGGCCGAGGAATGATCGGAGAGAAATGAAGGAAATCACAATTTCATATCAGCTGCTGGACTAAATAGAAAATATGGCTCGGGCGATTTCCACGATGGCCATTTTCTTCGTGCGATGGGTCGCGGTGCAATATTTAACCATTATGACATGGCGTTCTCGCAATAAAAAAAGTAACGCTTCCCATCGCCATCTGCTATATAATGCTGGATAGCGAGCATATATCCGCAGTCAGCTTATGCATAGCGCCGGGCATCGGAATGGGTGACTTAATGGGTGGCAAGCGATATGGAATCCGAAGGCTGATGCCTTCTCCAACGAAACGGAGCAAGTCCTCGCAAGTCAACATTACGCATTCGGTGACAACTGGAGAACCTTAGCTCCATCCTCAGGTCATAAATGTAACTAGCTAGCGGTAGCGTGGCGGAATTTTAATTCTTCCGCCAGCTAAGCTACCACGAATAGTGATAGCTTTGCTATTCATGCGGTAATTTTTTCGGCTATTACTTTTATATATGTCTCGGGAAATTGTTTTCGAAACTGACAAGAATCATTAAACGAAGACCATAAATATATTAATTCCTAGCGCAAAATATTTTATCTAACTTGTGTACAGATTTCTATAATGTATGTCATGAATGAAATAGTCAGCAAAATGTACCGAAAATTAAATAAAGAGCTAAACTGTGATCAGCCACCAGACCGTGTTCTCAATTCCTTACGGCAAAATATGAATAACAATATCAGAAATATGTGACATAAGTTTTAAATAAAAACTAGAAAGATTGTCAAAAAAGCAGCAATTAATGCACAGAACAGATTATAACTGACATGGTTATAACACATGAAGCACATACGGACAAAAGCAATCTTTACCGTGCATAAATAGACAACAAGAGAGCGTTTGGCAGCATCTCACATTCCTGCCTGCTGCATATACGAGATGTTTACAAAATAGATCCTATCATAAACAATGTGTTACAAACTACAATGAAAACATGATAAGCTCAGATAGAAATTAACACATCTACATAAATACCTTGCAAGCCACCAAAAAAGGTGTGTGGCAGGGGGTGTAGCACCATGAGGGAAGGGTAAGGGATGAGGGGGTTGGGGGTTTTCAAATAGGTGAGGAAAGGTGGGGGAACCTGTAAGAAAAAAAATATATTAATATATACATACATATATACATAAATTTTCACATACATATAAACATATTCCCGCGCAGTCCCTAACCTGTACGTTAATACTTATTGTAATGAACTAACTCCCGGGGAATTTCGGCTACAAGCATTCTGGTCCCTTATCGTTCTTGGAAAAAATGACATTTTAAACGTGTCAGTCTTGCAGTTTATCTCTCTAGTCTTATATTCGTGATCCCTTCGACCGTAATATGTTGGGGTTCGTATTATATCCTTGATGTCATCGGAAAAGGGCCCATCTTTAAATGATTTTAATGAGTTTAATCAAAATTGTAAACGCCGCTGTGTAAGAGAATCCCAACCTAAATTGTCTAGCAAAGTGGATACGCTGCTGAGTTGGTCATGACAATGTTCGACAAATCTAGCCCCCCTCCGCTGAACTCGATCTAATTCCGATATCAAATTTATATTTTGAGGATCCCATATGCTACTCTAGATGGGGCCTGACCAAGGCAAGGAAACATCGTTCTTTCACTTTTTCGTCGCATTTACCTAGCACTCTTTTCACAAATCCCAATTTTTTATTAGCACGACCGCATATTTCTCGTATGGGTTTACCCCAGGACAGATCGTGAGTAATTGTTACACCCAAGTATTTAAAGGAATCTACCCTCGCGATTTTGGTTTGTTTCACTTTGTAACTATAAAGGAGGGAATAACTCTTTTCCCAAAAATGTATTTATACGCATTTTTAGAAATTTAATTCCAATTGCCGTGTATGCATGCCAATTTTGAATTGCATCTAGGTCGTTGGCTAACACGACTCTGTCTTCGTGACTTCGGATGTCCCATAAATTACTGCATCATCGGCGAAAAGACGTAGCTTGCTATTAACTACGGTACTGAGGTCATTTATGTAAATAAGGAAAAGGAGGGGACCTATGACATTTCCTTGTGGTACACTCGACGTGACCTTGACAGTATCGGATGATACACCGTCCAGGAAGACTGTTTGGACACGATCACTTAAGAATTGTTTAATCCAGTTAATAATACTCTCGTGTATTCCATAAGTTTGTAATTTTGCGAGTAATCGAGTAATTTGCAATTAGGGACTATATTGAAAGCTTTCTTAAAATCTAGGAATATCGCATCAACTGGAAGATCAACATCTAAGAGCACACTAAAAACTAAATACATACGAATAAAATGAGGCATACTATATTCCAGGATGACTTTCTGAGACCACTTTTATTTTAAATGACAATGAATCCACTCTTAAAAACTCCTAAATAAAACAAAATATGGTTAAAACAGGGAAAGGGCCTGTGAAAGCACTAAAATAAGTCATTCTATACAGATGGATGACATAAAAATATTCGCAGCAGCTGACAACCAGTTGAATGTAGAGGTGAACATCGTTGAAACATTTAGTAGTGACATAAAAATGAAATTTGGACTTAATAAGTTTATAATAAATTTGGTTAAATTTTAAGCATATCTTTTTAGAATTTTTCCTAGGAGTCGATTATCTTTTAATGTTTTATGGTTCACTGTGAAGAATAGTAAAATTCTTAGACATACATATATATGTATGTATGTAAATCCCAGTCAAGGAAATATTTTACGTCCGTGATTCAGCCAGATTCGGCCCTCTCCACCTCTCCTGTATACACACACACACACACACACACACACACACACACACACACACACACACATATATATATATATATATATATATATATATATATATATATATATATGCATATCCCCTATATAGCTCCTTTGGTGGGTGTAACAGCTCCCTAACGCCATCTCCTGGGCAATGAATCGGAGCACTTTGACGCTTTATAAGATCGCAGATTTCAGTGTAAAGTGCATTTTTCCGACAGCTCAAGTGGTTAGAGCATCCGCCCGGCAAGTGGAGAGATCCGGTGTTCAAGTCCCGGTCGAGGAAAATATTTTTACATTAGTGGTCTGCCTGAATCCGCCTTCCCCAACTCTACTGTGTTCGTCCTTTATATGTGTTCCTTTCCCCTTTCCATATCTCTATTTCTATGTGAATGAATATATATATATATATATATATTTATATATATATATGTATATATATATAAATATATATATATATATATATATATATAAATATATAAATATATATATATATAGTGCATATGTATATGTATGTATATATATGTTTATAAATATATATTTATAAAAATATAGTGCATCCTATATTTCTTTAACCTTCTTATTTTCATCAGCCTTTAAGATTCCATTGTCTATTGCCTTACGTCCATGTTTCCTCTCTCCTTGAATTCCCACAATAATCCCCGATCTTCTTCCAATAGGCGTAGACCTTCCTTCTTTGTTTCCCTTTATGTCCATTTCTCCATTTGTATCATTCTCCACACGGAAATTTTAAAAGACTACAATATACCTTGTCTTGACCCAAAAGTCATATTCCCGCCCCGTACAAACCACACCTCATATGAAAGTTTTCCAATCTCTTCTCAACATACTTCCTCAACTGCTTACCCAACTTCCCTGTCATCAGTATCTTCCTCCTTGTAAAATCTTGGTTGCCAAAATCAATTTTCCTTCTTATATATTTACTAATTGGACCATATTTTTCCATAACACTTCGGGGATAGGAAAACTGGGTGATTTCTTCTCGGGTCTTCCACCGGGTTAATGTCTCCATAGGCAGCTATGGAGACATTAACCTGGTGAAAGATCCGAGAAGAATTCACCCAACTCATATACCGGGGAAGCACCAGATCTTTCGATAGGAAAACTGTTTCATTAACTCTAGTTTATGTACTCCCATTTTAATATTTAAATTAGCCTTCCTCTTTTTGCATTGAAGCGTGACCTATATATTTTCTACATTGATTCTTAGCCCATTCCTATTGCACTGACATTGAAATTCGGTCAGCAACGGCTACGAACCATTAGTTGTCTGGCAAACTAATGCTTGATCTTGCCGAAATTTAACTGATTATGTGGATTCTCCCCTAACCTTCATTCCTCTCTCAAGCCCTTACCATGACTAATTAACCATTTTATTCACATATTTTTTTAAAAGCACCGGTGATAATGTGGACGCCCGTGTTACTCCTCTCCCTCACACGGCCCATCCGAACCTAATCCGCCACTTGCGCCTCAGCCGTATTTGACATGTGTATACGTGTATGTGGGGATAAATATTCTTTCCCTCCAATTTGCTCGTATATTCTGCAATACATATATTAATTCCACCTCATTCACTCGATTGGATACCGTATTGAAATGTATAAAAATAAACACGTGCATTTTGGTTGTATTCTGTGCTCCTATCTATTAGGGGCTTCATTACCGCTCTGGCATCACGCCTAACCCTTGTCTTTCTGAACCCATGTCAGGAATCATTTCCTAGGGAATTATTTGCTCCGTTCTCCATCCTCTTATTATTGAACCTGAGGACCACGTTACCTGCATGCAAAATCAAAGTTATTTTTCTGGTCCTCACAATGGCTGTTGGTCCCTCTAATGAGTTGGGAAATGACACTAATCTCAAGAATTTCTTTGGCTAAATTTCTCCCTCCTAAATGCTTCGGGTTAGTCCTGGAAAACTCCCTCTCATTTATTCCTAAATCACTGAAGTAGTTCCGCGGGAATGTTGTCTACCCACAAAACCTTATTTGATTTCAATTTTCTTTGAAGCTTTCTGGACGTTGGATTACATCAATAAAGCAAAGAAACGGCTATCCGACACCTACTCTAAAAAGCCAATACCCAACAACTCAAAGGCAGACTTCCAAGCAAAAATCGTCTCCTTTCTCTAAGATAATGGTCCCTATGAGGGTCTCTCCTTCGCAGACATTCCTCCATTCCAGAGGGAATCAACGCCTTTTTCGACCGCGACCGACAACCGCTGGTCAACTTTCTACCGCCCGATGCTAAAAACATCATTTTCTCGGTCTTTTTTCTTTGTCTTCTCTCCCTCTCTCTCACTTAGGACACCCAAACCTCTATGTTCACAATTGTCGCAAGGGGCGTTTCGTGTGCAACACGGGGTATCGGGGAAGATCACAGTAAATACGCTGAGTCTTGCCAAAAACATCGTGTATTATACAACATTAGACACATTACACCATTTATGTAAGTATCAGCAACTGAGTATTGTGGATATGGCGAGAACGGACAGCATTAGTATGGGGGAACATTACCTGAGACGTGATAAAGGTATTATAGACGCGGTCACGAGACTCGTGACCCAGGCAGAGCCCTCCTCCGATGGAAGGTCTGACGAGGAGTGTGGGGGCGGCGAACGCTATCGCAGACACTGTAACACGGCCAAGGGCCTCGTCCGTCGGAAAGTAAGGAATAAAGGCAGGATATACGCGGTCACGAAACTCGTAGCCCAGGCAGGGCCCTAGCCCGAAGGTAAGGTCTGACGAGTGTGGGGGTGGCGAACGCTGTCACGAACAATGTAACACGGGCAAGTCCCTCGTCCGTCGGGAAGTCAGCAATAGGACACGCTGTCACGACATGCGCAACACAACCGAATCCTCGCGTCCCATCTGTCACCGTCAGATAACCAACTGACCACTTTTCGCCCCGCGACCAGGGCTTTTATATCCAACTTCAGGAGCCAGGGAAGGAATACTATGTTGAATATTTGCAGCATTGTGTCTTTGGTCACTTGGAAGATTCGGAGAAGCCAGGGAAGGAATACTATCTTGTATGTTTGCGACACAATGAACGTCGTATCCCTTTAAACCTCAATCCCTCACTCGGAGGATCTCTCATCTCTCCGAAATCATCCATCCAAACGTCCCATTCCAAAGATTCCCAGCATTGAGTTCCTCCTGAATCTCTCTCATCTTCTCCTAATCCGCGACTATTTCTCCTTATGTGATAAAAAATATTTGCAGATCAAAGTCTGTGTGATGGGAAACATTCAAACCTCATACGCAAATTTCCACCATGCCTTCCTCGAGAAAGATTTCCCTTCCGGTTACCTCCAGCAACCTCTCTTCTGAGTTCAACACATAGATAATATGTTTTTTTCTGGCCACATGCATGTACAATGCATTTCTAAGAAATATTAATTTCTATTTAAATGCTTTCCCTCCTCTCTCCTTCACTTCTATCAACTTTAACTTGGAGACAACTTTCCTCGACGTTAATATATCTCTCACTATTCAAAAAATCCACACCTTTGTGGAACGACCGATAAACAACAATACCTCCACTGCAGCAGCTATCACCCATCGTGCAATATAAGCTATCTTCCATACTGACTCCCCGCCCGCGATGACCAGATTTGTAATAATCTAAACTCCTTTGACACATTTCTTACCAATTTAAATAACGCTCTCCTCCACTGCGGATACCAAGTCCCTTCAAAATCAAAATAATATTCTGAAATTTTCATATGCTCAGACCATTCAATGGCATCAACTCGTACTTTCTCTCTATTTGAACAATATATTTCCGGGGAATTCAGTTCCTCAAGCATGTTCTTAAAGATTTCTTACCCATTCTGAGCAGCCACAAAGTAATGGAAAGCCTAGTACCGTAAACCTTTAGACGACCCACCAAATTATCCGACAAATTGAAATTCACTATGCTCTTATCAAAATCCTCCGTCATCCACAAATCCACTCCGAGACCTTGTAGTAGACCCAAACTTAAAACGTGGCCAATATTCATCATTTCTTTCCTACTTTCTCAACTGACCAATGGTCTGCTATCCTACACTACTCTCCTTGCACATCCCGTAAAACACTTTCCAACAAACGTGTAAACTCTGTCCCTTCTACGTTGGGCAATGCGCAACACTCCTCAATAACTGCCTAAATAATTACCGTACATTATCATCATCAAAGTCCTATCTACCAGTTCTTCTCAACCCCTCTACCAGTAACTAAATATGCCTACCGCTACAATGTTTCCTTTAATGATTGCTATAATGTGTAAATTATTGTTGACATTATAATTTTTGAACTATAGACTGTCACTTAATTTTCCAATATACGGTGTGTTATGTTGGGGAGTATTCCGACCCATCAACAAGGATTCACTCTCTTCTGGATTCTTTTCCTACTAAGGATCAGCTGAAAATTGTGTAAACTTGATAATTGTGTGCAAGACGGCAAATAAGAGGGGGGATGAATGTGGAACCGTCGTTGAGTGTACCCTCGATGAAATGATTCCTTGGAATTCAAACATAAGCAGTCTATTAAAACCACAGGTATTGCAATTTTCCACTAGATATTTTATTTCGACACTACCGGTTTCGATGTTTTCACATCATCATCATGTCACACCTGATGATGATGTGAAAACATCGAAACCGGTAGTCTCGAAATAAAATATCTAGTGGAAAATTGCAATACCTGTGGTTTTAATATGTTACGCTTCCACCACATCACGCCTGAGACCTCATCATTCATAAGCAGTCTAGTCCACAAGTCACTCAGGTGGAAATCAGAATACGTGGGTAGTCTGCAAGGTTTCTAACCTAAACAATAAACAAAACATTTTTTCATTCATTTATTTTCATTTATCCATATAGTCTTTTTTACGTCGATATACTTTTCCCGGCGATGCTCTGACATATTTAACCATACCAAATAGTTGTTGACATTTTTCTCCGCAAAATTATGTTTAAGTATGTGATTAACTCCTCGTCCGATGAAAGTGCCTGTCTTCCAAGCAAAAATTTTAGGTAAGGAAACATGAATGAAACACTGGGGGCAGGTCTGGTTAATACGGGAAGTGAGAAACCAATTTGATTTGAAGTTTGAATATTTTAACCGGGTGTGACGAGGTGCATTGTATTGTTGAAAAAACACATTCTTCTTCTTCAAATGCGGTCGTTTTTAGCTATTTCTGCCTACGACTTATCAAGTGATGATATGGAATACTTTCCCATATTATTTAAGTTATTTAACACAATTTTGTGACCATCCGAAAAAGCAGTTGCCATCATCTTGCCGGCCAATGGAGCCGTCATCACCAGTTTCGTAGCTGGCTCATTCAATTCTTTTGACTTTTATTTCGTCTCAGAAGTATAGTGGTAGATTCAATTTTAATGAATGGGCACAAAATGAGTCGCTTTGCTCAAACCGCTCCGACAGGGTCTTGGAAATGTACATACGAATGCATTTGTTGCTCAAATGAGAAAACCTGGCTCCCTATGCACGGATAGCTTATGCATGTCCAATTCTTCAGCCAAAATATAACTAACACGTTCTTTAGATATGCTCATAGCCTTTGCTATCTCTTGTTACCTTCATTCGACGATCGTCCAGTACCATTTGGTGAAATTTTTCACCAAATATTATATGATGTTATCGATGGTTGTCACAGTTACAGCTGTCCCTAACGCTCATCATCAGCCAGCCTAGTACGGCCACTTTTAAATTCAACTGCCCAAAATTTCACTGTCCTAAATGATGCTGCAGAGTCCCCACTCATAGAGTCCAACTCGTCTTGTGTAGGCGTATTGCCTTTCAAAAACAAATATTTAATGACAGCTCGATACTCAATGTTTTTCATTTTCCATAAACCCCCACGACTGACTCAAATGATGGTCAAATAACAATTGTGTGTCCAAATTGGCTAAAATTTCGGAGAGTAGCTTTCAGCGCAAACACTTTCCCCAACTTTTGTTGAAGAGTGCTGCTGCTATCATCACGTTGAGGCCGAAAAGTTTTCAGCTCACCCACGTACTTCCTTAAGTCAGATCTTCATAGATCAAAGAACCTGAGGCCCCAGTCTGGTGAATAGTTCTGTTAATGAACCCATAGTTCTGCCCCATTGTGATCCTCTTAGCGTGGAACGGGTTGGCATTGTGATAAGAGACTCAAAATTTTTGTTTTCTGGAAACGAACAATATTCAATAATTTTGTGGAAGTATTAGATCTGAAATTTCCATATTTAACTGTGTATTATGTGCCACTGTGTAATTTAAAACATTGTTATTTAAAGATGAAAATGGCACTGTTGATGACTCTTCAAATTTTATCACTGGAAAAAATTTCCACATGGTTAACTCTGAGACCGTCTTTTGTATGCAATGCGTCAATTCATTATTAAATCACTTTTATCAAATTTAGGGGCAATTTGATGGAAAAGTACCCGTAGTGTAGTACCTTAATAAATTGAAACACGGGTGGTGAAATAAAATTGTTTCATCATGGAATACTGAAGGTTTTTTTAATGGTTTTTATTTACTTAATATGGAAAGATTCTACCGAGTCAAGCCCGCAACTACAAATCTAAGTCGATCAATTTTATTCAATTCGACCAGTCATTACCGGAAGATTGTCTTTAAGAGTTTCTCAACCCATTTATGCTATGGGATAAACCATAAGAATATTTTTTTTGAGACTTCATCATGCGCCATATTGTCATTCGATGTATAAAATTCGGGGTTTTAATCGTTATTAACTCTTTCCTTCTTCTACTTCGACGGATGTCTCCTTCAAGTCTTTCTGTCTCAAAATATCTCCGACAAAAAACATTATTATTATTTTGCTCTACATTTTCATTATTACACTTCCTCCACCTCCTCGTATTAGCCATTAAAAACCTCCGAGTGGCTTCATAATGAATTTTTTACGCGTAAATAAAACCGCAGTAAGCACATGCGCGTTAAAAGCAAAAATAATGACCAGCGTTGAATGGATGTTTTGGTAGTGTATTTTTTTATCCAAAATTCAGTAGTGATCCCAGTCGCCCATATTTCTGGTTTGAAATTTCATTATTTATAGTTTGATACTGAATTAATATGGAATTTCCCGCCGATTTTTCATAAAATCTGCCTCTTTGCTCCTCTCCTCCCTCCTCATTACAATTTCTACTCTCTCTTTTCTTATCCCTCTCTCCTTCTCTGTAACCCACCACCTTTTGTCGCCAATTTTCGACCCCGTCACCAAGCCGTGCGGTTACATGCAGTGTCGGAATGTGGCGACGCAGCAATGCGGGTGGCGGGGTGCGCTATGCCGAACACCTTGCGGGGAAGGGGGTAGCAGGTGCGGCCAGCTGGACTCTCCCTCGCGCTCACGAGTTCTGTTGGGATATAAAGAATTATAAGTACACTTACTGTATGTCTAATGCATACGTATTACTAAAATAATATGTATTATTAACATACATATGTATATCAAATCGAAATAATTTGTGACAGGTTATCCTTAAATAGTGATTCTCAGCTCAATTACAGTCGAATAACACATATACTCTTCGATCAAAACCTAATTTTTAGGTGGATGAAGTAAAGTTGGCTTCCCTTGTACCTAAAAAATCTAATAAAAGAAAAAAAATTAACTATATTGTTCCTAATCCAAAGGTAAAAAATAATTAGACGGCACAAAGCAATAAAACTTGAAAATTATGAGGTAAAATCGGATCGGAATGACAGTCCAATCATATATTCGTCGCCCTTCATCCATGGAGGAAACTATCTATCTATTACCCTTGTAAATTAATTTCCTCATAAAAACTAAATCCTACAGTCTAAACTGATAAAATATATCCCAGATTTTGGTATCACAGCCTCATTACTTATTAAATGACTCAATGAATGACAGTTTCAATATTGAGTTTTCAGGCTATTAAAAAATGAGGCAAATCTTTGTCGAAAAATAAATTTTTTTTGGGAATTAATTTTTGCACTATTATTTAGAAAATATAATTTAAAACATGAGTAATCTTGGAAAGACCATGTAATTCTGTTTAGGTACACATTTATATAAAATCATAAACACGTTTACCTGATCATCTGATGTAAAAAGTCACACTAATAACACTGCATTAACTGAAAAGAATTAAAAATTTATGTTCTTGCAAGGATTTATCGAATCTAATGTATCTCATGCTTCGTGTTGTTTCCGGCTTTTCCTCCTGACAGACCGTGAGTGAATGAGTCCAATGTCTGTCAGTGCTCTGTCGAGGTAAAACTAAAGGTTCCGTCGGATTGCAAATCATTCCGCGTTCCTTTTTCCATAATTAGCGTTAAAGGAATTCTTTGGGCGAAGGCTGTGAAATGGATCGGCCCCAATATTTTCTCTCTCAGCAAACCTTTCAATCTTTCCACCCACACAGCAATTTCTTTACGGCATGGCGCCAAGGGCTGACGGGAATTTTGGTCTTCGCCTACTTGTTTACGTCCCATCCGCGCGGGCGCCAAGTAAATGCCTTACGTCAAAATTGAAGTCCTCCAGGAATGTTCCGTTTCACGCTGCTTGGGAGCCAACAAATCCTAAATATTCAAAATACTGTGTTTTCTAAGAGAAGAGATCTCATGTGAACGTGTTACATGCAGCTCAGACGCCCAGAGTATGAGGTAAAATGAGAAATTGTGTAGAAAACGAGAAATTATGTGGTAAAACGAGTAGATGAATTTCAACATCTCTTCATCATCATCCCACCGAAATCCTAAAATTTCCTTTGGTAAAATTAGAAATATATTTTCCCGCATCTCTAACTAGTTGTGATAATTTTGATATTGTCTCACCCATAAATGTACATTTGCTCACGTTAACCTTAGGTTGAAACATTCAACTGAGTCTTTGGTAATTTCATATTATTTTTATCCGTTCTGAACATAGATAATTGAATTGCATTGTGCGAGGTAATTCATGGTATTTATTAGTATTTTACGTGGTGCATTTGTAATGGACATTTAGTAATGATACTGAGTTAGTTTTGTCAGAAATTACACCTAGATCCGAAGTCTGCGTTGTTCTTTAACCCAAAAGTGCTAACTAAAACTAAACTTTAAGTAATACGTGCCTCAAAGTGGAGTGTATTTACGCAATTACTGTTACATCAAACTAAATTTTATTTTATTAGCTTTGCGTATAGTTTTAGGCATACGCATAGCATATGTATGAAGGAGAGAGGGAAAAGAATGTATGCATATATAAACTAAACATGAAAGTGACCTCAAATATGTAAGTGCGTCAAAACTAAATATGTGAGTGTCCATTCATTGTCTTTCTGTGTTTTGAAAAGCTTAATCAATGTTTTTATGTATTTGTACTTCGCCGAAGAGTGTTCTGTATATATATATATATATATATATATATATATATATATATATATATATATAGATGATGCGGAAGTACTCACGAGAGCAATATAACTTTTGGACGGCACAATAGAACACAGAATAAAACATATAACATGTAAAAGGACACTCACACTGTGGATGATTTAAGCTTTCGGCCTACTCCGAGGCCTTCTTTAGGGCAGACTGATATATATATATATATATATATATGTGTATATATATATGTATATACCAGTCTGACCTGAAGAAGGCCTCGGTAAAATATATATATGTGTGTGTGTGTGTATTCTTACACATGGAGATAGAAATACGGGGAGTGGATAAGAACACACATAAAAGACGAACACAGGAGAGGGTGGGAAGTCGGAATCAAGCAGACCACGAGTGGAAAAATATTTCTCGTATATATGTATACATAAGGAGGTGTGATAATTGGACTGATTCATTCTTAAATAATTATTTTAATTTGTAAAGAAATAAATTTACAGGTATATATGCGCAAATTAATGTTGGTTTTCTATAATCCTATTTTCTTTTATTACATTTGATTGATGGACCTTATTAAGCAGGTATTAATTTCGAAGTAAAACAATTCAAAATAGAACTAAATCGTGAGATTAACATTTCTTGGGAAGCAATTATTCGCTTTGGTGTCATTACGTAAATGGGGGTCAGATATTCCAGATTAATCATCATATTACGTACGGTACATGTTTTAGTAAAATACAGAATTACAAAAAATTTCATTATTAGACTTTTTATTTTTTTCCCGTTTTTTTCTCTCTCATCATACAATACAGTGTTCTTGCTCTCGACTTGTAAACATCCGTCTAAAATTGGCCTGCAGAATTCGAGTTTTGCTCAAAATGTATGGCGAATTTTGAATTTCCACGGATTACGGAAAATTGATTTTCGATTTTTTTGTGGCGTTATATTGGTACTTATGTCTCTCACTTATGCCGAAAATTGCGACCATATATTTGTGTAGAAGAGGCATGAAGGGTAGGATACATTTAGCTCTTTACACCAAAAACATTAAATAATTCAATCAAGTTCCAACAAAATTTCATCTTCTTTGGGTGTTATGATAGATATTTTTATGACAAAACCTGACCATTTAAAAATATATGTTCAGTGGGAAACGATACAAATTAATTTACCCCATTATTCGTGTTTTCAGCAAGCCTGGAAATTTTTTTAAATGGTGTGATGCAATGGCTAGGAGAAAACTGCGATCAGGAGGAAAAAATAATGACAGGAAAATTGACAGTTTTAAATTGTCAGAAGTCCTCCAGTGCCAAAAGATTCAATCAACAAATGCCCAAATATTAAACGATGGGTGCCGAGGTCCGCGCAACTATTCCTCCGCTTCGAACTCCTCGAGGTCCGATGGGATTACCTCCGATTCATTTCTTCCCCTGGACCTGCTAGAGTTGGCCGTCGCCCTTCCAGGGGTGAGGGGGGGAAAGGATGGAACCCTCCACTCGTCCTTGTCCCACTCTCACCCTCTACTCTCCTCTTCTTTGCTCTGGGCCTCATACCCCCTGCCCCTGTGCCCTCCCTCACCTACAAGGTCGCCCTAACTGAAGCCCGGCGCGCGCGCGCCGACCCCGCTCGGCTGCCTGATCACAGGAGGGGGGACCAGCGGAGAGGGAACCAGCCGGGGAGGGGAAGCCCGTTCTAATCCACCGCACCGCTTCCCCCCTCCAACCTCTTCCCCGACGCCCGCAACCGTGGACCGCTGCTGCTCTCGCATCCGCATCAATACGGCGCACTCCGCCGGTGCGCCGCGGAGTCCACACCGCCGCATCCTCGGTGGAGGATCCCGGCTTTCGCCCCGGGCGAAGCCCCCCTGAACCCACCCGCCCCCGCCCTCCCTTCTCCACACACAGTCACTCACCACCTTCTGCCTGGCACTCGACGCCCAAGTTTTGTCTCTTTAAGGCCACACCGCTCGCGGGTCAAGTTTTAGAAAACCTCGCGTCCAGCGAAGACTCTCGAATGCGTAATGGAATTGCGTCTTTTATGCTATCATTGTGTATTTAGGCACAGCCTTGGAACAGCAATGAGTCGTGTAAAAAAATTTTCCATGCGTTTTAGGCCGCGAATAGTAATTAAAATCATAGCTCTCTCGCATATATATATATATATATATATATATATATATATATATATATATATATATATGGGTCGCGGTGATCTAGTGGGTAGAGCGTTGGACTACTGACCGGAGGGTCCCGGGTTCGATTCCCGGGCAAGGCACTTTGGGCACCTGCAGCTCCACCCAAGCTAGTTGATTTTTCGGGTACCAGATCTTCCTGGGAAACCATAACCGGCACAGGGAAAGGAACTGGCCCCCCTACCCTGATGTGTGAATATTCACACGCCGTTGGGCTTGGTACACGGGTGAGCTCTACCATCAGCTACTAAACCGACCTTCGGGTTGATTACTGTGTTTATGGTTATATATATATATATATATATATATATATATATATATATATATATATATATATATATATATATATATATACGTATATATTGGTCGCGGTGGTCTAGTGGGTAGAGCGTTGGACTACTGACCGGAGGGTCCCGGGTTCGATTCCCGGGCAAGGCACTCTGGGCAACCGCAGCTCCACCCAAGCTAGTTGATTTTTCGGGTACCAATCTTTCTGGGAAACCATAACCGGCACAGGGAAAGGAACTGGCCCCCCTACCCTGATGTGTGAATATTTACACGCCGTCGGGCTTGGTACATGGGTGAGCTCTACCATCACCTACTAATATATATATGTATATATAACTTTTGGACGGCACAATAGAACACAGAATAAAACAGATAACACGTAAAAGGACACTCATACTGTAGATGATTTAAGCTTTCGGCCTACTCCAAGGCCTTCTTCAGGTCAGACTCCTTTTACGTGTTATCTGTTTTATTCTGTGTTCTATTGTGCCGTCCAAAAGTTATATTGTTCTCGTGAGTACTTCCGCATCATCGATATATATATATATATATATATATATATATATATATATATATATATATATATATATATATATATATATATATATATATATATATATATATATATATATATATATATATATATATATATATATATATCTTTGAAATTGACGCTCTTCGGCGACGCACAAACACACGGATACAAAATATTCAAAACACAGAAACATAAATAAAGGACATATGTATGCATAGTATGCATTGACGTTTCGACGGCTCGACCGTCGTCATCAGAATCCTTGAGGTCCATCAGACGACGGTCGAGCCGTCAATACATACTGTGAGTGTCCTTTACTTATGTTTCTGTTTTGGAATATTTTGTATCCGTATGTTTGTGTATATATATATATATATATATATATATATATATATATATATATATATATATATATATATATATTATTAGGTAATCTACAGGTTAAGGTAGGTTTTTGAATGGACACAACTACTATCAAATAAATATTTTGTAACTCCAAACAAAACCCAATCCAATCCAGCAACCTATATATAGTATATATATATATATATATATATATATATATATATCACATATAACTTTACATGGAAATATATATAAGGAAAAGGGATAGGAAAGCTTATAAAGGACGAACACAGGAGAGGTGGGGAAGGTGGAATCGAGCAGATCACAAACACAAAAATATTTCCTTGACCGGGACTTTAATACCGAATCTTTCGACTTGCCGGGCCGATGCTCTAACCACTTGAGCTGTCATGGAAACGTAATATACTCTGAGATCTGCTGGTCTTTTAAGCAGACAAGTGGCCCGTTTCTTTGGCCAAGTGATGGCGTTAGATAACTGTTTCACCCACCAAAGGAGAAAAAGAAAACACAAAGAGTAAAGGACAAAAGGTTAGCAATCATACAACACCTTAAACAGCTCCCTATCGCCATCTCTTGGCCAACGAATCGGGGCAATTGGTTGCTTAAAAGACTCGCAGATCTCAGTTTAAATTACTTTTTCTCGTTAGTTCAAGTGGTTCGAGCATCCGAAAGGCAAGGCAAAGGAGAGGCATCGAAGCGGCAAGCCGAAAGATCCGGTGTTCAAGTCCCGGTCAAGGAAATATTTTGGTGAACCGATTCCCTGCTCCTCCTGCGCCTCTAGCAATATAGTTTATCTTCTGAAGTGCCAAATCTGCCCTGGCTTTTTTATTGGATATTGCACCACACATCTCAATATTAGAATTAATAACCACCGCGCTTCTTGCAAGAATTCTTCCCTGATGAGCATGCTCCCAACCCACCCCTCAACTGCAACTCAAAACAGTGGTGCAGGCCTTCATCTGGCTCCTGAATTCCTGGAATTGGTCATGTATCAATATTAGACATTATTACCCCGATTTTCAGAAATTTTCGTCTCCCCTCCGCCCCCAGCTCCTACCATGTTGTCCCCGCACTTCTAAAAATCCCCCTCCTAATTCTTCCCCTCCCAACTGTTCCCCTCCCAACTGTTTCCCTCATATACCTTTCCCCACCTTCCCCTTCCATTCAACGTTTCCAACCCTTTCTATCCTTTTCCTCAGTTCGGTCCTTCTCTTTCTTGAGAAAGAACCACCGAAAATTCTAAACCTTTTGATTTTCCTTCCTTTTATTGTGTTTCTCTGTGTTATCTTTGTCCCAAGAGCGAATTTCACAAACATTATTATTCACGTCCGTGAGACTTTCACAAGTGCTATATATATATATATATATATATATATATATATATATATATATATATATATATATATATATATATATATATATATATATATCCCTTTGTAACAGCAAAATTGTCAATGCTTACAGTAAGCTTTTCCGAGGTATAATTTCGGGCTTTGTCAAAGTTGTATCTCGTAGAAGGACGCCACAAAATAATCAGCATATGAATCAGATTGGATGGTACGGTATAACCTGGCATGTGTTACATCTTGCTTTTAACCCAATTCGATGTTTGAATTAGAAGTTACTTAAATATTTCAATTATTAAAATTAATGCAGGATCTAACTTTTGAGTAACACGTAAATTTGATTCAGAATACTTGCCAAACGCTCTAGTGTTGGCTATTAAGGTGCCTTGCAGATATACGTAAGCTTATAGGTGACACCGTTGTGTAATACCTTCAACTAAAATGTACAGGATGAGAGCTACTAGCTATTTCTGTGCCGCCAACTGCTTCCAAGCCACATCTGGCACCCGAGAGATTACACACAGGTTGAGTGAACCCTGATCAGTGTTCAGGCGGATATGATTAAATTGCCTGTGATCTAGATAACCTTTTACTCACTAGGACGCCCTTCAACTGAAGGAGTGCAATAAGATGTAAACTTTCTTTGATCACAAAGAATTAACACTTGCAATAAGAAACACTAAACATTCGATAATTAGTAAAGTGCTTACGCCACTGTGGAACGGTCAGATTCTTCCCTCTTTTACTTCAAAAAATAGATGTGGCATGCAATGACACGGTACTGAGCCACTAGTCTACCGCTTTCTAAATTCATATTCTGTGCCCTTGAATGTCCTCACATTTCCTATTGCATTCTCATGCAAAGGAGAGCAGGTATATTCTCAGCGTTAGTGCGCCGCTCACGTCCGTTCCACAGTGCCGTGGTATCATTTATGTGCTTGCTTTCGATTGCATAAACCACCATGCTGCCGTGTGCACCTTCAAAGTTCATTCCATTGGGGAAAAGCTTCGTTTGGAGGCTTGGAGTGTTTGAGGAGCTGGGTTATATCGACCAATTTCAAACTCAATCATCCTCGGAGGCTGGGTTCGTGGGATAATTTATTCATTCCCATCCCAGACAGCTCAGGTTTGAATCCCTGCGAGGGCAGACAATTTCGTTGCTGCCCCAATCCCTACTTGGGGTGCCCTATGCAGCGCATTTGAAGAGGAGGACGTCGTGTGTCAGGTTGGATGTTAAATAGTCTTTCGTTAAAAGTGAGGGAAGTACAGCTTTAGGCTACTCTCCAAATTTCCCCTCATTCCATGAAAATTATGTCTCTTAGTATGTTAGCGATCTATTTCCACTGCAGCGAATGACTTAAGGCGTCTGTCACTTCTCGTAATAGCCTCATATTAGGGGTTCATACCCATCCAAAATCATTCCACTTGGCATGGAGATCTATGAGACTGACGAGTGAGAGAATCAAACACGAATGGATGCTTTAGAACGAGCTGTTAATTTCCACAATTATAGCTTGGAGAGCTCTGTTTAAATGAAACACACCGTCCATGGGTTGAAACGTCCAAGGTCTTAAACCTCTAGCGCTTTTGAATTCAAGTTGGTAGATGTGTAAGCTAGGATTACCTATGCTTTACCTGAGTCGATACGGAATCTTTTATAGTTATTATTGAGTTTTATGGCAAATTTCACACGATAATATTTAATAAAATAGTATTAACTTTTATTTTAAGACCAAATTCTTAGAATTGAACTAAATCTGGAGTCTTACGAACCTTAGCTGCACTATAGAATACAATCGGTTGAATGTTACCCGAAAACTGTGCATACATTTCTAGGTTATTTTAGTATCAAGCGTTGAAAAATCTTTCCTCTTTTGAATAATTCAATTTTCGTGAATCAATTACTCTAAGACAAGCAAGCAGATGTTACAGATGGATGGAAAAAATGTTCACTACAAGGAAAATGGAGTTGGAAGTTGTTGCATATGTTGTTGGGTTCTCCCATTCTGGCCCGGGAATATGATTGATTGCCACGAGAAATGCATCTAATGCAATTATGTCTATTGTTGCAACATTCAATATCCTATGGCTATTGGAATGGATCAATTCCTACGTAGATACTTGATAACATTGGAATATATTAAAACCGGCAGAATTCGAACCAAATTAATCTGTGATCTCATATATTTTTATATTGACACGTTAGGGCATTCAAAGGAGCTGCATTAGGGAAACTAGTGTTCACGAGAGTGGTGGGGAAGTACTCAAATAAAAGAATTAAAAAAAATTAACCTAAAAAATAGTTCAATTGCAGGTTTTAATTTCGAAATTAAACAAAACGCCTGTTTTATGAAAACGTGTCAATAACCGACAGGGATGGGCGAATTTTTATTGGATACCACGGGTTGGAAGGCATTGGAAGTACAACGGATGGATGAATAAATTTAGTTTTTCCAGTAAATGCTAATCATCTGCGTTTAATGCTACTGCAGAATAAATAAATATAGCGCAAGTGATAATTGCGAGTGAGATCATAATGAGAAGTTAAAGATGATTGAGGGTCAAACTGAGAAATATTAGGACTCGTTTGACCTCCAAAAAATCCGATGTGACGAAAGTTACATGCTAAGCTCGTGTCACTTTGCATTCCCTGAATACCATTATTCATAAATTACTGTCTGGTGGCATAATGCCCCTTACCATACGCCGTTGGAGGATAAAATATAGAAGCGCATTTATTTGTGCTATACTCTGCCACTTCTCTGGGCTCCAAGCTCTCATTCATTTCCATCCGTGTATTTCCGCGACCTTCTTTTGACGATATTATAAAATATTTCAAAAGGCTTCTCGGAAGAGACGCCTGGTGTATATTCTCTCTATGCTTTAGTCAATGTTTAAGTGCCACGGATGCATTTCACACGACTCGAGGAGCATCAGCTCTATATCATTTTATCTCTCGGTGTGGATACGATGCGAATAACGTTCAAACCTGGTTCCAACTCTTGCGTAGTGCTAAAATGGATGAAGCCTTGTGAAATTTAAATGATATGCAAGAATGGAAACATCTAATGCGATATCGGATGGATTGAGAATACTACGCCCTATTTTCAACCATAGTTGAATTTTATCAAGGAAATGAGATTTTCATCAAAGATTTGAATTTTTAATGGAAGACTTGGTTTTATTTTAAAATTAAATTTGGTGAATTTTTATGATGTCTCTAGGTTAAAAAAAATAATTATAAAATTATGAAAATTTAAAACTTGCTTTTAATTCGAGGGTGCCTCATCCTAGTCTTATATTTTCAACCGTCATTCAAAATCTATAATATTTCCATCTATAACCCTACATTTTAGTGTACTTTTGCTGTATTTATCGACACTTTAAATTTAAATCTGCTCTTTTCCGTATCAAGAAAGTTTAATTCCTCAATAACTATTATTTTTTGCAAGTAGATTCAAGTTTTTCCCTTAAAATGTTTTATTTTAATTATCTGAACTAGGACTTTTGCTACGTGCTGAAATATGATTCCGATGCATAATTGATTAAATTAACCAAAAACTTAATATTATTTCATAGTCACCTCTGTTTTAGCTAATACGTTGACTCTGAGATGGGATGAATATTTTTTTGTCTTTACATGCATTTAGGCTTACTTGAAATATTTGACTATATTTTATGTGTAATGAAGCTCATTGAAAACTATTTTTCAAGTCATAAAAAATATTTATATTTTATGCAAAATATTACATCCTATGAATCAATGGATAACTCTGAAAGACATGCAGTAATGTTAAGGAGAACAAATATTAGTGGGTTTTGATGAGCCTCTGTGATCAATGTAAACCTATCATCGTGAGTAGCTCGGATACTTGGACGGCCGTGTCATAGAATTAAGTGACAATATTCTTTAGTATTCAGTCGTTTTGCCTAAGACGTATTGCTAAGTAATAATATCAGCAAGGTATTTAAAAAGAAACATTTGAACCTGGATTAATGTTACTTCCATGGAGGCATATTGTGAAAAATATTACACAATGATCACTCTACCACCATCTTATTTGCAACATTTTTGTCATTGCATTTGTTCTTGCGAAAAGGATAAGCATTCGTTAAAGATAAATTATTTGTACAATTATCATATTATTCAAAGAAATTAGAGTTTAATAATATATTTTTAAAAGGAAGTAAAAACACTTTAATGCCAATTATTCGAATATTAAAATAAACGCCACGCTCTTGTGGGTGCCACTAACGATTTATTGAATGAAATTGAATTGAATGGAACGAGAGCAATGGGCTAAACATTTTGAATAACCTAGGATCTGCTTTAGATGATGCCCTTCACTGTTTTGTTGACAGTCATGTTTTGTTTACTCTTCCGTAGAACAACGTTTAATTTTATTGACATTCATGTTTTAGTTTTACAGTTGTTTAATGATTTTTTAAATAAACTGCCTTTTTATACATTGTATTTCTTCTATACATATGGACATATCTGTAAAATAGTTCAAATCTTAATGACTCTAATGTTCTGAATAATTTTTATTTCTAGCATAGGTATTATAAAAGGCTTAAAATTAACTTATTCGTCCGAGTTTCCAAAATTTCCAATACTCTTAGATTCTAGCTGAGAAATATTTCACAGTAATTGGTAAATTATGAAACAATGCGCTAAAAAATTCGCACACATTTGCCTTATCAAGGCCAAGGGTATGATGCGTAATTTAGTTAATTGGCGCTGGCAGGATTCGGATTTTTTGCCACAAAGTGGAAGTGGTGAGACGGTGTACGCCACGGCGCCTGGAATGGCATATCAGATTGCGGAGTGGCTCGGGTGGCTGGCAGACACCCGTCGTACACTGAGTAACTCGACAACCAAGTGACTCGACACGATAATGTACCACGCATTTACATGCACTAGTTTCCCGAATGTGTTTTGGATCATTCCCAAAATATAATTTTAAGTTTCTTTGAAGATTGAGTAATATCCTTCAGAGGTAATTCATGAAAATTCCTTTACGGTGAAATAATTTGGGTCTAGAAGAAAAATATGGTTGGCAGATTTTTCTCCTCGGCGCCACAAAATCTTTTCAGCGATGTGGTTGAGCAATCTAGACCTGCTAAGTCCGTCATTTTTTCATACGAGGAAACAAGAGAGCAGGAGAAGGGTTGTTAAAAGAGAGTGGTCGAG
Source organism: Hetaerina titia (assembly GCA_037158775.1). NCBI lineage: Eukaryota > Metazoa > Arthropoda > Insecta > Odonata > Calopterygidae > Hetaerina > Hetaerina titia. Next base: position 36,343,731 of record CM073779.1, read on the forward strand.
TTCCATCCCTGGGGGATATATCAAATGATGAGCATGCCTGGTGAACCGTACGTGATTCGTGGTATTTACAATGTTTTTGTCAATTTATTTAGTTTTCAATAAAATCCATGCCTATACCCGTTATGTTATGCAGGAAGAATGTACCTAGTAAGCGGAAAAAGAATTGAAAAATTGAATTTCCGAGTACTGGAAAGCCTCAAGGTGACGTCATCTCCACGGGGATAACCTTATTAAGTTCAGGATGGAATTCTTTTTGAGCGTGGCGTACTGGTTTTCTCACAAAAACACAATGTTGTTGTAAAAATCAATCAATATTTTATAATTGCACCAATTTATATCGTGTATAACTTGCGTAAAAGAGTTAACATTAAGGGGGAAAAGTGAGTATTAAGTCACTCCACCTGGGAATTTATATGTAAATATTGCCATTTCCGACTACAATGAATATTGTTGCCATTTTGAAATGTCAAAATGTTTTAGCTGAACCGATATTCATTTAATAAACAGTGTTAAAGTAGAGACAAATTTTATGATCACAGATATGAAAGTAGAGCTGAAAAAGATAATTCACTTCAATCTAGTTTGTGCTGATGAAAATAGAGATGTGACTAACTCAGCTAAATAAACAGTTTCTGGTACATTTTTATCAATCCGACATCGCTTTTCAAACCAAATCAACGTCCGGGAGTGATATTTGAAGCCCTCAATCCTATAATAACCTTCTGTCAACTTTGCCAAATCACGCATTTAATTTTATTGATAAATTTTGCAATCAGCTTGACAAAAAACCTGAGGTTATTCCTTAATCGATTACTGTAAACGAGGTTAGATTAGTTGATTTGTCATTGATGGTTACAATGACACTATACTTTTACTTACACGCTATCTACTAAATTTGTTTCTTCAGTAATCTAATATCCTCATAAAAGTACACAAATATTTTCAAACGCAATCGGGAAATCACAGAATATTCGCAATCGGGATCTCGCAGAACAGAAAAGTGATGGAGTCATTGATTCGGTAAAAGTATTAACTGAATCACTTTCTAGATGAATGTAGTCGTCTAAAGAAATATTGTTTTCACCGAGAAGATGAACTTTTTCCGGTAGAACTGTTGGAATGTTAATGAATTATTTGTAAGGTACTTTATCATCTTCCTGCGACTTGACTGAATCCAAATATCCGTAGTCAAAAACATAAAATATCCATTCTCTCTGAAGTCAGAATTGAAAGCTCTTATTGCTCTTCAAGATTAGGGAATTTCCTCTCGTTCCCAGAGTCCAAAGTTGCGTATTTCTGAAGAATCAATGTTATTAGAGTAATCACGCAAAGTGAAATTGGGAAGCAAGTGATACAAAATGGTCGTGGAGGAAAAAGTGTTACCGAATACACGAATTCACAAAAATCCTCGTGATAGACGAACTCAAAGAAATGGCGAAGGATGTGGTCACTGCAGTGAACGAAGGATTTCTTTCTTCTTCCCAATCTCCATAAAATATTTTGCGGGAGGATTTTTACCTAATACGTTAAATTTTATAATGAATCATGGGTGTGCAAGTGTGATTGTTCAAGATGTTCTATGACACCTCCACTCTCTGTTTTACTTCCCGAAGAACTTTATTCCAAACATAGTCGATAAAAGTTTTCCATTTAAATGGTAATGACAAATGAGAAATAATGTCATTTGCGGAAGGTGAGGCTCAAATTCTATGATTTAAGCCCAGAAAAAGTTGAATTGTTGTAATTTTTAGAAAAGATGGATAACAATGTTCGATTGTAGGTCTGATCAAGGAAGATTTCCCTAAAAACCTCAATGAATATCATCAGTGCAAGAAAATCTCATAGTTAGGTTGTTTCTGAGGAGAAATACGAGCATGAAAAAAAGTTCTTTAACCTTAGTTCTATTTTGGTTCATGATCATTATAATATAATACTACAAGAGGAAGGAATTCATTCAAATCAATAAAAATATCACAATTCATTAATTGAAAACAGGACACTAAGTTCTGTGAGAATTTAGAATACGTAGCACTTTCATAGAGTTATTAATTTTAAAATATGCAAGCATTAAAATATTTAAGAAAATCGTGTTTTTTTAAATTGTAAATTTTTAGAACCACTTGCAGTAAACGGTGTTACGGTAAATGCATTTCTCAAATTGTAATTAAAAGAAGGAGATACATTATCCTTTAAACTTGCAAGCATTGACAATGTTATGATAAATTATACGTTAAGCAAACATGACTATGATAAAATTAAAAAGTAATTGACTACATGCGTAATTCAGTTTTTTAGCTTAAATGTAGTGTTGATGTGAAATAAAACGACAATCTGCCGGTGAGGGACAAAAAATGATCTTAATTATAAGTCGGGGGATTGACGGAGGTTCGAGTCACCTGCATAGAGATTTCATCAGCACTATGAATAATATCATGTCACGCCACTGAGAACTGCGGTATTTTTATGAGTTGTGTGGGGAATTCCGACTTCTAAATCTTTTGTATTTTAAATATTAAAAAAAGCACGAAATATCAGTCAAACTCGTGCAACGGTGTGGTAATTGCCGGTGATATAGAATTTTATTGTCTCTCAACTCTCAAAGCCTTCCGTTTTTAGCTACCTTTTAGCTTTCGATTATCGACATTCGGTTGCCCTGGAAGATGACGTGCTTGAATTCATTTGCACAATTATAAATGTGGCCAAAATAATCATCCGAGATTAAGCCTTCTCAACGGGAAATTGATAACGGTCTTCTGTTTAACGGCTGAAGTAGAGGTGACCTTTCCGTCTGTGGCATACTTTTCAAGTTTTAAAGGGGATGTCGTTTCTTTCCGTTTCAGGTAAAATTGAAAGTTTTCGCGATATATACCTCCTGTTTCACCCCTCACTCCATTCTCCCGTCTCCTTATTCCCTGTTGATAAGGAGCGTGGAAAAGAAATCCATATCACCTCCGAACGCGGTTGGCCAGCACATCGATCGCGTTTTCGTTCTCGGGGGCATGCCTCACCGATGTAATGCGAATTTCTTAATCAGCACGTGTCGCAGTTTGCCCGCGGATTCTATAAGGAGCGTCGATCCTACCCGCTCAAGTTTTCATCGAATTATTCCGAGTGACAATAGGGTATTCTGTTGCAACCAAGTTTCTTAATGGAATTCCCGTGGCAGTGATAAAGGGTTTTCCGGCCGCAGGAAAGGGTTCGAGGCGGCCGGGATGAAGGCTGATGGCAGTGAAATTGGCGTGCTTAATGTTTGGTAATGGGTAAGGAGGTAGGTTATGTCGTCCATTGGGGGTTGGGAGCAACGAGGGTTGTTACAGGAGTGTTTGAAGGGGTTTCTCCAGGCGTTAAAGCGAAAGTGGGAAAGGGAGGATTTGCATATGGTGGGAAGGGGGGCTAAAAATAACTGAGGTTAGGAGTGAAGTATGCGCTAAATGGCTAATGAGCCTTGGTGAGAACCAACTGGGTTAAACCTGATCAACTTCGTGCATGCTTTTTGCAGGCATTCTCATGTTCCTCTGGTACCATTTGAAAAAATAAGTTTATATTATAAGGGGAAAAAGAAGGTTTAATACGAAATAAGCAGTAACAACCGACGACCAGTAAATATTTTAGTAAGGAGTGATAGAAATACTTATTCAGTAAATCAGACAGCTAAGGTAAATTGGCTATGTTAATTTAAACGTTGCCCAAATAAATTTCAATACAT
>CM073779.1:36347536-36442489 GCA_037158775.1 Hetaerina titia
GTGGGTCTGGTTTTAATTCAGAGTAATACATATATTTTAGTTTTCTTTAAGCCTTCCGTTGAATGAACTTAGTAGGGGACCCAATTATAAAATCCGTCTTGTCTGGAAGGACGTTCAAATGTTGACGATCGGTGTCTTTCCTTAAGCAAAGTGTTATAACGATCGGGTTTCTCTTCACTCCTTTCCTCTCCTGATGCCCTTGCTCACGGCGATTGACCATCTGTCATGAAGAGAGGAAATGGCCTCGGAAAGGGTATTTTATAGGAATCACAACTCTTAAGCGTGAATTTTATTCTGTTAATCACTTCGTCTAAAATGAATTCCGATTAAATCCTTCTGCAACAAATAATCTGAGTATTTATTGCATTCCTGTGGATAAAATTCTTCCTAATTAGTTTCGGATGTGAGTTCAATCACATTTCAATCAAGTGATGACTCTTCAGAAATTGAGGATGTTGGTTTGATTCATTATTATATGACAAAACAAGCTTTACATGAAAGGAAAAGTGTGAGTTTAGAGTTGTTCTAGACCATTTATTTTTACAATTGACCTTAAACTCCGATATTTTCGATAACATCAACGATGATTACAGGAGTTGAATACGTAAATAAAGGATTATTTGAGTTTATTGGGCACGCTTCTTAGATTGCTGTAATGACTGTGTCAGGAAAATCCTTAAACTAGGAAATTGTTTTTCCTAGTTTAAGTAAGTTTAAAGAGACGAAAGGTTCGTAAAAGCCTTCCCCTCGAGATTAATTACATAAATGCATTAACATGAGTACCAGCCATTAAAAGGGATATCCTAGGGAACGTCTTCTCCACTTACTAATTTTTAAGACTTTTAGTGCGTATCGTCAAAGAGTGACTTCCAAACATGATTAATTAGATAACTAAAAATATTACTGAATGTCATATTTAATTTCTTCATTCGTAGTCTGACGTCTATGTCGTCTCAAGTTTATATCGTTATAATACTTCCGCCATGCATCTTTTCCCGCTAACGTTGCTACCAACATTCAAATACTTATTTGCATCAAATTCTCGACCCACTTCTGGCTAATTCTTATTTTCCCCACTACTATATCATAGACACTGCCACATTGAACAACTTCTGAGAAACATGGATTATACATTATCTATAGTCACCGAGGTGGTTATGAAGTACGGATATTTTTTCAGTCTTTGAATCCAGTACTGGTTCTCACTATCCACTCTTTTTTATTTTTTTTGTTGAACAGCTGCCATTACTTTTCCATTAATATATGTTTTTTAAATATAGTTTATATAAAATATTAAGCATACGTACTTTCGAATTTCACCATTCCTCCATATTTAAAATGTCATTTTTCTCCATACGAACCGCCTACAGCATTTTTTGCCCATTATCGTCCTCAAATCGATCAAATATCTTTTATTTAAGGAGCCATTTACGGACTTTACTACGGTTTATATCTTGAAATTTGACTTTCAACTTTAAGAAAAGACTGCTACTACGTAAAACTAACTATGCGTAATTCCATATTAAAACTTGAAGGACTTGACTTGGTCAGGTAACAGGGGACGCTTATCGAACTCAGTCACGAATCCATTCTGGCACTAATTCTCCTTTTTATATTACCAAATGATGCCCGAAATTTTAACTTCTATGAGCACATAAATATTGAGTCTCGTATTTCTATGAAAATACGTTCTACGAGTGAAAATCAAAAAATTGCTAAGTAAAAGAAATATTTTAAGTTTATAACACTGATTAAAATCAATATTGATTTAAATGAAAGAATTTTTGTTATTTAGGAATTAGTTTGAATATCGGATGTTAGTTTAATTATTTCTTATGATCAAAGGAACTTTAATCTGAAAAATGGAAGAAAATTTTTATTTTCATGAACGATATTTACCCTTTGCACTTTTAACTGTGGACCGGAAAACTACGTAGAGAGTTATTTCATTTTCTGTATCTGTGGAAAAGAACTGTATCGCGCTTCAATCTTTGAGGCTGTGGAAAAAAACACAAAATGTCTTATTTCGTTCTTTAGAACATTTGAAAAATATTTCAGTGAGCGGGTGGAAGATGTTCTTATCGGTTCCAATTTTTATCCCTTCCAGATCATTCCGAAGACCGTGATATATCCTCTTCGTCGATGGAATTTTTAATTCAAACATCTCATTCACACACATTCTCCTCATTTTCCTCATTCTGAATGAGATATTCTCTTTCTACAAAAACATTTGAGCTTTAATTAACTCACAATGTGCACTTGAATTGAGAAAATTCCTTTTATCGCTGTAATTACTACCCACGAGATATTTTTTGTCATGCGGTTTGTTAGTTAAATACAGGTCTACTTCATGACGTGAGGGCAATCAAGTTCGACCCTCTTATCGTCCGTTCATTGCATATTCGTAATGTATCTTCTCTGTTACTCTCCTCCACGTGTTGGGCGATGTTTCGCACTTATTACCTTTACACAAAGACGAAGCATCACCATAGATGGGGAGGCTCCTTGAGAGAGCGCGGCGACATGGCTAGGAACGCCTCCTCGGTCCTATCCTCCAATTCTCCCTCTCCTCCTCTTGTTCCACGTTAGCGGTGAAAAAAGTGAGAGGATCCCGCCATGGAGAACATATCCGCCGCCCACGGGGGTGAAGCGACTGAAAGCGCGGCGGCAAGGAAGAGGAAGCAGATAACGCGACGTGTATGCCTCGGCGGCGGGGGGTAATGTGAAAAGGAGGAGGAGTAGGTAGGAGGAAGGGTATGAGGGTGGATTGTGGAAAGCGTGGGTTTATGGTTGAAGCGTGGAGGGGGGTGGTGGCGGCGGGCTTAGTAGGAGTGCCGCTGAATGGAGACGGATGTGGGTGGGGAAGGAGTAGGTGGGTGTGCCTTCGTCTGGTCGTGAGGAATGGGTGATGGCGGGTGTTGGGCGGGGGAGTGTTGGAGTGAGTGGTGTTGGAGGAGTGGGATGAGGAGAATTTTGAGGAAGCGTATCTCGAGCCGAGCTTCGTGAGGAGGGAAAAGCAGTCTGTGGAGTGAGCCGGAAATTGTTCTTCTGCTCTTGAACCACGGACTTTGTGTCACATATTTAAGAGAATTACCGTTAATAAACACGTTAAATAATAAAGATCCACTTTCCGCACGCCATTTGGAGGTATATTTTTTGGACGCCGTAAAGCGTAAAGATTTTGTGAAATGAAACAAAATATAAGAACTTCTATAGCTGCAGGAAGTCAAGTCAATCGTTTATTTACTTCAAATTTGCTGTCAAACATCCTTTCCAAGCAAATTATATTTTTATTGAACTATTAATTGCATGAATTCCATTATTTTTTTGTTTGGTATGGTATTGGAAATGTATGAACCCAACGCTTCAATTTGATTTTCCTCGTCAATGAGCCAATACCTTTCCCCTAATTGTTTTAGTCAAAATATTTCGATCATTAATTTGTTTTCATGTTTGGACAAAATGATTTGCGTTCTATTATTTTATTTTGAGTTGTTCTTGGTTTCATCAATAATTGCAAGTGATAATCGAAATAAAATAAAAAGGAAATAATTGTGAGTCTCTGTATTCGGATCGAAAATGTAGTTGAAAGAAGTCCGTGCTACCAACTGACCGAATTATTTTACTTTTATTTGCCCGTTACGTTTGTATGTCTCTGTATTTTGCCCGTTTTGCGCAAGTAGAGATGTTTTACAGAAATAAAGACTAAAAACTGGAATATTATAAAAAAATCGATTTCAAGGAAAGATAACAACCAATCATAGATTAGTGAGTCAAAAGCCAATAGTAAGTTAACATATTTTTAAGATGTCACTTTATTACAGATTACAGACATAACCTTGGTGTGCAGATTTAACATTTGTATCCTATTCTTATAACATTAACGAATAATGGCTTCCGTTGAACTTGGCCGGAGTTTGCTTTTCTTATAATCAGTAAATGCCAAACATTTCACTGTTATGGTAAATTCCTACAGGAGTTATGGAGATTTTCGTTGAACAAATATTTTTATCCCTTAAAGATACGAGGTTTTTACAGCATATTAAGCTACGCTTTCAGTTCATGTACTAAAATGTAGTGAGGTAGAGGTTGAAAAGTAACCATAATAACGTGCCAAAGGCAATAAACACTACCATATTCCTTTTAGCGAGTAAATTTGAATGCATTGAAAAGCTAATAAAAAGTTTTATGATGCTAAAATGTAGGAAACTTTAAGTGTATAATTGGAAACGAGAAGATGGTAAAATGGACACGATTGACAGAATTGACATTAAATAAAAAGATTCAGAAGTATCAAATAAATTACTTAATTAACTCAAATAAAATCGGAATTTGGAAAATATTAACTCTTAAAAAAATTGATTTAAACCATAATAAACAAACTAAACGTAAAATTTGACCAAACTTCGAGGTTACTTGCTCTAAACTTTGATGTAAGTCAAAATTTAACCATTGGAGAATGGGATAATATTAGGAAAATTTTAACATTTTATATCACTGCAATATAATTTCTCCACATTGGTTCTTTTCCGTCGGACGTTGAATTCTTGCACCTGTATCCTTAATTCTTCCTACAGTTCAAGATAATCTTCAGCCCTAGTAGGACTTGAATCAGCCTGGAGAAAATACAAATCTAGCCGTATTTTTCCAAGAGTGGCAACGATGAAAATGTACGCAATCACAGAGATTTTTCAAATATAGTCCATTGTACACTAAATTACTTTTTAATTTCCATTAATTTCATTTTCATTGGTCAATAATCCTATTATATAGAAGAGATTTTTATTCTTAATTTTAACATCATTGTAAATTAACCCGGCAAGACCTGTATCAATGATGATGTTTGAAATAGTCATATAGATTATTTTTGTGTAAGGTAAATGTCACATATTTCGGTATTTGATGCGGTCATTATTTACTCCCATTTAATCGGTTATTTATATATATATGTACACACACATATATATGCATGTATGTATTAATATATATGCATATAATAAAGAAAAATGGGGTAATTATCTGACCTTTGTTAATTATGTGACTGATTTGACGGTTTAAACCGATTAAAACCGACATGGATATATATATATATACATATATATATATATATATATATATATATATATATATATATATATATATATATATATATATATATATATATATATATATATATATATGCATAATTATCGTATTCATTTGCTCATTTTGGCTGTTGAAATCACGACTAATCTTCAATTAATTCCATAAATGGATATAAGTTACTAAATATGTAATTTTAATAATATCATTTCGGCTCCGTAAAGTTTAATTAGCCTATCGTCCGACGGTGATGGTCGCCGAAGTAAATTGAAATTTAATCGTTATTTTGTTTCCACAACTGTCACCCCATTTCCTGGATTAAAGAAATCTTCAATTCGACGCTCAAATTAATCTCCACTTACTGGCCTTCCCCATTTACAGGTCGAAGGTTGCTGTTGGAAACGAGAGGTAGTGGCGACAGGAATTTCATTAATGATATACGTGGCGCAAAATTAGAACTGTTGTTCATGATGTTGCGAAGGATAACAAAATACTCTGGCACATTGTGGAGGTACATGGTTTATAGATCGCAGATATCTAACCAATGATATATGTTTAACCAAAGATAAATTTTATTGAGATTTTATCTCTTTCTACTCTTAATGTATAGGTCAAGTTGATACCTCTGTTACCACACTGCAGAAATTAAAAAATATTTTACGAGTCAAATTAAATCAAGATGAGGTGGTATTCATTCACGTGGTCTCTTCTGAAAATCCCATTATCTGCTCTTGTGGATTGGCGTTCACATCACCCCCGTTCACTCGTTGCTTACATTGGATGATGCGCAATTTTTTCCTGTGTTTCCCATTGCCTCAGATTTAATTTCCCAACGATCACTATGAGTGAGTTTTTCAATCTTCTCATACATTCCCAGTGAAATACACTCTCGTGATTCCTTCTGTCTCATTTCAAAACGAACTTCACTTCATCCCATCTTTCCGGGAAGCGGGAGACCTCCGCAAGTATAATCCATATGACATTTTGCCGACGTCACTTGGAAATTAGACCACCCACGCACTTGCTCGCAATTTCCGAAGAGGTAACGTTTCTTGCAGCGGTTTTTCCATTTTCGTCTTATTTCACTTCACTCGAAATTGACCCTAGGGAGCCGTATTTTGCTGCCATGAATCCTCGTTGATCTCTGAACTCATCACTTTCATGAATCCAATTTACGGCAAGAACACACCCTAATGAGGATGTGTACTTGGATATTCTCGTTTTCCAAGCTCTGACTCTCAGAGTATTTCTGAATACGGCCTGATGACGGTGGTTTCCGATAGCAATGAAGTGACCTTGTGACGGACTGGGCGCCGCAATCGAGGGAGATTGCCCACTCCAAAATATGGATAAGGGGGAGGAGGAGGTCGCGCGTGCATGTTTATGACTCCCCGAGGCCGTCAGCTTACCATTCCATTTATAAGACGCCATGCAGCATTTCTACGCGTGAATTTCCTCCCGGATCTCTCGTAGAAAGTTGTTATCTCTCTAGGGCGAATGATTTCCTTTGGATCCTGATTTTCCGTTTAGAATATGCCATGCACGCGATCGAAACTTCAGCCCTCATGGAATGGAAAATTTGCAGAACTCAGAATGGAGAATATGCGTGATACGCTGATTTCATAGGCACTGCTATCATAACTCTCAATATTTGCCCTTCATCCGAAGAAGCACTAGATATTCAAACAGTTCATTTAGGAGAGTAAAAGGATTTTATGAAGTAGGATTTCATTGATCCCATAAATGATGTATATTTACTTTAAAATTGTAATTACGGCGATCCAACTTAAATTCCTTATTTTTAATTTAAAACTTTAAGCTGACAGTTTAAACGTTGCAGAAGAAAAGAAAAATTAAGCCTACTTGCTTCCAAATATGGATTCTATAGTTATACTTGACAAGAAATTGTATTTGAGCGTTGCTATAAAATTTTTAATGGAGGTCGTGGCTTATTCCACCCATGAAGTGCAAAAATTGTTTTATTCAACTTTATCGTCGAACAAGATTCATTGCTCACTTATGTTCTTATAAGACTTCTAATTTAAATGAGAGTTACTCATACTCGCGCTAAATAATGGATTGCGGGACGAGGAGTAAATATATTTCCAAGATATTTCTTGCAATACTCGTATGTTTCCAAGGAAAGTAATTTTATACAGTGATTAAATATTTATTGTCATAAATAACAACATACTTGAAGAAAATAATGGTTTCTGGGTAAAATTCGTGTAAGATTTTAGATAAGATGGTTTACGGTAAGATATTCTAATTATGTGTTGTGACGTTTCATGCAACAGAAATGAAGAAATCATTTTTATTTCACTACGTTTTATTTGAGCGCATTTCAATATTTATATTGACCTAATGGTCATATTCGTTAGCTATGCATCTGATTGGCCCTCCCATGGACTACAACCTTGTCGTGGGGAATGGGCTTGTGCGTTCCGATGACCCCTAGAGCTGTGTTGACGGGAGATTTGCTCCTGGTAGGGTCACCCATGCCAGATAGGTCAAAGGTCAGGAGCCAGACGAAAGGTAGTCCACGCAGCGTCTGTTCCTCAGTGAGGCGACTGCAAAGGCGTCTGGCCCCAGTGGGGCGGCCATTAAGTGATGGTCTCACGTAAAAAAACACTATTGAGGAAGGCAACGGGAAACCACCTCAATTATCATTCCCAAGAATGTAATGATGGACACTATAGAGAATATGAGTCCTGGCAACTGCGAGACTCCGCCCAAGCGGCCGTGTGTCGTGCCCGGCAGCGGGGGAGGCAAGGTTTCCACGGTCATCATCCCACGAAACACTTGCAGGGAAGAAATAACAGCAGCAGAACAGAAGACGCAGAAGAAGACGAAAGTAGTTTGAATAGGAACATGGAACGTCAGGACAATGTTGAGGAGAGGCAAATTAGAAAATATTAAGCGAGAGAAGGAAAGAGGTAATATGGATGTTTTAGGTCTCTGCGAGGTGAGATGGAAGGATAGCGGGGATTACTGGAGTGACAATTATAGAGTGATATACAGCGGCGGGGACGAGAGCCAACGAGGGGTTGCCGTAATATTAAATAAAGGGGTAGGAGATAGGAAGAAGCGTAGTCAACATAGAGTAAGCAACTGATAGAATTTTACTCGTAGAGATTAAAGCCGAGGAACTTGGTCATTGTTCAGGTATACATGCCACCGAGCAACCACAAGGAAGAAGAAGTCGATAGGATGTACGATGAGTTAGAGGATATAATTGCGTGTGCTCCAGCATGGGAAACATTTGATAGTGATGGGGGATTGGAATGCGAAGGTAGGCGAAGGAAGAGAGGGTGGTGAGGTGGGAGACTATGGGTTAGGCACGAGGAATGATCGCGGGGAGAGCGCGATTGAATTCTGTAGGAGACAGGGGTTAGTCGTCACCAACCCATGGTTTAGACATCACAAAAGGCGTAGGTATACATGGAAATGGCCACGTGACTCAGAAAGGTATAAGTTAGATTATATTATGGTTAGGCACAGGTTTAGGCACAGTGCGATAAATTCCACAGTTTCCCAGGAGCGGACGCGGACTCTGACCACAATTTAGTTTTTATGAAATGTAACGTCCGTTTCAAGAAGATAAGGCAAGGGCGGCGGGTTAGGAAATGGAACGTAGAAGTATTAAATGGATTAACGAGGAAGGAGTATTAGCAGGCTGTAGAGAAAATGATGGATGACGGTAAAAAACTGAGTACAATCGAAGAAAAATGGGAATGTATCAAGCAAGGGATATCGGAAGCAGCAAAAGACACTATAGGAACCGTTAACGGGAAAAGAATAAGGAAACCATGGGTCACGGATGAGATGAATGCAAAGATGGATGAGAGAAGAAGATGGAATAATGTTAGCACAGAGTTAGGAAAAAGGGAGCACAAAGAGTCAAACAATAAATTGAGAAGGGCCACAAATAATGCAAAAGAAGAATGGTGGAAAACGCAATGCGAGGATATGGATAGTTTACAGAAGAAGGGTGAAATTGGTGCTCTATACAGCAAGGTTAAGTTATTATCGGGAAGTAAGAAGGCAAGATATGTAATAACAATTAAATATAAGTGGGGTAAGATAATAGTTGAACCAGGAAAAATCTATAAGAGATGGGAGGAATATATAGAAGCACTGCATGGTAAAGAACTTAGGCCGACAAGGTTAGACATAGAAAAGGAACATGACGTAGAAGAAGATAGCTTAGGTCCAGGTATAATCGACGAAGAAAAAGGATTGGGCATTAAAGGAGATGAAAGCAAATAAGGCCGTGGGGGTGGATAGCATCCCAGTAGAATTGTTGAAATGTTTAGGAAAAAGCGGGAAGAAGGCCCTATATGGACTGATTCGTAGTATCTATGAAGAAGGAATCTGGCCGGAGGATTTTGTGAAATCGGTGTTAGTTCCTATTCCAAAAAAGGCAAATGCTACATCATGTGATGATTACAGAACAATAAGTTTGATATCCCACGCAGCTAAAGTTATTCTCAGGATCATCAACAAAAGATAGAGAGTAAGGCAAATGATTACTTAGGGAATGATCAGTTTGGGTTTAGGAAGGGAAGAGGTACGCGTGATGCCATTGCAGTAATGAGATCACTGATTGAGAGGAATATAGAATACAACCAGGACGTTTTTGCCTTTTTTGTAGATTTCAAAATTGCGTTTGATAAAGTGAATTGGGAAAAATTAAAGCGTGTATTGCAGAAAATAGGAATGGATTGGAGGGACAAGAGATAGATCCGCAACCTGTACATGTCTCAGACTGCTCAGGTGCGCGTGGGGAGCGGAGAGTCCCGATGGGCAGTGTTAGGAAGAGAGGTAAGGCAGGGTTGTCCATTGTCACCGGTGCTGTTTAACGTTTATGTAGAGGAAATGATTAAAGAGGCATGGAAAGAACTAGAGGTAGGAATGAAAGTCGGCTCCTCAGTCAGCCAAGGGGTTGCAAGCATTGCTGAGTGAATTGGAGGTTCAGTGCGATAAATATGGGATGGAATCAGTATTAATAAAACAAAGGTTATGCGCATTTTCAGAAAGAACAAGGCTAAGTTAAATAATAAAATCGGCGGGGAAAAAATGGAACAGGTAGAACATTTTACATATCTCGGAAGTTTTTTGTACCAACACAGTCAAAATAGTAGGGACGTAAGGAGACGAATTACGCTAGGCAAGGAGGCTTTCTCAAGGAGGAGGGAGTTGGTGACGGGGACGTTGAGTAGGGATGTTAAGACAAGACTCGTAAAAGCTGTAATAGGGAGCGTAGCTATGTACTTCGCGGAAACGTGGTCACTGAAGCAGGAGGATAGACGTAGATTGGAGGCTTTTGAAATGAGGGTGTGGAGAAGAATGGAGAAGGTGAAATAGACCGAAAGCAAATCAAATGAGGAGGTACTGGAGATGGTGGGTGAGGAGAGGGGTTTGTTGAGAGAAATCCTATGGAGGCAGGAAAAATGGATGATAGGCGTACTGACCGGTAGTGGAATGTTGAAGAGGGTAATAGAGGGAAGAATGTTGGGCATATATATATATATATATATATATATATATATATATATATATATATATATATATATATATATATATATATATATATATATGTGTGTGTGTGTGTGTTAAATATTTTTATGATTAGTTGAACCCCTAAATAGCTTATCGTATATATCTCTCCCATTTTTACATTTGTGTTGCATATTTTTCAGAAGTTATCCCACGTTTTGTGTTGTCTTTCATATGGGATTCTTTTTCATCTGCCGTATCATAGTATGATTTATATGATCAGTGATTAAGAAAAAATTGAACTTGACATAAGGGATTCAGTTGGTTACACATAAAATAACTTTTCCTGAGCCACCTTTTCCACTTTTACCCGGACCAATCCGTCATTTTGAGTTCTAATGCATAAAAAACCCCTTCACTTCTCCCAGAATTTGAGGCACTCTCCTTTACGATCTCATCACCATCTACGCAACGAACATATCTCACAGGTATTATCCCAACCATTCCATCAACCCTCCCTCTCTTCCGTTACCGATTCCATCTGAGCGCTTAGTCGCATCAGAACCCATACTTAACGCCGCCTTCATCCTCCCCACATTTACATGCTTTCTTATGGTACTACAAAACTGCCTCAAGTATCAAAACCGGTCATTTGTGCATTTCATCCGACTCTGTTCCGAGTAATATGCTTGAATGTCGTACAGTTTACTTCATAGTTAACTGAATATGAATCGGCTTACGTAGTTTTTCTAAGTCGTGTTTGGCAAATTGGATAGATAAATAATAATTATACGCTGCCGTATTAGCAGATTACGGCAGCGTGTAATTCTTAAATACTTTTCCATGGAAATAAATTCCGTGGCAAAGTTAAAGCAATAATATATTGGTGTTGCTATTAGTAGACCGTAGCTAAATATCTTTCAAATGTTCAGACCCCATGTATTTTTAATTGAATGCGCCCTAAAGAGGAAGAATTTCATTAAATAATCAATCGAAACTAAGAAGCTTGACTCTGAAACAAAAATAATCCCTGTAAGACTACCACGCTCTCAACATAATATTAAGAGTAAAAAATCCCTAAATTTTGTTTCCAGACTATTGTTTAAATAACACGATAAACCATTTCTTTTCCAAAATCAAATGCGTTTTACATTGATACTATCACATTACTTGTAAAAAAAGTTGGAAACACTCAATACTGAGTGAAGGAGATGAAGACAAGAAATCACAGGAGGAAATGGAATGGAATATGAGAAATGGCTCAAAATTAAATGCCAGCATTTGAAATCGGTGGTCAGAGACAATAGTAAATATTTGTATATAATAGTACTAAATATTTGAAAAAAATTCCAATGGTCGTGTTCCTTGATATGTATCCTTAAATGCATACAATTGACAGTGAATGTTTCATAATCAATTTTATCTTTTTATTATCATAAATATAATGATATCAGCATTTTCATGTCTGCGATCAAGTCCGTCATGAATATACATAATTTATCATTTATAAATATTCAATGTATTGTTTATATAATTGTTATTGTAGGTTGTAGATGACTCGATTTGAAAATCCGATAAAATATTGAAAGAAGGATATTTGTATTATAGTGCATTAGACAACACTTAATAGGACCTGAACATGAAAGATTATAGTTTGTAAATATTTATATAAAACAACGTAATAGAATTTCCATCAAATAATAAATAACAATAAAATAATCAAAATGTTTGCTCTCTTTTGATGAAAAATCGTATTTCACTCTGTTCAAATTTCCTCCTCCCATGATCCTTGACAAAACTTCCGTATAAAAGGTTTTGAACCGCACCATTCTGCTCTAATTCCTATTGATGAGTTTTCATATGGGAGGGAAAATTGAAATTTTAGGGACTGGCAGAACTATGAATTTCACCTTACACAGCTAAATATTCCCAGTGAAATCTTTGTGAGTGGACTGTAACTTAATAACCAGCATATATTTGTCCGCTACCTACTATTAAAAGTTACATGCAGCGTACTTTCTCAAAAGGGTACCTGAATTAGTTACTTGAAGGAAACAACGACATATAATAAAATGAATTATGATATAATTAGAGATGAAATGAAAAACTGCGGAGGTAATCGAATCTAAACATAGACGACTTTACATTGAATATTTACGCATATAAAGGTGGTCTCTCAAAAACGGGTCATAGAAATTGTAATTTTTAAAAACTCGATATTTGTTTGAAACTTTTACAAAATAAGACATACTTGAGAAAAGGTATATTCTAGTTTATTTTTTTCATAAATTATTTCTTTATATCTTTCAGCCTTTGGTGAAAGAATCTTCATGTATTACATTAAAGCAGAAAATTTGGAAATCTGTTATTTAAAAAACTTCAGCTTGTGTGCATTATTAAAGTATTTCTTTATAATTCATTTTGTTTTTCTTATTAACCCTTATGATGCTTGGAGAATATTGTAAGGCTCTCCATATATTTCATACGATAATGGGTTACATTATACGGTCATCAAAAATATGCAAAGCTATACATTATTTTTGTAGCATTATAGGGGTTTATAGACCTAGAGAGTCTCATATTGTCACAGTAGAGACCGTTTGCCGTGTTTTCGAGAATGTGGATTTAAGCTCATGTAAGATTCTATAAAATGATACCATCTATTGTAAAATTATGAGTAAATGACAAAAGAAGGCATTTGTTGATGAAAAAATGTAAAATAAAACTGTTAAAGCGGTTGTTATAAAGTTAATATAAATGAAGTTACAATAATTTATATTAAATTAATGTAAATTGAAGTCTTTAGGTAACGTATTACTCAGATGTCAAACCGAACGAGAAATACAAGGTGTGACCAAGAAAAGACCAGACTGATTTTATTCTGCGCAAATTCAACGGATCGAAACAAGGCACAGTCCGCCATCTAGCGACACATATGACGACTAAAACGAGAGGTGTTGCGTTTTTTACGAGTCGTCGAGTCGAGTCGTTACGCAGCCGCCGCGGTACGTGCATTAACCTGTCCGTCGCCACGTGCAACGACAGCAATGAAGGAGCTAGAAAAACAGCGTGTGTGCCTGAAGTTTTGTTTCGAACTTGGCAAAAGTGACACGAAGACATCTGGAATGATTCAGCAAGCCTTTGTTAATGAAGCTATGAGTCAAAGCCAGTGTTTTGAGTAGTACAGTCGTTTTAAATCGGGCATAACCTCGATAGATGAAGATTCGCGAACGAGGCGGTCTTCCACTTCTACAGACCCCAACCATGTCAAATTGGTGAGAGATTTGGTGTGGGCAAATCGTCGATTAATTGTTAGGGAGATAGCCGAGGCAGTGAACATAAGTTTTGGATCCTGTAAGGCAATTTTGACAGACATTTTGGGCATGATGCGCGTCTCATCAAAATTCGTCCCGCGGGTGCTGACTGATGAACATGAGACTTTCGCCAGAACCGGAACTTCCGTGATCCCGCAGCTACCCTACTCTCCAGACTCGGTGGCTCCGTCAGACTTTTTTTTGTTTCCAAAATTTTAATCAAGCTTGAAAGGGCGCCGAATTTGACTCTATTGCAGGCATCAAAACTAATTGTATGGCGAACCTGAAGGTGACCCCTAAGGCGGCATATCAGGCAGGGTTCGAGAGCTGGAAGCAATATTGGAGAAGATGTGTCGTCAGCCAAGACATGTACTTTGAGGGCGACAAGTTCGATAAATGTCGAATGTTCGATATCCGTCGAAATAAACAAGCCAAAACATCAGTCCTGCCTTTTTTTGATAACAACTTGTGTTCACAATTTTAACGCATTAACCACAAAATCAATAAATACTGTTTATTTAAGTACTAAAACTTCATTGGTATTGAAATATATTAGTGATACTAACCTTGAGTACTGCAACAAGCAATACGGTATTGCATATACATTGCCTATACGTAAGGATACTACAACCCCGTCATTGCTATGCCGGTATTAGGGATTTAGACCATTAGGAGCATACATGTAAACACCTCACCCCCTCTCCCTCATAAATCACCTTTTTCGACGTCAATATACTCACCAATGAAAAATTCGACATCTCTATCTAAGAAAGACGATACAGTCCCCTGGTGAATATGCTTCCAACGTACTAATTTTGCGTGGCAAACTTGCCAACTGCGATGAGTCTAGTTGGCAGGAATTCAGCTGAAAGTAACTTTCTGCGGATCTATAAATAAGGGATGCATAGAAAAAACTCTTTTGTTCTGTTTCTAAAGAAATTACATGGTTAATTGCTAAACATCCAATTATTGATACTCGCATAAAAGTATAAAACTTATAAGTTGACTAAAATTTCAATAACTAACAAATTAATACTATATCTAATTTAGACCGCGTACTTATAACCTTGTATTTTAACTCATTGAATTGATACTGTAATATATATATATATATATATATATATATATATATATATATATATATATACATATATATATATATACATATACATATACATACATACATATACATATATATATATATATATATATATATATATATATATATATATATATATATATATATATATATGTGTGTGTGTGTGTGTGTGTGTATATATATAAACATATATAGTTTTTTAAAACATAGAAAAAAAAGGAAGGACACTCACATATGGAATTTTGGAATTTCGATGGCACGGCCGTCGTCATCAGAATCTGATTTGTTTTAAAAATCTATTTCTATGTTTTGTTTTGCGGATTTGACAGCTCAACGAATTAAATCATAGAAAGGAAAGTAGAGATTGAATATACAGAACGATATACGTGTTTAGCTATTAATGGCACAGGCATGAAATAATAGGGGAAATTTAAGAAAGATAACGCACACATGCATTGCAATTTTCGGTGGTCACATCCACTTAGCTCAGCAGATTGAAAAGAACTTGTCAATGCCGCCACTGACACTCAACAATTAAACCATCGGAGGAACAAGACATATTACAGATAAAAGAGGATTTATAGGTTTTTAGGGTGTGATGTAATCCACTTTTGTAATCGAAAGAAAAAAAGAGTATCCAACCCCTATCCTTTCCTCAGGAGGGTCAGGGCGCTTGGGGCGCCGAGAATTGGAAGCGTGTCGCAATTGAGGGACTTCAGACAAAACCTGGCCCCTGATCTAATGAGGCGAGGGTTGGAGAAATCCTTACCTCCTTCAGAACCAGTGAAAAAGTACCTACCTTTCATACTGACGCTTTACCTTTCTAACTATCCATCTTCCGTGGCACCTTTGATGGGAATCCAATCTGCTCTACACTCCTCCCTCTCCGCTGTTCCCCTCGCCTGGCTCCCACTTGGAACATCATACTCTTCCGACCGTTGATCCATCTGGGCTCCCTCCGCCCACAATCGCGCGAATCTCCCCCTCAAGTGGGACTGTTCTCCTCTATTACCGTATCCAAGCGACGAAAATAGCTTTCGGTTCACTTTTCTTTTGCCACTCATCTCTTTCAAAATCCCTCTCTCTCCTTCTCTTTGGTTTGTTGTCCACCGTCGGGACGAATTTCCCAGGAATACCTCGCCTCGGGCCTCACCTGCCACGTTGCGTCTCTTCCGTCAAAGTTTTGAATGAATTTACGAATAAAGCTAACGATATTTGATCTTCCTTGAGTAACTTTTCCGTCTCTTCCTCTCGTGGAATTCATCCGCGCTCCAAATGATCTTACGTGAACAATTTAATGTGACATTCCACGAATAACATCAGGGGTTAGTACTGCGTATGATACAAAATGATTTAAAGGTTTGGTAAACGTTTTCCTTTTTCACAGGTGCGTTTTCTCAAAACCATCTGCGTCATTATCAAAATTAGTATTTCGAAGTTTTTTTGCCTTCAATTACAATATTCGCTATATTAAACTTAATACCATGATAGTTCCCTGCTAAACTTCTCTCCTAATTTGTTCTAATTGTCCCTTGGTCTTTCACGTGGGATCTTGCATTATATTTTCTATTCGGCAAGGGGCTAACTAATCCGTTAGACATAATATGTTCTCATTCAAGTGCTTCTTTATTGCCGTACGGGCCTACTTTTCCTCTTCTGCGCATCTATTTTCTTTCTCAGTCCTTAATTTGCCCTCCCGTTTTTATTTTAAGTAATCTCTTCTAGTACCATGCATGAAAGCTTTTATTTTTTCCTGGTCCATTCACCAAACATTTCATATGCCATGCTCCATACTAACGTTTTGACAACCTGCTCCCATGTTTGCGCTTTTAGATTCCTCGAACAAAAAAGTGTCTCTTCTTTTTGAAAGCCTTCTCGGCATGAGCTATTCTTTAATTTCATAACAGCCGTCATTTTCGAGTGGGAAGTAAAAATCCATATTAAACCGTAGACTTTTAATTTTTAAACATCAAAATTAGCAAATTTGTTTGCATGCATTGGTATTTTATTAGCAAGAAGCCCCAATTATCATGCACCCTTCATTTTCCCTTTATTCCAATCTCTTTGGCTAACGCCTCATTGCCTGATAACTCCCCCTTTAGCACCTTCTCACAATTACAAACCTCAGCATCTCTACCTGATTCTGATCTCCCGACCAACCTTTCTAGTATCCCTCTTCACTAGCCACTCTCTCCTATTACCGTATCCAAGCAACTAAAACCTTTTCCTGCGCGGATTATTTTGTTTCTTTTCTAATTTTTTCAGAAATTCGAGTACGCTACCTCTTTTCATCGCTATGATGCCCCCCGTCAGGATGAGTCTTCAAAAATATCTCACCTCGAATCTCCCCCGTCAAGTCTTGCCTATTCCATTACAGTTCCAAATGGATTTGTGAGTGATGAATCCAATATCATCTTTCCGTACTCTTTGTCCGCGGATTTCTTTTGGGCTTTAAATAGTTTTGTGGGGGTAATAATACGTGGAATTACAGGAATGAGATAAGAAGTGTGTACTTCGTCCCATATTAACTGATAAATATTTTATTTTATGCTTGTTACTTTCTTCAATTGAATTCCTTCCATCTAAATCCAATTTGTTGACTGATGTCACGTGACATTTTTCATTTATACAAGGCTACCGTTTCGACCGAAGGATGTCATGTTGGTACGCAGTATTACAACTATGACCACCATGATGATTTGAATTATATTCCTAACATTAATTTGCTGCAGTCCTTCATTCTCAATTAGGCGTTCTTTGTTTTACCCCCTTATAGCTTCTGTATTTAACCTCTCTCTTTATATGTATACTTGTCTCATGGCAAGTATACATTTACTCGACGAACTTCATCCTTTGACGATTCGACGAAAATGCCAATGCATTGACGAAAATACAAGTCAATAAAACGTTCATGAATTAGAACAACCTTATCTATTCAAATATCCTAAGTTTGCAAATAAAAAAGCAGGAGGCACCTTAGATCAGTTTATACAACATAATTAATTGGAAGCTTTCGCAAGAGTAAGCGCATCTTATATGAATCACTCCTTTTTGGAATACCTTCCCTATGAGGAACTTATTTTGATATGTTTTCACATAATATCTCTCGTTCATATAGGGCCATTGTTTTCCCAAAGGACCTCACGTTTGTGTGGGTTGCATAGACATAATTCTCGCCATCACCATCGTCGGGAAAGGGATTTTAGGATTTAGTTAAATCGTCAAAATTAGATTAAGACAATATATGCTAAAGAAAAAGTATGCTACTTCTCTGTTTCAATGCAGCCTCTCATTATTGACTATTATATGCTTGTTTTTCCGCCCCTGTTATCTCCACTGTTTCTCCTCAATTTTAATTTGTACACTCTATTCCATTAGACCTCTTTCACGGGATCTCTCCTTTAATTTATCCTTCATTTATCTTTTTAATCAATCTAGTGTGCTTCAAGGTGTATTTGATTCATCAAATTTTTTCTCATCGAAGAGTTCTCCCTTTCATCTTTTTATCTTCTCATATATATAATCCCTATTCTTGGTTTCATCTGTTTTTTATCATTAACCATATCCGGTCACAATATTAAAGCTCTATATTTCTTGGTCCGCTTTTTCTTGTTTTCCATTTTTTGATTCGAAGAGTTACATACTCCATCTGATCATTTTGTGGAACTGATTTTGACCTGATCGGAACTTTCCAGAAACCCATTGTAATTTAAACACAGTAATTGCTTCGTTTTTGTGAATAACTTTTTGGGTTTGAGGTATTCCTCGCTTTGCTCTGTGTCGGACGACCATGTTCATGTGGGAAATAAAAATTGATGTGTAAACAATGGTTTTTTTTTAGTTAAAAATTGATTAGTAAACAATGGCAATACTTTTAAAATTGCTCTAAATTGAAATCGTTTTTTTTACCTTGGGATAAGCTTAGAAAAGAGGCTTAGTTATTAAGTTTTCTTAACTTTGACTTCCGCCTCAATTGTCTGTCGACCCCTCCCTCATCATACTCTCATCACCAGACCACTCCCACATTCATACACCTACCCCATCTCTCTCCAAACCCCTTCCCATGACCACCACCGCTAACTCTATTTCCGTGTTGGAGTGGAGACGCTTTTCTTTCCTGTAACCTTATCCTAGGGACTAAAACACCTTTGTGCGAGAATCGCTTTTCTTTTGCCTTCCTTTTCTTTCGGTTTCCCGCTGTTCCTCGTCATTGTTCTGATTGTCACCGTCGGAGCAGTTCCCCCGACAATATCTTGCCTCAGATCTTTCATTCCACGAGAAGTCCCTTCCGTCACCGGACTGAATGAATTTCCTAGAAAAGCTAAATTGGATCAATTTCCAAAATCATTTCCCTGTACCTTACGTCCGTGGGCTTCACCTGCGTTCTTATAAGTATCATATAAAAGGATAAAGAACATTTGCTTGTATCTTCTTTCGATGAAATTTGTTCCCAATTTAAACAAATTGTTCGCAGTCTCCATGTAATATTTCTTGTTCTATCAGGATAACTATTTTACTTTACGAAATTTTGCTGGTGCGATACCTCGCAGCAACTGCGTTTTAATAGCATTATTGTTTCATTCCTAAGATTAAAGAAGGATTACTAAAACCCTCTATTTTCTATATTAGACGTAAATTCCCCCACTCACTGGTATCCAAACTGTTTAATATCAATCTCAATTTGTTCGATGCACTTGCTCTTAGCCTTCCTAGCGGAACCTTCCAATTCATTTTCTCATTATTATGATGCTAATAAATTGAATGCGTCATAAGATATTTCTGATAATGCTTTTGCAACTTTCGGATCTATGAACAAAAAAACTTGCCTCTCCTTCATAAATGCTTCTTCGGCTTGAGCTATTCATCGCACGATATCGGTTGACCATATTCGTATAGGAAATAAAAATCGAGGCCTAGTCGTCAAGTATTCGTCCCTGCAGTCCAATTACGCTGGCGTCCCCTTGCGGCAACCTCATCGTCAGACTGATGCCCTATCGGCGCCCCACTTCACAATCTCACACGTCTCCATCTCTTCCAAAGGCTCATTCTACGACCAACCTCGCTAAACCCCATTTTTCGAAAGGATACGAGTCTCTCTCCTGGTACCTTATCCAACCGAACAAAATATTTTCCCTGCGGATCTTTTTCTTTTGCCTTTTATTCTGTAATTTCTCTTCATTGCTCTGATAGCAATCGTTGGGGCAGACCTTCCAAGAATATCTCTTCTCAGATTTCACCTTCTGCGTATCATCCCTTTCATTAACATTGTCATTGAATTTCTGAGAAAAGCTGACGAGATTCAATTTTCCTTGTGCCATTTTTCCGCCTGTCCTAGGCGCAGATACCTCTCGCACCCTTTATTCCACCCGCTAAGTTTTAGTCATTGCTGGCATTTTATAATGCCTGCTTATTTAGTCTCATATAAGTTTATAAATACTTGTCCACTCTATTCATTTCATCACCAAAATAGCAAATTATTGACATCTTTACATCAAACATCTCACAACAAACTCGTTTCAACCCAAGTACCCGATTTTGTTGCGGAAGTGAGATGATCAAGGTCAAAGTTTAGTTTGAATCAACTGTAAGAAAATAAGATTAAAAAAATGAAACATGATCTATTACCTGTGAATGAAATTAAGTGTAAGCCACAAGACGAAACCACAATTAGTTCAAGATGTGGGCATCAATTAATTCAGATTGAATGGAAACGAATTAGCTTGCTTCGTTCACATCAAGTCAAAACAGAAAATTGAGAAGGCATACATGCTTCCTGGGAAGCAGTGGGTGCATCATTTTGAAGCTATAGTGCGAAAATAATAAAAAAATCTATCATGTGAAAATAATAAAAAGACCTATCATGTGAAAAAGCAGAACTTGGTGAATTTTTCGCTACAAGGAGAGTAAATAGAAAATATTGAATCTTTCACTTATCATGAAAGTATCATGAAATATAGCGGTCGAATGGCTCTTATGTTACAGAAGAATAAGTTTGCAGACGAGGCAAAAACTTGTAATGATATTCCCGTAAATTTTGGCGCACTATGAATCAGAGACACGGACAATTGAAAACCAAATGAGAGTGCTAGAGAATTGATTCCGCGCTGATGCTACGAAAATGGGAAGTTGAGTGGAAAACAGGGTGGCTTGCAGAAGCATTTAGGAGGTAAAGAGAAGTGATAATAAGGAAAAGAGGGAAGAGGAGGTTCAAGTTAAATTGGAAATAAATGCAAGTATAGCGAATTTGTCGGAAAATTAACAGAAGAAACAATACAATGAAAAATTCTCACGAGGGAAGTCAACGAACATACGATATTTGTAGGCCAAGGAAAGAGGAATTTACTCGAAAGGGAGGAGGCAAATATTGCGGTCAAGAATGTAGAGAAACAATCAAACTAAGGAAATCAGGACTACAGATGACGATATCAATATGAATTTGAGTTAGTGTTTAATTGGAAAAACGGAATTTGACAAGTCCATCCCTTCATACGTTACGGCTCACTTCAAACCACCGGTGGGCTTCGCGCGTGCCAAAATATTTTCCTCAACTCGACGCAGAAGGACCACCGCCCTGAATTCAAACCCTTTCGGCAAGGCCAATCCCCGAGCCCTTTATCCCTCTCTCTCTCCCTCTCTCCTGGATGGATTTATGGGGTCCAGGGGTCTCTATCGACCCCCGCAGCCCGACATTGTCCCTCCCTCTCCCCAACCTCACCTCTTCCCTCCCCCAGAATCCAATCTTACACGAGCCCCATCAAATACGCCCCCTAGTCTCTCCCCTCCTTACAACTGCACCCACTCATCCCCCTCCCCGTTTCCAGACTCCTGAAGTACTGAGCACCGCGAACAGGCTCGTGTTCCGCGGGGTGTTGTGCTCCGCGATGGCCGCCGGACCAGTTGTATTCCCCGGCATACCTGGGGCCCCATGGGGCCGAGAATACCAAAATGAGAGCAGCCTAAGGGTTAATAATCGAAACGAGGGACGGGTAACGTCGGGCGGTGGCACATACTTTGGCTTTCCTGTGGCCACGTTTTGGCAATGAAAGCCTCAAACAATCTTTCGTTGAGGGTCATTTGCTCGGAGTTCGGTTCGATGGAATTGGAAGAGTTACCAAATTTCCAAGAGTTTGAATACAATGTCTATAGTATGCCTTTGCAACAGTCGTAGAAAAGTGAATCCTAAAAAAAATTAAACTGTGGATACATCAACAGACTGACTTTCGTAGCAATGCAAGTACATTAATTATTTTCACCACTCGCTGAAAATTGGTCTAACCCCACGCAAAAATTGCTATGGTCAACGTATAGAAATTCTTTAAAAATGGCTGTGGGATACTAAGCGTATATTTCAAATCTCTAGCAGAACATTTTCTAAGTGATTTTGCTATTTTGAAATTAGACGTTGCTCTCACAGCATTCGTGAGAAATTAGATGCAAACGATTCTGTAGTTACAGGAGTTTGTCCATCTATGTCAATACTGATGAGAAATCTATTGGATCACTGTGTTATCACCGTTAAAGTAGTTATTCGAGTTTACGCGTTCATTTGCGGCTTATTCGATCAAATTCTATTTCAGAGAATAGTGGTAATGCCGATGTCTTAGTTAGAAACATTAGACGCTTCTTTTGGTCTCAATCTCTTGCTCCATTAAGGAACATGAATATATAGATACGGGAGGAGCATCAGGAGTTCCAATGGGATGAGTATGACTTTTTTGTTACGGTGGAAAACTACGAAATAATGGGGAGAGCGTGAGACTCTCACGATGAGTATTGAGCCCAAAACCTTTTGAAGCTATTCATGGTGTACGCCAGTGAGCCGTAATCAAAAGCCTGTATAACCGGAAAAGAATGTTTTTTAAAAGTCTAAGAAATAAAATTTCTACAGAGATACTTGTGGCATATCCTCACACATGTATGCTTTTGACGCCATTCAATATCTCGATTGAAAAGGCTGAATGATGACGGAGGAACTTTTCGGAAAGGTAGTGAAAAACTAAATAAAAAATACATTCTCGTCTTTTGGGTGAAAATGGTCCCAGACATATAAAGGAAAAGAATTTGTATCAGAAGAAAGCCTCTGAAGGTAAAACTGAATGCTTCGCGATTGAGTTAACTTGAGAACGAAATTGTATGCAGAAATAAATCCTAAAAAACTTAGGCTAGTTGTGATTTCTATCTGGATTACTCTATTCTTGGCATACATATTTCTTATGGAAGTACTTGCGACAGTATGCCGCATGTCTATTCCACCACTTCCTTTAGATAGGTAGTCAGTGGTAGGCAGAAAATTGAAAAAGGCGTGGTAAAATAAAACCTTTCGTAGCTAAAAGTATATATGGGTCGTCTGAATTTAACGTTGTGAAAGTTTTGTTAAGTACACGCACTGGAGAATTTTAGTTTCAACTTATAATACCTAGGCTTCCCCAGAAATTGATCCAGAGCTTTGCTATTGAGAAGACGTGACTCATTCGTTTCCCAAGAAAACACATTGGAAATGTGATTACATTTAATGAAATATTATAAAAGAAGAGTACACAGACTTGGGTTAATTTTTGGATACTTTTTTCATCTATTACATTTTTTCATTAAAAAAGTCTCAGAAAAATGCAAATCATCCAATAATACGAGTATATATAATTTAAAGTGATTAGGGAACTTCAGGTTTCCTCAATTTGAAGGGAATTTTACAGTGCTCAATTTTCATTCTGATATTTATAATTCGTACTTGGTATAGACCTTGAGGCGTGATTGTACTATAATTCGAGTAATATTAAATGGCACCGTTGGGAAAAATTTGTATTCTCAGCTTCGGATTATGAGAAATTCACAGCAATTCTGTTCACTGAACTGTTCACTTAGCAGGGATGAAAGATTTTGCGATTGAAATGGACTGAATGGTGGTGACTGAAAGTCGGAAATCGTGTCGTATTCTTCTCATATACATATATTTTCCGATTCCTTTTCATCAGCTTTCTAAGCGGTGGCCCAATTCAACTGTGTACGCTATGTCCTCTTCGCCGTAGGTGGAAAAGGGAACTTTTTCCACGTAGGAGGCAGTTAGACCCCGTAGACACCCATCAGACCTTTCATTTTGATTTGTGTTCAACTTACATATTTTACATAATTGTGGTATATATAGCCTCAAATTTATCCTTACATAAAAGGATAAATTTGACGTATTTTTTTCGGATCTTTTGTTCCAGAAGTTATTTTATAGAATTTATGTTTGCGTATTTTATCTGTTTAAGAGATTTAAGAAACCATGTAAAAGAGCAAAAGAGGAACTCAAATGAACTCGAAATATTCAAATCGATTTTTCCTGAGAATTATGCACAGAAGCCCTTATTTTAACACCAAAACTGATGCTTAGTTAACGGACTTGCGTACAATCAGAGGCAAAGCTGGATCCGGTTTTCAAATGAAATTACCGACGGATATATGCATGTATGTTAAGGCAAGGTAATATCCAACACATATTTTATGATTATCTACATCCAGAGGAATGGATCAAAACGTTTTCTCTGATGTCCCGCATTAGTGTTACTGAAACGACTGTTCTCATATCGTGCGTGGTCTTATTAAAAGCACAAATATTAGTGCTCACTGTTTCTCGTGTCGTTTGGTGGAAATTATGCATGCTGGAGGATTACTAAAACTTGTTCTCCCGCGCGTTTTGTTTACATTGGCCATGACCAAGTAAATAAACGAGCAATATATGCATCATACTTTCAGTTTTATGGTTTTCCTTAATTGGTTGAAGGAGAAAATAGGGGATGTGTAGTAGTTTTTTATGTGTCCGCTTGTTCATTAATCATCTAAAGTTCCCGATGGATTCAAAGGTATCTTTATTTAACCCAGTTACCACGGTTTGGGTGAGTGAGAGAGACCAAAAACGCGATTCATTGAGGGCCTCCACATAGCCACACACATATCATCACTTCCTGGTGCAGATTGAGGATTCACCAATGGAATGGTAACAGTTACCTTCTTGAAATACTCTACAATCCGTTAGCACCACCCTTATTCCAGCTGAAATTTTCTCCTAGACAGAAAGATTTCCATGAATCGGTCATGCAATATGGATTTCCCACAGTGGACCATAAATTCATAAATTTCAAAAAAATTATTTAAAAATCACTTAAATATTTAAATTTATAAAATATTTGATTCTCATCGTCAGATCACTAATAAACTAATTTGACAAAGGGAACAAGTGGACAAAAGCACTTCTTTTAAACACCAGCCTTTGGAAACGCAGGATCCCATTCTTCGACGAAACTTCTTTGTTTGACGAAACCGTCGCACGTGTTTAATGCCACCGAAGACGTCAAATTCGCGAGCCGCGTACACAGATTAAGAGGTGGATTTTCATACGCCCACCTCCTGGCCACGGATGCATAGATGAGGTCTCTTCCTGGATGACCCCTCTTAGAGCTTCTCGCCACTCGGGGCCTCGCACGTGGGAAGTGCCTCTTAAGGGGGGACGGAAAGCCGGTCGCGCATCGTGGGGTGACCGAGAGCGAGACGGGTCATGGGCGCATCCGCTTGAGGGGGGGGATGAATCCTAACATTGCGTCAGTCTGAGCACTCTGAGACTTAGAACAGGGGGAATATAGTCGACTGCTTATGGATGATAATCAGAACGCAGAGCCCGTCCGCCATTTTAGCCCCAAATTGAAAAAGGGCGTACTACGCGAAATATCTTGTTCCTTTCCGAAGGAAAAATCGAATGAAATTATACAAAGAGAAAATATAAAATCCTCTGAATCTAATGTTAAGAACTTTTATCGAGACAAATAGGATAGCTTGAAACATCAAACTTTTTGGTGTAATTTACAGGCTCCAGGTTATAAATTGGTGGTATTTTTTGTAAAGATTTTAGGCGGTTTCGGCCACAATTTAAGGGGTTTTCCAGTCGTTACTTTTACTCCCAATTTGTCACTTAATAAATGCGGGATATTGATGATTCAATAGCCATCAAGACTGACCCTTTTCCATTATGTTCAATCAATGTTTTTGAATTAAAGGCGCAAGCATTTCACCGATAAGTGATATCGAAATTTTCAAAATAATCGATATGCGCCGTTTCTTCATTTGGCTTATCAATTAATGCTACGTGTCTCTTTATTCAGCTAGGGACCAAAAAAGTGTTTCCTGCCTCAATTAATCCTCCTCATGCATTCGTGGGAATTTTCCAGTCATCCAGTTCCTACTGGGATTACGGCATGGAACTCTCACTCTGATTTCCATTCTCATCTGTTCTAATGGGTTATTCCCTTTAGGTTTTCAAAAACGTCAGATGAAATTGTCAATAACTCACACATCTCCCTTTAAAATAATTTATTTTTTTAATATCCTTTTCCCATGAATTTTTGTTTTTAAATGACCCATTTTCGTCTGCTGACAGAAGGTAAAAATTAAGGCGTGTTGTGATTTTTATATGTGGTCATAGTTAATGCAGCATTTCTTTTCAGGCTGTGCAGTAAATTTACGGTACTGTATACAAATATAAAGCATATTGGCCTATTCGGTAAGTCATTTGAAAACCTTAAGCACAAAAGAAAATTATGGAAAATGATTGTGATAGATGGAATTTGATAAATTCAATTAATTGTGAAGGTTTTATATATATATATATATATATATATATATATATATATATATATATATATATATATATATATATATATATATACACACACACACACATATATATATATATATTTATATATATAATCCCTCCCATGGCCTACAACCTTGTCGTGGTGGAAGGGCTTGTGTGTTTCCGATTACCCCTAGAGCTGTGCTGGCGGGAGTAATAATAATTACTCCTGGAAGGGTCACCCATGCCAGATAGGTCGAAGGTTAGGAGCCAGACGAAAGGTAGTCCACGCAGCGTCTGTTCCTCAGTGAGGCGGCTGCAATGGCGTCTGACCCCAGTGGGGCGGCCATTAAGTGATGGTGTCACGTTAAAAACACTATTGAGGAAGGCAACGGGAAACCACCTCAATTATCATTCTCAAGAAAATATGATGGACGCAAAACAGAAATTGAGTCCTGGCAACTGCGGGACTCGGCCCGCGGGGCCGTGTGTCGTGCCCGGCAGCGGGGGAGGCAAGGCTTCCGCGGTCGTCATCACACGAAATCCTTGCGAGGGAGAAATAACAGCAGCAGGACAGAAGATGCAGAAGAAGACGAAAGTAGTACGAATAGGAACCTGGAACGTCAGGACAATGTTGAGGTGAGGCAAATTAGAAAATATTAAGCGAGAGATGGAAAGAGGTAATATAGATGTTTTAGGTCTCTGCGAGGTGAGATGGAAGGATAGCGGGGATTACTGGAGTGACAATTATAGAGTGATATACAGCGGCGGGGACGAGAGCCAACGAGGGGTTGCCGTAATTTTAAATAAAGTGGTAGGAAGAAGCCTAGTCAACATAGAGCAAGCGACTGATAGAATTTTACTCGTAGAGATTAAAGCAGAGCCGACGAACTTGGTCATTGTTCAGGTATACATGCCACCGAGCAACCACAACGAGGAAGAAGTTGATAGGATGTACGATGTGTTAGAGGATATCATCGCGAGTGTTCCTGCAGGGAAACATTTGATAGTGATGGGGGATTGGAATGCGACGGTAGGCGAAGGAAGAGATGGGGGTGAGGTGGGGGACTATGGGTTAGGCACGAGGAATGAACGCGGGGAGAAAGCAATTGAATTCTGCAGGAGACAGGGCTTAGTCATCACCAACACATGGTTTAGACACCACAAAAGGCGTAGGTAAACATGGAAAATGCCAGGTGACTCAGAAAGGTATCAGTTAGATTGTATTATGGTTAGGCACAGGTTTAGGAACAGTGTGATAAATTCGCACAGTTTCCCAGGAGCAGATGCGGACTCTGACCACAATTTAGTTGTTATGAAATGCAACGTTCGTTTCAAGAAGATAAGGCAAGGGCGGCGGGTTAGGAAATGGAATTTAGAAGCATTAAATGGATTAACGAGGAAGGAGTATCAGCAGGCTGTAGAGAAAATAATGGAAAACGATAAAGAACTGAGTACTATCGAAGAAAAATGGGAATGTATCAAGAAAGGGATATTGGAAGCCGCTAAAGACACTATAGGAACCGTTAACGGGGAAAGGATAAGGAAACCATGGGTAACGGATGAAATGATTGCAAAGATGGATGAGAGGAGAAGATGGAAAAATGTAAACACAGAGTTAGGTAAAATGAAGTACAAAGAGTTAAACAATAAATTAAGAAGGGCCACAAATAAAGCCAAAGAAGAATGGTGGAAAACGCAATGCGAGGATATGGAAAATTTACAGAAGAAGGGTGAAATTGGTGCTCTATACAGCAAGGTTAAGTTATTATCGGGAAGTAAGAAGGCAAGATCTGTGCTAACAGTGAAAGATAAGTGGGGTAAGATAATAGTTGAACCAGGAAAAATCCAAGAGAGGTGGAAGGAATATATAGAAACACTGTATGGTAAAGAACATAGGCCGACAAGGTTAGACATAGAAAAGAAACATGACGTAGAAGAAGATAGCTTAGGTCCAGGCATACTCGACGATGAAATAGAAAGGGCACTAAAGGAGATGAAAGCAAATAAGGCCGTGGGGGTGGACAACATTCCGGTAGAAGTGTTGAAATGGTTAGGAAAAGGTGGGAAGAAGGCCATATATGGACTGATTCGTAGTATCTATGAGGAAGGAATCTAGCCGGAAGATTTTGTGAGATCGGTGTTAGTTCCTATTCCAAAAAAGGCAAAGTCTACGTCATGTGAGGATTACAGAACAATAAGTTTGATATCCCACGCAGCTAAAGTTATTCTCAGGATCATCAACAAAAGGATAGAGAGTAAGGCAAATGATTACTTAGGGGATGATCAGTTTGGCTTTAGGAAAGGAAGAGGTACGCGTGATGCCATTGCAGTAATGAGATCACTAATCAAGAGGAATATAGAATACAATCAGGACGTTTTTGCCTGTTTTGTAGATTTCGAAAAAGCGTTTGATAGAGTGAATTGGGAAAAATTAATGCGTGTATTGCAAAAAATAGGAATGGATTGGAGGGACAGGAGACTGATCCGCAACCTGTACATGTCTCAGACTGCTCAGGTGCGAGTGGGGAATGGAGAGTCCGGATGGGCAGTGTTAGGAAGAGGTGTAAGGCAGGGTTGCCCATTGTCACCGGTACTGTTCAACGTATATGTAGAGGAAATGATTAAAGAGGCATGGGAAGAACTGGAGGTAGGAATGAAAGTCGGAGGGGAATTCGTAAAATCGGTTAGGTTTGCTGATGACCAAGCATTAGTTGCTCAGTCAGCCAAGGGGTTGCAAGCATTGCTGAGTGAATTGGAGGTTCAGTGCGATAAATATGGGATGAGAATCAATATTAATAAAACAAAGGTAATGCGATTTTCCAGAAAGAAAAAGGCTAAGCTAAATATTAAAATAGGCGGGGAAAAAATAGAGCAGGTAGAACAGTTTACATATCTCGGAAGTGTTTTGGACCAATACGGTCAAAGTAGTAGGGACGTAAGGAGAAAAATTGCGCTAGGCAAGGAGGCTTTCTCAAGGAGGAGGGAGTTGATGACGGGGACGTTGAGTAGAGATGTTAAGACAAGACTCGTAAAAACTCTGATATGGAGCGTAGCTATGTATGGTGCGGAAACGTGGTCACTGAAGCAGGAGGATAGACGTAGATTGGAGGCTTTTGAAATGTGGGTGTGGAGAAGGATGGAGAAGGTGAAATGGACCGAAAGGAAAACAAATGAGGAAGTACTGGAGATGGTGGGTGAGGAGAGGGGTTTGTTGAGAGAAATCCTATGGAGGCAAGAAAAATGGATGAAAGGCGTATTGAGCGGTAGTGGAATGTTGAAGAAGGTAATAGAGGGGAGAATGTTGGGCAAGCGAGGAAAGGGTAGGAACAGGATAGGGATGTTGGATGGGATGAAGGGAGGAAAGAAGTACACAGAGATGAAGAGGGACCTGATGTAGTTTAGGTTGCTGGATTGGGTTTTGTTTGGAGTTACAAAATATTTATTTGATAGTTGTGTCCATCCAAAAACCTACCTTAAACGGTAGATTACCTAATAATAATAATAATATATATAATGTACAATTAATAATATTATATATATAATAAAGAGTATTAAGTCTTTTTATAAACTATCCTAGATTCAAATACTGAAATATTTCAACAGAATTCAGATGTCTAAAGTATTGTGAAAAAAGAAAAGTTATTATAAGTTCTTTCCGATAATTATTCAATTCGAAGAAGAAAATTTATACGGATGCTGTGAAGTAATGGTTTGACTATCCGAAAATCCAGATAATTGAGATAACCTGTAAAACTGTGTTTCTCACACTGATAAATTTATATATGTATCTATATATATATTATATGTATATATATATATATATGCGGTTAACTTATTTATGTGATCTATATGTGACAATAATATTTTTAGTGTTTTTTTTGAGTTGATTTCATCGTTGAGATTTCATTCCGTCCTGTTGTTTACAATCACCCCGTGATCCGTTGTTAAATTTTGAGAACACATAAAACGAAATAAAACGGTACGAGGGGCCTTCTATCAGCTCCATCCTCTGTTACATTTGTACTCGTCACCTTGTTCGGTGCACTGTTCAGATAAACCACTCTGACGTAATCACGGAGGGCAGAGTGTAAATTGGGAGTTAGCGTCTGTTGGCCATCCGTAATATTCTCGTTGAATTAATCGAATTCATTCACATTGCGGCGTGGAACTAAATGGAGAGACGCAAAGCCACAAAACGACTCAGCTCCATTAGTGCATGTACAGGAAAATGTGTGCCTTTCATGTCAACTGCATTGCATTCATTATATGATATTGATCATTTGCTTTCGTATCGAAGTTAACCCTTTATTTAAAAGCTTGGTAATACGAGGTACAAAATGTGAGTTCATGGTCAGTCTTTTTCGAGTAAATGGGATTTTTTATAGTAATGCTGTTTGTTTAATGACTATTTACTTAATCTTTTAAATTCAAGAGGTACTTCACGATTTGAACAGGGTTGTAGGAATCCATTAAACGAAAATCAACTTTGCATTTCTACTGTTATATTAAATATGCATATATTAAGTGTGATAAAATCTCAGTTCTTACATAACCGAAAGGATTTGGTTTTACAAGTGCAAATTCTCAAATCTGAATGAAGCTATAGCTAAATTTTCAAAGAGCCGACGAGATTGGTTCTGCGC
Source organism: Hetaerina titia (assembly GCA_037158775.1). Taxonomy (NCBI): domain Eukaryota; kingdom Metazoa; phylum Arthropoda; class Insecta; order Odonata; family Calopterygidae; genus Hetaerina; species Hetaerina titia. The sequence goes on from CM073779.1 coordinate 36,378,782, forward strand.
CTTCGTGCGCTGGCCTTGTAGTCCGAATATTGACGGTTTGAATTCTCTCATGGGCCTGGATGGTAGCAGCCATATCAATATGATTCGATGAGGAATACAAACTTAAGGATGGGATCACCAAAAATTGAGCTAGATCTTATTTCTAGAGTTAAGGTTCAAGTAGCTTTGGACTTGGCCATCATTTAAAAATTGAAAACCCATAGGTACGGTTCGGTCCTTGCTGTAATTTTAAAGTATTGCTAAAAGATTGATTTCAACTTGCAACATGAATGACACGTAATTAGTTCGTGGTGTCTCTTAAAACATCCAAATAGTTAAAGATGGTTTCAATCGTAGAAGAATAAAAGGCGTTAAAATTAACCGAATACCATTTGAAGATTTAAGAAACGGCCAACGGTCAAAATTATCGACCATGGTCACTCAGGTGAGAATAAATGCCGACGCTTCAAGTCCGAGGGCAAGATTGTAGCATGGCCAAAGGCTCGCATACAAAGGGTTTGAATCACGTTCGGTAAGAGATTTGGTCTAGATAATTGCTTGCGTGCAGCCCAATTCTCTTTCCTCAAAATACCTGTGTCGAGGTAATTGTATTTAACGGCAATTATACGATATATAAATCTGCTAATGAGTGACACAGCTTATTTATCCATTACCCCTATCTCATTTCCCTTTCCCCATTATCAGATTCTGTACGATTACATATATTTTTTCCTTCAAGGGATAAGATCCAGTAACACTCGACATGATTTTGCTCCAGTTAACGAGAAGTCGCGATAAAATATGGCTCGGGGCCTTGGTGAGTGGGAAGAGGCGGCGGTGTGGGGGGGAGGGTCGGTGGGGATAAACGCCCGCATTCCCTTCCCCAGGGGTCCCCGATTCCGGGGTAGGCCAGTGGCCCAAGCGGGACCGTTCGCCCCGGCGCGGGAGGGGGGAAGGGGAGCCGCTGCCGCCATTTTGCCCGGCCTCGCTCCCCACTCTCTCCCCCCACCCACCAGCTCCTCGCCCCTCCCTTTCCCACCGCTCTCTCTTCCTCCTACCCTAAATCTATATTCTCTTTCCCTTCCTCCGCGAGGTAAACACTCGGACTCCACTCTCTTGCCGGCACACACACATGCAGACCCCTGCGCTGCGAGACCATGCCATCCCCGTTCCCTCCGCCGCCCTTCATTTTCTCCACAGATACGATCTCCGGCGGCCGGAGGAAGAACACCCTCGGACTAGATGTCGTCTGCTCAAGACGTGAGCACACTGCCCTTAGGGACGTGAAGTGAGCGAGCGTCGACTGCGGTGCATCGCCGCACCACCAACCACCACCACATCCTACGTCCTCTCCCTCACCCTCTTTGGCGGAGAGTGCGCTCCCAGCAGGACCTGGCGTTACATGGCGTCCCCACTCCGTCGAAAAAGATTTCATCCTTCCCACCCTCAAGTGAAAGAACTTTTTTTAAGGCGAATCTTTTCTAGTCTTTCACGTCGCCAGGTATGCGTGGCGCTTCCAAGGTGAGGGCTCAGAATAGATTTGTATACACCGTTCGTCGATTGTTATTTATTATTCGATACCGGATCAGTTTTTCGATTTTTGAGCGATTAATTCTACCGTCCACGCGCGACTGATCTCAGTATGTGTTAAAGATAGATACACAATGTGAAGATTGTCCTGAAGATAACATATTCCTCTCGGGCTTCCCTAATTTTTTTCGCACCTTGTTTCGAACCCTATACATTTTTGATCGTGAAAGACTGATGGATGCCTGTGGCGTTCACTTTTATGGCAATGCCAAGCGTGATTGGAACTGTTTCATTGACCGTGAGCCCCGGATTAGCTCTGAGCCAGCTCTTCGCTCAGTTGTCCAATCGACCGAGATTCTCAGGTACGCACATTTATTTTATTACAGGTCAGCCATATTTTTGCATATATATACATACAGATATATATATATATATATATATATATATATATATATATATATATATATATATATATATATATATATATATATATATCTGTATGTATATATATGTGTGTGTGTGTGTGTGTGTATTTTTTTATATATCATCCGCGGTCTCTTTCTCTCAAGATCTTTATCTCTCACGTCCCCAGAACCTTCATGGTACCACTACGACCCAAAAGGTATCCAATTACTTTTGGCCTTTTCATTGTCATACGTTTCATTAGATGTCTTTCCTCTCAGCCTCAGCGTAAACTCTTCCTTAGGACCCAATCAATACATTTTTTCCAATGTGACAGTCATATTACTGCCAGTACTCTAAAACTTCTCCGTTACTGTCATTGTATCAAGGTCCATGACTTGCAAGATCCGGATATATGTTTCACCGCAGTGTATATGAAATATATTTTTCACTGAAGTCTTTGCTTAGTTGATCCTCTTGCAGGCCTTTAGTATGTTATATTTTGGGAAAACGCCACGTCGAATTTTGTATTGATTATATAATATTTAATCTTGATATTTCCTTAAAAATTCGTAAACACAATAAAATTTCAGTTTTGAGAACACAAAAACAAATAAGTGACTTTTTATAATCTTTCTACACTAAAGATTAAAACTATGAACTGAATTTTCGTAAAAACCTCGTTATGTTACTATTCTATATTTTCAGGCTTACGCTGTCTCTGACAGAGACAGCGAAATATTATGACAATTTTTGTCTAGGACAATGTCGTCATAATGATATACTGTTGGCACTTTTTAAAGTTTAATGTCCACCTGTGAACTTAATAATACTTAAGCATTAACTTACACGTCCTTGAAGGCTTAATGTAGAGGATATACTCTGCACAGAGATCCTTTTCAAAACTTCTTCCGATATAATTTAATTTTAGCAATATGAACTATACTTTCTCTACAAAATGGCATCACTTTCGTGTCATAGCACTCTTGCTCTATGTTATTTGATAAGAGTGGTCACATTAGTTCTAATGCTTTTTCTGACGGACATATTGGTCAGACTGAGACTTTTCTGATACTGTAATGTAATTAATCTTAGAGGCAATTTATGTTAGAACAAAAATATTCTTTATATGTTGACAAGAACTCCGTTGGTAGCAGAAGAGCGGTTATTTGATTCACCGACAATTTAAAATGCGTTATACCAGTAACTAGTTTATAGAGAATCCATCATACGAAAACTTGTTTTCCATGTATTAGGTTGGAATTTGATCCCTTAACTATGGGTCGGAAAGTAAGTGCTTTGCCCAACAAAATAACCTGTTTCACAAAACAGCGATAAATTTTTCATGTAATTCCTCCCAAAAGGCTTTGGCAATTATTTCTTACTGCAAGCATCGAAAATTTGACGAGGTTATCCTATCTTGATGAGAAGAGAATATTTTGTGATAAATATAATCATTCTGAATATTAATGTTAATTTATTTTATAAATTTTCTTCCGTTTTAGCTTATAATAATCTAAGGAAAGGAATCTTTCAAAAACTTTTGATCAGTATAATTTTTCATTTTCATGCTTATCTATCAATACATTACAAGTATAAGATTTATAAGATAAGGTTTCCAAAGGAATTCATAGTATTTCGCAGGGAGTTCGATTAAAGGTCATTCAATGACAACCATCTACCTTTTCACGCTGCTAATTTTCAGTCATCGTGACGGTCTTAACGGGGTTCTAGTTGACATTAAAATACTCGGTTTTATTCAAATTGAATGTGGTTTCTTTTCACTAAGTTAATGGGAATAAATTAAATTCGAATCCAATAAATATGCTTAAATATACACAGAGGTTCAGAAAAATTTACTTGAAGACACCTACATATAGATTAAACTGAAATATTATTTTCAGTAGAACGTCAACAAAATAAATTCAAGCTGCAGTAAGTACCCCACGCCACTTAAAAAAATGACTGCGTAGGAAGGGATAACCGTAGCATTACCTCACTCACCCTCACACCACAGAATGTGACAATGATCCTGATATTTTATCAAGATAAAAATTTTGTAAGAGAAGGGTGTCTTCATCGCTCACGTTGGGGAGGGGGAGTGGAGCGTAATTCTCGTTGAACCAAATCGGTAGAGGGATTCACGTGAGTGAGATTAAGTCGTATGTACGGGTGTGCGGAGGGATTTCCATGAGCTACTTGAGTCAATTCCCTCTCGCGCTATCATTCTTTTTCTGTCCCGAAATAAGTAGTGAATGAGATGCGATGAGCGTGATGCGTTACTCTTGATGAGATTTCTCCCACCGCATTCAAAGATGCCCTTTCGAACACGTTTCATCATCTCACTCAGCCTCCGTCTCATCACTCGTTGACCGTCAATCCCGTCGTGGAATCCTCACTGGCCCGACTCAAGGCTGAAACTTCCATAGTGGAAGAGATTTTACAGAAAAGGAATCCACTTGCATCAAAATAAATATTTTCCTTCCTGTTTCAGTTTGAGTTCTCCGATAATGAAGCATCCACTTCAGAAGAAACAGAAGCATGTCTCCTTAGGAAGGTACTGTTGATCGCAGAAAAAAAGCTGTAGCTAAGAGACATCTCCACAAAATGTTATTAAGTCTCACTTGTATGTACAATGTGGTATAAAATTATTTCATTTTCGGAGATCCTTTGAATTTATGTATCAAATTTTTATAAAAATATATTTCTTTAAGACTTTTTTGAAGCTTAGGCAGCCGAGATCTCATTATTAGGGAATACAATTTGGTAATTTGTGGCGGTATGACTTCCACGTAACCTTACTAACGGATTTTAATAACATGAAACCTAAACCGAGATACTTCTACACATTTTATAAATTACGAGTTCTTGTGGCCCAGGAATTTAGGCTTGGCGTAAATAATGCTTTAAATACGATGAATAAAGCGTATTTTATCCGTTGTTATTTTATTTATAAAGAGATACATTTAACCAATTATTAATACAATAATAGTATATAAATATGTAAATCAGGTACACTGCTTATGGAAGACTTAGAAAAGACGATTTTTCATTAGCATTATAATTATATATAGTTCACTGTATATAATATTTACCTATCTGACCAATGATTGCAATAATTAAATACTCATTTATTTATAATGACCAAATCAATTACTACAAATAATATTAATAAGCTGCTTTTCATGTAATTCCTAAACTAAGGAATTAGTTGAATTAGGTTCATCCCCATCGACGTCGTCAAAGTATGTAAAATGTTCCAATAGTTTTGTTCTTTGTATTAATACAGATCTACAAGTCATGCAAAACTGACAGAACATACCTTGTTGAGTTGCTTAGGATTTCGAAGCTCCAATTTTGTCATCTAAGGAATAAAATTAAATACTTTATTTCATCTTAGTAAATGTCTGTTTCTTAGGCAATTACTTAATGATGAACTATGGCTATCTATCAAGATATCATAGTGCAAATTATGACATGCTCATAAAATTCTGCTATTCAAATATTCCATTTTTGCAATTTTTAAAGGACATTAAACATTTTTCTTCTTATTGTAGTTAATTAATAATTATTATATCCTATTTTTTTGAAAACAATATGTAGCCAACAATTGTCATTCCTATTTAAATGTGTTATACATATACCATTAAATATATTATTTAGGATGATGAATTCGACAAATTCCTATAACCTGCTATTTTATTAAATAGCTTTAATTTATTTTTTCATTTAAACTTTCAAAAGCTTCAATATATTTCTCATTTAGCTTTGAATCCTGTTTTAAAAATTTTTTAACCATGTCCCCTTATTTTCTGTATTTAACTTATCCATTTATTCGAGACGCATTTCACAAAAACTGTTTAGTGTATGATATACCATTTCGTCGAAGAGGTCTGCTTAATTCATTTATACTAAGACTAAAGTATTTGCAAACTTCAGTTCTAACGCGAAGCACTCACGTGTAGTTTATAAAGGTCATACTGGAACATCATAAAGACGATATATATATAAATGACAATATAAACTGTAAAAATGTGCAACTGTAAAATCTGTAAAAATGGGGAAATGTGTCTTACACACGCACAAAAACGGCCACCCTTTTTGATGTCTCCAATAATCAAATCACTTTATTATTATCAGCATTCTATTAAATCACATTTTCACAACTCCTCATCTTATGCTATTTGCTTCTCTAAACACTTAAGTAAAGATTAAAGATTAAAATTTTGGTGGTTAACATCAGAAAGAGAATAAATAACTCGCAAGAATTGGGTTCTGTAACGTCATACGGGTAAAAATTGAACGTTAACAGGAATTGGGAACAAATTAGAAGTAATTGTTGGTATCAATTGGTTGCAGTGTACAGGCCTTATTTATGAAATTGTCATACTTAGTTACCGCTCCGTAAAACCTCAGTGCAATTCATCCTATAACGCATTACCAGTCGGTGATTTGAGTACAGAACACAATACCTCGTCCTCTAATTTAAATGCAGCACCATCATGTGTGGGTTGGTGCATGATGTTATATATTTTCGAAGCAGTATCTTGCCCACTGGCAATATCATAGGGAGATAAATGCATCCAGGAAATGTTTCATTTTTCTTCTTAGGTAAGGAAGTCCAGTCATATACTTTCTATGCTAATGTTGCTCTAGAATAGATACTATAATATAAAAGTATTCTCTAGTCCTCACTGAAGTATAAAACTCCTGCGAAGGATATACTAGTTAGCTCACCCATGTTACTCTACGAGCAATTAACGTAACACTTTCAAAAGCTGGATAGTTCTCAAAGTTTCCACTGAAATGCTGGAAGAGTATCTTTATAAACCCGAAATCTTACATTGTGAGTCTGAGTAGATTTCTGGCAGTGCATTTAAAGACGGATTTCCTAAAAGTTTGCAAAGCACCCAGTCACTTGAGGAAACTCCTTAAGAATAAATAAGAACTTAATTTGTGTTTTGTTTGTTTTGAACTGTTTCTCTCCTAGCTGTGGTAAGTTCCAGGCGTCGAAAACTCGTGTCCCTGTTTTAAGGACGCTTTTACGCTTGATTAGATATTTATGTATTACTCTTCAACTAAAACTGGAGATTCTCATTAATTGTTTTCAACCACGCTTAAAGGTAAATTCTCTGCTGCATTGTCGTTCAATTACTTCATATGAATCCGCGAATCCAACATGCGAAAAAGCACATAAAAAATTATGCCTTAATTCGTTTTGCGTATTTATAGACTCCTGGATGCTCTCCATTTGGCATTCATTATTTAAGGGAAAGTTTGAGGTGCGCTGAATCAACTTGAACTCTTTTGCATATGTCCATGATCGTAAAATATCTCCAAATGTTAGGAACATATATTCATTTCTTTAGAATATTTTCGACTTCTGTTCAATATACTGGGCAGCAATTGGGAGAATCATTTTAAAATTATTTTATTCTTTGAATTGATTCTAATTGCTATAAGTCGTGTAAACGGTGATTAGCAGCTTTTCAAAAAAATTTGCAGTGCGCAATGTTGATGCAAATTGGGCTCTTACTAGTTGCTATGTAATTTACTGGAAGTGTTAATCAAAATGGAACAAATCTCTGAGTCATTGATAATTCTTTGGCCTCCTCAAAACTTTTCGATAGAATCATATCCTCCTAAATTTTAATTAAATGACATGTTCAGCCAAAAACGTTCTTATTTACGTAATTTTTTGCAAATAAGATTATATTTCTCCAAATGTTAATCCATGCCGCTTTAGCAATCAACTTTAAATTGACCTTTAATCTAGTTCTGGCTTCAATATCTGCGTAAAATGATCTGATAATTACTAATTAATATATCTGGTAGCTGGGGGTTTGCTTTAATTTCGTTTTATGTTTTAAAAAGGTTTTCTCCATCTTTGTCAGCTCTCAAAACTGAAGAGAAAATTAAAGGAGCTCATTACATATATGCAATGAGTAGTGACGGTTATGTAATAATGACAACTTGAAAAATGATATCGATAGTTTTAAATAATCATACGGGTACCCGTTAAGGAAAAAAAGTTGGAATTGGCACTGTTGGCTAGATAAAATGTACATGGGTCGGCATGGGCAAAGGTAATTCATATGCTGGAGACCGGTCTGGGAAATTTGAGTCCATTTCTAAGTCCACACTTCTCGCATGTCAAAGATGTTTCACAGATCTTGCATGAAGATAGAAGTTGATTGTTATCATGGACTCAGGAGTCGATAGCAGCCATTATGGGCCCTTCGGCTATTTTTTTAACTAGTAACAGAAATAAGTTAAATTCCTTCATCGTCGATCAATGAAAACATATATACTGATATTTGAATGTTTTGTGTATGTAAGTTATGTATTCCAACAAATTGTTAGACCAAATCCACAAATAATAAATGCATTATTGGACTCTAAATAAGTCCTCAATAAAGGTGGTGAACAAAAATTTTGAATACAAATTTAATTTAAGTGTTTTATAACTTGTGTTAATCGTCAGAAAATAGACAAAATTTCAAATAAAATTAAACCTATTTAGTTATCGTAAAACATTGTCCATTTTCGTAGATAATTTTTATACAAACCTGGGACAAGCTAGTGAGGTAAAAATATGTCAAATAATTCTGATTTGAAAATAATGCGAGCTGTTCGTTTATATCATCCTCTTTGTTTAATGTTTGAATTTTGATTATTACTTGCTCTTATGCAGTTCATTTTCTCTATTCTTCGTGAAAGTCTTTCATTCTATTTCATTGTAACTTCCCTTAATTAAGTGCCAGAAGTAACTCATTCATAATGGATTGTGTTTCGGCACGACGAATCTAGTCTATTTGGGTCAATTAAGCTCGGTAAAGGACCAAGAAATCAGTTAGGTGGGGGTTAAAATGTATGCCAAGTCTTAAAGTTTCTGTAATATTTAAACCTGTAGCCATTCATGTTTTTCCCGAGACATGATAACCAATGATGATCAAAATGTTCGTAGGCCTAATGGAGGCCAGTGATTCTTCTTTATTTTCTAAAATAATTATATATGTGTAAGGGGAATCGCCCATGTCGTTAATTTAAAGATTTACCTTCAACTGTTTTTCAATCCGTAAATAAATTGATTGCATTCCTTCATCCTTCTCTCTTCAATGCTAACGCTCACCTTCGCTAAATCCCTGTTTCATTCAATACTTACCATCTCTTGACCCATACGTTGGCCCTTGGTATACTCGTGTGACCTATTTTACTCTCTCTGACGTTCCAATTGAATCCTTCTACTCTGCTGTATGCTTCCTAATTGTTCCGATTGTTTGTCCATGTGGTCTCCAGCATAGCTGTAAACCATCACCCATTCCACCGAGTTTAGCTCTTATCTCATCTACTTTCATAACGGCCTACGACTCTAATACATTACTTTAATTTTTACTCATGATTTGACTAATTGCTGATTGTCTAACAACCCCTGCCACGCATCCTCGTGAAACCTAGTAGGGTATGGTGCAAACATATGAACAGTTAGTGCTGAACACCACATGCGATTTTTACGTGTTACTTCCTCATTTATGATTCAAATTTCTTTGGGCATATTAGTCGTATATTCACCATAAAACCTTCTCGAAATTTTCTTCTCTGTACTTGAGTGTCCAAAGAGTTTTTTTTATCTTTTAGAGTATTGTTATTTTCGAGTGATGAGAAAGATTCAAATGGCTCTCTTTCCTTTCCTTCCATCTTAAAACCTCCCTTTAGATTCTCTTTTTCACAATGAAGAACAAAAAGTTTCCTTGTGGCGAAATGCGCCCTCATACCTTGAAGTAATTGACTATTAGCTGGCAAAAACGCCTGTGAACCCTCTAAATTCTGTCTTCAGCTACGATAGCATTATTCAAAATGATAGATGCAAAGCCATCCTCGTTTAGCGTAATTCATTTTTGCTAATGTATTTTGCTTATTTTATCCTATCTTCCTATTTAATGTTAATAGTGCTTTCAAAAGGATTGCATTCTAATATAACTCCTTTGCATAGTTTTTCATTATATTTTCTCCGGTAATTCAATCAAAATTTAGCTACTTGGTTCTTAAAGACTTGATGTCACTGTGGTCAAGTGCAAGTTTAAACAGAAATTTGAATACCTTATTCCACTCCGCTTTGTCAAAGATGTCTTCAAGTCCACGAGCTCCTCGTTCAATGGCTCTTTACTGTGAACAATAGTTTCAAATCTTATCCTATGATTGAGTATGACCTCCTAATTTCCTCTATTCTTCCTGCAGCAAATTTATTTATCAAAAGGTCTTTTATATTTTTGTTCCACCCGCCAGATTCTAGTCCAGGTAGTAGATTCGTGGTAGTATTTTGGGCGCACAAGTAAGCAAAATTAAAGACGTTAATCAAATCTCTCTCGTGTTCGTTTTCTTCGGTGCTGGTACATTATATGGTTCTATTAGGTCCTTTACAATCTATTAACTCCTTTCTATTATTTTAAGGGTAATATCTGTTCACTGTGATGAATGTCGTTTCGAAGAGTTAACTTCTTATCAGATCAGATCAAGCTTATATGTATTTCTATGTAGTATGCCCTTCATTTGTCTGTCAAATCCGCTTCATATGATTAATCACTAACGTCTTCGCTTGCTTCACCTTTCATCATTGATTACTCTTTTTTTCCAAGGATCTGGCTTCAATGGAATTATGGAGTTTTTATAAGTATAAGTATCATCTGTTTGCCTCCGTCATCTTCTCTCAACGTATTTTTGTCTCTTGTTTTCCGGGATACCGGTGTTATTTCCCCGAGCCGACTCCTCACAACTCTTGTTATGCACTTTCGGCGTTCATCTCTTTCTAGTTATTGTTGGATTCTTTGCAGCGACATGATATCCACACTTTCTCGGTATTCTTAGACTATTGCATGACTCGGTTCCGTAACCTCTAAGAAACGGCTTCCTCAACTTCGATTGTTAGTCTCTTCTCTAAGCTCTCAACAATTCAGTCAAGCTCAATTTGATACGATTGCTGATTCGACGTTTGCAAATTCCGAGCCTACACTTTGGAAATTATGTGACTTCGTGTTTATAAGATTTGTCTTAATTTTTTTCTATGTAGCATGAAGTACCTTCAGCTATCGTCGCAGTGAAGATGCAAAAAAAGTTACCATTACGTTCTGCATTAGTACTTAATCAGTCTTGCATGATCTGTGATAGTTACCATTTCAATGTATATGGGTTGTTTGATTTGTTTTATTTGACGTTAGACTAAAAATTTATTATAAGAATATGGACTGTTCAAAGGACTGTTCAAAGTCCTTCCGATTACCGGCATTAATTTAACGCTACTTTCTGTCTCTTGAACAGATGTTGGGGCCCTAAAGTTACAATTCCATCAAAATGATAGCGTTACTCTATCAATTTGTCCTCACAAAAAGGCATATTGTTGGGTTTTTCCGTACGTTGCTATTTCAAAATCTTTAGTATTCGTGGCGTTTAAATGATCGATAGGTTAACACGACAGCTTCGGGAAAGAGTGAAGTTCACGGAATCGGCCGAAGTACTACGATGCGGAAAGCAACGGGAAACCACCGTATTAGTCTCCCGAGGAGATGCAGCACTGAACTTCACCTATTTATGAAATGATAGCATCCTTCCCAGTAAAATATTCCGGAGATAAAATAGTTCCCCAATCGGATCTCCGGGTGGAGACTTCTGAGAAGGGTACATCGGTCAGAAAAGACAGATGCAGGATAGGGATATGGAATGTAAGATCCTTAGGGATGAGCGGGAAGCTGGAGAACGCCAAGATAGAAATGGATAAGCTGCGTATAAACTTCCTGGTAGTTAGCGAGATCAATTCGCCTGTAGCAGACGACTACTGGAGTGACAAATATCGAGTTATATACTCGGGAGATGGCCGAAGTATCGTAGGCGTTGACATCATACCAAAAAAGGAATGGGGCAGAAGAGTAAAGGCAATATTGCCGTACAACGAGAGAATTTTGATGGTAAATCTGGAAGGAGAGCCCACGGAGACCGCGATCGTGCAAGCATACACGTCGACGTCTAGCCAGAAGAAGAAATAGAAGACGAGTACGAGCAAATGGAAGAAGTCCTCGGAGAGGTGAAGAGGAAAGAAAATCTCACCATATGAGAGACTGGAACGTAGTCGAAGGAGAAGGAAAAGAAGAACAAAAAGTCAAAAATTTTGGGCTGAAAACGGAACTCCAAAGGAGAACGACTAGTCGAGTTCTGTAATGAGAAGAATATGGTATTAGCTAACACCCTCTTCGAACAACATTGACGAAGGAGATACACATAGAAGATGCCGGGGTATGTCGAAATATATCAAATAGACTACATACTAGTAAGAAGGAGTAACAAGAACCAGGTGAAGCAGTGCAAGAGCTCAGTGAAGACATAAATAGCGATCACAACCTAGTAATCATGGAGAGCTAACTTCGCTATAAGAAAATGAAGAAGACTAAACAAGAGCCAGATAGGACTCAACATTGCTGGTGGGAAAAGACCACAGAGAAAGAGTCGCCACGGCTATTGACACCAAACTAGGTGATGAAGGAGGAAGGAGCACCGAAGAGAGGTGAGATGGACTGAAGAGGGCAATCAAAGAAGTTGCAGAAGAGTCACTGTTGAGAAAGAGTGCTGAAATAAAGAAACCATGGATCACGACTGAGATAAGGGAACTAATAGAAGAAAGAAGAAAATACAAGAACGCCAGGAATGATGATGAGGGAGGGCTCTACAACAATCTTAAGAACCAAGTCAACCGAGAATGCAAAAAGGCTAGGGAGAATAGGATAGAAGGCCGCTGCGAGAAAATTAACGAAAATATGAAGATGGGGAATACCGACGCAGCATATAAACTGGTGAAGAAACATTTCGGAGAAAGGAAAATGGAAAGAAGAAACATAAGGAATGTAAACGGGGAAATACTGAAAGAAGGTTAAGATATTGACATTTGATGGAAGCAATACATCGAAGAACTCTGCCAAGGTCCGAGACCACTGGCAGAAGATCTAATGAAAGACGAGAGTGAAGCGGATGATGAAAACTAGGGCCCATACATACTGAGGAGTGAATTCGATGGAGCTGTAAAAGGCATTAAGAAAAATAAAGCTCCTGGAGAAGACAAAATCGACGGAGACATCAACAAGGTACTTAGAAAAAAAGCCAAGGACAATCTGTAGGGAATAATAAAAGATAGTTACAAAGACTTCCTGAAGACTTTCAAAGTAGTGTGATGATTGCGATACCAAAGAAGACGAGAAGAGAAAAATGTGAGGAACATCGAACCTTGAGTGTTGTGTCAAAAGTACTTATGCGAATAATAAGTCGAAGCATGGAAAGAAAAATTGAAGATAACATATCGAAAAACAAATTTAGCTTTAGGAAAAACAGAGGAACCAGGGAAGCCATGCTCTGAGAATCTTGAGAGAGAAAACAAGGCGTGTGAAAAGCAACTGTATGTGGCACTCGTGTACTTGGAGCAAGCCTTTGACAATGTGGAATGGAGTAAGATGTTTGGACTACTGGAAACACTCGGAATATATTACAATGACAGAAGAATAATCTATCAGCTATACAAGAAGCTAGTAGCCACAATGGTAATGAGAGATGAAAGCCATATATAGGCTAAACTTAACAAAGGAGTAAGACAAGGATGCAACCTCTCACCTACATTGTTCAACATGTACCTGGAGGAGATAATAAGTGAAGCAAAAGGCATCGGATTGAACAGAATTAGGATCAATGCAAAACGCTTCTCCGACGATATTTCAACGATAGCAGAAAACCATGAGGATCTTCAAAGGTTACTTAACGGATTGGATCAAGTTCTACAAAGATGCAACATGAACATAAACTAGACAAATATATCTTAGTATGTGGAAGAGAGAAGCGGAATACAGTAGGCAAACTGAAAGAACAAAAATTAGAGCAAATGGATTCCTTCACGTATCCCGGGAGTACAATCACATGGGACGGATGAAGTACTACAGACATCAATCGAAGAATAATTCAAGCTAAGAGAGCATTCATAATGAAAAGACAACTGCTCGGTTCAAAGAAGATAGAACTATAGACGAGGAAACAATACGTGAAAAAATTCTTCTGGAACGTGATACTCTATGGATCAGAAGCATGGACCATCGGAAAGGTAGAGAATCTAGAGAATTGGAAGCCTTTGAAACCTGGTGTTGGAGGAAGATACTTAAGATCAAATGGACAAATAAAATAAGAAATGAAGAGGTATTCAGTAAAATAGACGACGGACCTTATGGATCACCATAGAGGAGATAAGAACCAGATGGTTTGGCCACACCCTGAGGCACAATGAATTCCTGAAGAATATAATAGAAGGAAAAATGAAAAAAAATTCCAAGAGGAAGGCCAAGGGATAAATATATGGGACAAATAAAGAAGAAAGTACATTGCAAAAGATAATAGGAAGTAAGCCAGTTAGCATCAGATAGGGTGGTATGGAGGGCTGCAGTCAACAAATTTTAGGATTGAAGGACCAATGATGAGATTAACGCGGAACGGTTAACAGAAAATAGCTTATAGCTCTGTGCGGATTACTGAAATAGTATCCACATTCGCAGATTTCGGTAGAAAAAACTGAAGTCAATGTAAAATCACATAAAAACACATAAAGCTTTCGAAAGACAAAATGAAAAGATTAAGGTGATCACAAATTTATCCTAATTGTAGTAATTAAAAGACAAATAATGCCCGAAGGTTTTTACCGACATTTTTATAACTAAAAACTACACATATCTTGGTGTCTATTAATAATTTAACAATGTTAACAGCTCTAATTGAATAATAATTTGTTACAATAATTTTCATATCAGAATTTATATCCAGTTAGGGCTTTATATATTACCTCGTCGGCTCATATGTTTTATATATTACCTCGTATGTTTTTTTGAAAAGCTATTAATAGTCCAGGGACACTCGGAATTTCGATTAGTTGAGTTGATAGTTATTTTATATCCTCATGTATAAAATTAAGAAAATAATCGGAGAAATAATATTGCCAAATGTATTAGGTGAACATTATCTTTATAGAGAAGTGACCCACTGTCGAATTTAGCGGGGCGCGACTATGGTATGCCTACTTTTTATACTGAGGCGTTCTGAAATTCTAATGCAACCATTTCAGAGAGTAAAAATCATTCGCCTTGACCGGGATCCCGGTAAGGCGAATGATTTTTACTCTCTGAAATGGTTGCATTATAATGCACACATAGCGGGTGACTCCGTTAATGTTACTGTTACAGTTTCTTGAAATTTGTTCTGAAATTCCTTAAATTTGAACGTCCCTGATTAGTACGGAGTTAAAAAATCATGAAAAATACCAGGACAGCATGCGGTCATTTTTGCTGAACGGTGCACAGCGATACTTGAATGTTTTTTCTGCTTACGGCACGCAGGTATTTCACGAGCTTGTTTTCAAGGTGCGTCTGTCCCATTTACTTGTTTTTCGCCTCTGCATTTCCACCATTTTGAGCTTTTCATTGTTTTGTCAACGTACGCCATTTCATATGATGTTGGGAATTAGTTTCCGAATTGAATATTCACGTACGAAACTCGGGACCGCAATACCATTTCATTCATTAAACTTACACGTTGAGTCTCCCCCTGCTTCCAGAGAATCACTTTCCTCTACAGTTATCCGTAGATTGGGCTTAGAGGCGACACGTGTAATCCAGTTGCTGGGCGGTGAACTAAAATTTGGGGCATTGACGTCACTTATTTCTGTCGAACTCTAATCTCGTATGACCACGGAAGATTTTAGCGATTGTTCACCTTGTTTATTGGGATTCAAGTCGTTATTAATACAAAGAAATGGATATATTTAAATTAACCCAATTTTCTACATCGATAGCCTCATGAATTGCGTGATAGGCTTCGTCTTTTCGCTTATCTCCTTTCCGACTGCTCGAATCCGGCACCCTGAGATGGGGATTTATTTTAATTTTTTATTATATTTTCCGTACAAGAAACTCTTTAAGTCATCACTTTCTATTTCGTGCAAAATTTTCAACATGCTTTGCCCATTTAAGCAAAATTTTTGAAGGCATATTATTGATGGATTTATAATGAGTACTTCTGATTATGAAATATGTTAATCTATGAAAGTGGAACCTATAAATAAAGAGTAATATCACTTGCAAACTTCTATTCACACAAAGATAAGTTATTGAGCGTCTTTAAAAAAAGCAGAGACTCAAATGGGCCAAAATTTGCCATTTCTGTATAATTAATTTCTAAAATGTTTCTGCTTTCGATTTGGTGTCAATTTAAGTGGTGATATTTTCCTGCTAAAGTGGAAGAATACCTAAATCTATGCCATAGAGGCAAGTAGTTTTTGAATTTTACATTAATTGTCTAATAATTTTGATGAGTTTCCTCTACATTGAACCACTGTCTTTTTATACAAGAGCTCCAGTATTTATCTAGAAAATAACTTTATTGCAGTCAAATTATTATTTACTCATAATAATTTTATTATATGCTATAATAAATATTTTATTTATTTTTCGTTTAGCATAAAGGAACGAAATAAATCGTAAGCCAATTATGCAGAGGTAATTTTAATATAGTAACTACCTCTGTCCTCAAAGCATTAACCTGGGCACCTTCACCAAACCGACGGTCGGCTAGTGTCAAGAACTAGACTCAGTGGGTGTATTTCTACCTTGCTGACAAAGAAAGAAATGAGTGCAACTTGGAAAATTCAGCTGACTGCAATTGAATTCCATGAAATCGCTTCCAAAATTAAAGGATCGATAAGGAATTACAACACAGTCTTACATTCACGAGGACGAAATTCTTACCATAAGGTGAAAAATTCGTTCCATCAATCGAGTGACCACTTATATTCTAGTTACTTTCTTCATCCTTCCTCTGATCGGTACCTTAAGGACGTAATGCACAATGACAGGAAATATATCTTTTAGTTTATTATGTTGGAGGGCAAATGAAGGTGGCAAAGGTGCCTTCAAGAAGATAAGTTCTCTCTATGTTATTGCTGTATGCTCTCCAACTAAGAGACCTAGTGCACAAAAAGATCGCAAACCTGTCAAGAAAGCAATGAGGGTTGTTTCCAATAGCTGCTATGCGTGCAGTATTTTAAAAGAAATCTCCTCTTTTTGAGATTGTTACATGCTGCTACAATTCGGCAAGATAAAGCAATATTCTATTACTCATTAACAGTCATCAATATTCTTCGTATGTTGACTTGTCAGCACAGAGATATCTAATTGCGAAATGATTTTCAAGTCTTTTGTACCTGAGTCATTTGAGACGTCACATGCGTGTGTGCTTATTAAATGTTGCCTGCCGCAACTATATCACAAAAATTGTTCTCAAGGTATACCGTGGATCAGACAACCCTTTTTATCTGCATCAAGACCAAATTTCCCCTTGATTGAAGTTTAATTAACCAGAAGTCAAGATAATTCTCTTTGCCATTCGACTAATGGGCTCAGAAACCATCCTGATCTTTGTAAGAGGAAATTAAAAGTTATTTGGGAAGAAAAATAGAATTACGAAGCAACTTCTTCTTCATAATTGAATTAAAAGTCATAGATTTCCACAGTTATATTTTAGATTTGAATTTTTCGGGGGTGCGGCCACGAGGTGGATAAAAAAATTCCATGAATCTGCATGATATATGAAAGCATTGTTGAGGTGTTCGGTGAGGCAGGCGTTGTCTTAACGACATAACTCATTATCGAGGCCCATTGCAAGGCAGCAGACTCATTTATCTTGAAGAAAGGGTCCTTTGAGAGTCTATTCCATCTCATAAAACATCATGAGGGAGGTATTCTCAGATTTTGTATCTTTCTGGTGCTTTATTACGCACAAGCGGGGCTCGCCGCACCCTCGGCTAATAGCAGTTAATGATTTCGATAAAAGCCGTGTAGGCCTTCAAAAATCAAACATACTTGGTACCTTAGGGGATGGATAAGTTAGGTTTGAACTCTTTGATGAGCTACTTTGGAACTTTGTTTTATCAATGTATTTAGATTTGCAAAGAATAATATTATCAGCCATGTAGGGTGTTTGGTAATCGTACTTAAAGCGCACAAGTAATGAATTAGCCATAAAATTACTGGCTATAAGGTTTTTGGCTCCTTATTCTTCGAAAATTATCGAAAGTATTGAAGTGAAGAAAGAGCTTATTAATAATTTAATAAGCATTTCTTTATGAGGAACACGATTGTGATTATAACATTCATAACTGCTTAATGCCAATGCGGTAGCGATAGAAAAAATACTTCTGTAACATATATTGCCCATAAAAAATGAAAAAAAACAAAGGCCGTTCGTGTTCGTATCATAATTTTGAAGATTAGAATTATTAAAATTAATTACTCTCCACAGTTTGAATTTCAACTATGCATTTCTCACTCGTATATAAATTTGAATCCACTGCAATTAGAAATTAGTAGATTACATTGTGAATAGACTTAATGGAAAATTAAAATATTTTAATTCCTACTCGTGTCACCTTTTTTATGGGGCTTGAAAATTTAAAATATAGTAGAGTAAGAAGAGTGTACATTGATTCAGTGTTGCCCAAGATGGGGAAAAGATGAAGACGATTAGAAATTAATAATTGAAATATTTATAGTAAGTTATTGTTTATTTAAAAATATGTTGATCCGTTTCAAGCGCGCGCCAGGCGGCGCAAGTTGTAATTATCCAATTAGCTCTAAACTTGGAAACATCATAAATATGAATCATAAAATGATGCAGGAAATTCTTGGGTAATAAAATATGTAAGCAAATTATAATCAGGTTTAAATGGACCACTCTAGCAGTCGTTTATCAAAAATGAACCAGTTATAACGCCCATCAATGGCTCACGAGAATCTCGCTCCAGAAATTTTAATTAGTTGTTGTCAGTATTGTAACAGATTTACGTTCTTCTTTTCAATTATTTAACCTTCCTTTTGCATCAGTTCCATTGAAAGAATATCTGTGAAATATTAAGTTAAGGTTTAAATGTGAAGCACATGTTATTGATGTAAATGAAGAGTTGAAGTTTGAAAACCTTTTTTATAAAGTTTCTGGGTTTTTTATGTACTTAGATACTTGGGTTTTACTTTGCACCTTTTATACTCCGCGTTGCTAAATCTACCCATTTTCTTCCTCCCCAAGTTTAATCTAAACCAAAAGTAATTTTTTTCCCAATATTTTCAAATGGCCTTAGTCGTTGGGGCGCCTTAAAATGAAATTACTCCTTACTTTTTCTTCATCGGCTGATGTCAACCATGTTTTGTATTGAAATATTTTTTTTTTGTTTTTTTCATGAATTATTTGGAAAAGGGAAAAATTTTCTATGACTTCAGTAATTCAGTAATCGTCTTCATCACGTTTGAATTAGGAAAAAGGGCCTACATGAAGGAGGTGTTTGATCAAAACCACCATTTTGCATTAACATGAAAGAGGCATTTTACTGATATTGCCGTGATACAAGACAAGCCTCGTTTCAAGGCTTTATTTCACACTGGAGATACGTATTCATTGAGTATAACGAGATGACAAAGTTTCCAACTAATGCGGCGCTTGGAAGCCCCTCAACGGTGGAGTGAATTCATTTGATGTTCCAGCGGGAACTCAGAAAATCAGTTGATCGAATGGATTAACTTGCAGCTTTACGAGTTTCTCGGAACTCTCTCGTCTCCTTTTGAAAATATTTATCCCTAAGTACGGAGAAAGAAAACCATTAAAGAAAAAGCGAAAATAAACTTGAAGTTTTAAATTATAGTTGTAGGGGAAATAAGACCAAGTACAGTCACTGTAAGATATATGAAGTAGTAGTACCGGCTATTAGGGAAGGTGACCATGAGGTGGTCATTAGGGATAGGTTGGTAATTCGGCAGGAGTAAGATGTTTCGAGAATGGAGAAAGCTAGAGTGAAACACGACGTCAGAATTAGACTATTTTGAACGATAGGCGCCAAGGGGAAGAATTACTCCAATTAAAGCGCTCTCTACGTGGTACCCTTATTTGGGATCAAATCGAAATTTTTTAAAAGATTCCTATGAAAATGTAACCACGCACAGGATTCGAATTGGGATCAATAAGGAGAGAGAAACGAAATAGGTAATGGTAGATCTGGAGAAGAAATATAGCTATTGGAAATCATAATATAAGATACGGATTTGACACGTTGAAAATGGACTATTAAAAAAATGAGAAGTCAATTAATAAAAGGCAGGTGGAAAGAGAGAAGAAAGAAAAATAAAAGAATCACATTGTCAGACGCAATGGGAAGAAAGAGTCATGCACAGGCGGAAAGGAATGCATAGGAGCACAAGTTTGGAAGGTCTTAGAAATGCTTAACAAGAGGAGGAGCACGACGTGCCTACGGTTTGTATTCCTTCGTATATATACTACGAAGGAAGAGAGGTGAATAGGGGTTGGGATGGGATTTCCGCACCCTCACCTAACCCTAACACCATCCCCATACCTCACCCCTCCTCCGGGACTAATCCACCCACCCGGTACTCCACCGTGACGCGAGATACACAGTCAAACTCAGATGTTGCCTTCTTTATTTACCTTACACTCTACCGACTCGAATTCGAGACTCACTTGTATAAGTCGATTCAGTCCGCAGGAGGAAGGGTCTGGGGGAATGTTTACATATCGCCTTTGAACCCTTACAACCACTCAGGTTAGGAGTTGCACACTCGCGTGGGCGACGCGATTCGAAGGTCCCACCCTGGTGAAGGGAATAAGACCGCCACCCTCTCTGCAGGGGAGGGGAGGGATATGTTTTTTTACTGCATCGGGGTGTAAACCCGTTTCTATCCCCCAATGCCTCTCTTCCCATCCACACTACCCCCCTCTTCATTCCAAGGGCTTCCCTCGCGAGCCCCCCACACTGTGGGGCGTAATCCTCAGGCGTCGGGGCGCTACTCCCGAGCAGGGATTTAGAACCGCCCCCCCGTTACCCACCCACACTATCCGCCGCGGAAATTCCGACGGGTGTGTGGTCGGCGGGGATGGGGTTAGAGGGAAGAGACGAGAGATCGATTCTAGCACCCTGTGTGCGTGGGCGGGGGAATAGAAGAAAATGGGCCCAGGACCAATTCTTTCCCTGACCGATCCAAGATGACCCTGTGCATATTTATATAGGTGTTTGTGTGTGTAAAAATACACACACATACACACAATTGAGTGTGAAGTAGAGCAGAGATAACAAACATAGTATACAATACGTATACACTGTCATAGTATAGGCTTAAATGAAGGACGCTCTAGTATATACTTTCAAGCCTCTCGCCCACACAGCCCTCATTGAAGTTGAAATTGAGAAAACAAATACATAACAATTTTTAACTATATATGTATCTACACATGTTTTTACATATACTTCTTTTATCATCCTTATTATTTTGAAGACGCGTATCGTTAAAGGGGGGCGCTCTGCCAGTCAAATTGCGAAGGTGGTGGTCTCCGGCGGCAAGAACGAGAGGCCTCGCGTTCATCCGGTGGGAGGTGTGGGGGTGGGAGGGGGCACGCGATGTGGCGTGCTGCGGCGTGCGCCAGACTGACCCGTCATTACAAGACCCCCTCACTCCATTCCTGCCTCCACCCTCCCAGCCACACCCCCGCCTCTCTTAACTCCTCCTTCCCACACCCTCGGAGCACCGACGGGCCCTTCTTCCTCGCCCCCACCACCATTCCTTCCCACTCGAAACTTCCGAAATCCCTGACCTCAATAACTACACATGGGCGCCCCTCACGTGGGATAATCTCAATTAGGCTGGTGTCGAATGTATCGAATAAATGAATGCAGCCGCTTGTGAAAATTGTTCTTAAGTATCCTAGTGAGCTCTGAATCTCCTTGCGTGAATATGACGTGGTTTCCGAAGAGGGGACATAAGTCCTCCATTTAGTCACCTAAGATTTTGAACTAAATTGATAGTTGTGGAGAGAGGCTATTTGCTACTCTTAGTATGGATCATGGCATATGATTAATTCGTATTCAAAGGAATTCTGCTGATGGAAAACTAATCCCTTGTTATGTCTGATTAAACAAATCGTCCTTCGATGTTTAGTATACTTTCTGCGTCCGTATTGGTATGCTGTAAAATATACGTATTTTTTCTTCACATACCCACTTAGTGCAACAATCTTCCATCCATCACTGTTTTCAGCATCTCAGTGTCTTTCATAATGTGTCTCATACACTCCTTCTGCCTTCTTCGAGTTCCTTTCAATCACACTCTTTCTTTTTCTGACAAACGATGCTCTCCGTTGCTTGCCTTCATTTCCCTTCATCTGTGTTTTTCATTATTTTCCCTGCCCGCATTTTCAACCATCTAAGCGTCTTTTATTTTCCCACCGGATTATTTTTTGGGACCGTAGAATACTCGGTGTGAATGTTTGGGATAATTATTTCCTTAAGTCTAAATCCAGGCCCCCCTTATCAACTGCATCCTCTTTAAATTATCGAAGGTAGAATTTCATAAATAACTTTCGTCTACCACGTGATAGCTCGTAGCTAGATATTCAAATCAACCCAAGCGTTTAAGGAAAACGATCGATGCGGTTCGCCCGACGCTTCTCCGTAGACGTCAGTTAATTTTTCTGATATATAGCGAGTCATTTTACGAATAATACATATCAATTTTCTGAGATCTTAGCTCACCAAAAACTTCCCAAATATCTGATTATGTCATGAACCTCAAAGCGAAACATCATTTTTCCGCAAAACTTTCTCGAAGAAAAGAAACTTTCGCCTGATTTTATATTCAATTCCTAGAGGAATTTGGTAATTAATGCACTCAATTGTTTTTGCCACCAAATGCCTCCAGGGATGGGTGCCCTCTAGTGAGAGCAATCTAAACCTTTTTCATGAACTTACGTTTCGGCAATGACGATTCAAAGTAGAGAACAATAATTGTTCATTAAACACATGCATTTTTCTTAAAGTAAAAAAAATAAATACCTATTTTTGGTCTTTTCAGGAAGCTTATTGTCTTTCATTATTTTTGTTTTATACCGCCACTTGTTTGGTTACTTCTTTTGCTCGGTCATTTTCACATATGTTTTCATAATAAATGTTTTTCAAGAGAGTTTTAATAAATATTTTGTTGAGTGTGTCCTGACTATGTACATTATACCCATGTATATTTGTTATATCTAAGCATGATTCTAATAATTCTAATAATAAGCATAATTTCATATATTCGGAGATTTGACTCACAAAAATTTTCTCAATATAAATAAATCAGCCTTTATCACTCTTTAATCGTGTATACCCTACAAAATTGATATGTCAAAATCACGTTCTCGCATGACCCGTTCACTCCTCACCTTCTCATCTCCCTCACGCACACCAGGTCCATTGCAGTCAGCATGAATGCTTATCCTAGACTACTCATGATTCCATTCCACAGAATGACATCAAGAGAGTACTCCTTTAAACACTTCTATTTTTGTTGCCTCAGACAAACATTCATTTCTTTCGTTCACATTTAAAATGAGGGAGATATTGAAAGGCGAGAATTGCGGTGATTAATGGTCGACAAAGGCGGTTAAGGCGGAAACGTCAGGGGTGAGGGAAAACACCGTCTCAATCGTGACCTTTCCTACCCGAACCCGTCACCCGCTCCCTGCCTCCCGGGACCGGGGCCGAAATCGCAATCGTCTGCCGCCCACCCCATGCCCCCAACCAGCCTCCGTCCCCCCCCCTACTGCCCCTCAACCCCTCCCCTATCGTCGGCAAAGCTAGGAACCGAATTCATTCCAGTTGCAGCGATAAGGGCCGCTTTCTCCGATGACTCACGCCACGCGAAGTGATCCCCACCCCGGCAGTCCCGGCTGCCAGTGCCGGCGGCCGACGACGTCTTCGCTGACCCGACCCCCATTACTCTCCTCCTCTGTCCCAACCTCCACCAGAGGGAAGGGCGTTCCACAACTGTAGACTATAAGAGATCTTAAATTGGTTATGTGCGGGCACTTGAATTTAATCCTGCCCTAGACGATTTCCTGTGTGGTCATGAGACCCAGGAAATTTGACGCCATTGGCATTTTCCGAAGTTATAGTTTAAGCATTTTTCATTAGGTTGGCATAGCCTAGAAATATGAAATGTTATTAATTTTTGACGAACAGGTATAGGTATGATGGGGTTAAAAAACCGCAAACGTTGTTGATAAATCCCATGAAACTGCGGGAGATACCGTGACAGTAACTATTTGACGGAGTCATCCGATAATAAGTATTACAATGCAAAAATTAAAGATGGCAATACTAATTCACCTTGATCGGGATTCGAACCCCAATCCCTCGATGTCCGGTCGGGATCCGGGTTCGGATACCGATCAAGGTGAATTATTTTTATACCCGACATAACGTAGCATTGCTTGAAATTCAGTTTGGTAGGCGTCGGTAGCGTTCACTCAGTACTAAGCTCAACGGCATGTTAAATTCACACATCAGGGTAAGGTCCTCTCCCTGTGCCACCTATGGTTTCCAATTAGTTCCTGGTACCCGAAAAATCACTCAGCTCGGGTGAAGATGAGTGTCAAGAGAGGCTTTTCCGGGAATCGAACCTGGGTCGAACGCTCAAGTCCAGAAGTCCAACCGTCTACCCCTAGACAACCAAGTCCCCAATGATGAGATTTAGGGATCTCAAAGTAATTTTAGCTGAGCATCTTATTTCTAGTCCGATATTTTATTTGGTGTACCATAGAAAACTCTTCCATGTAATATACATTGTGTAGCGTAGTCTTTAAGCTCAAAATAGTTGTACTTACTTTCTATTAGGAAGATGTTTTGAAGATATTTTCAAACAATTTTCGGTGAAAATAAATATTGGGTCGACTTACTTGTATCACTTGCTAAAAAATATTGTGTGACCATTCATCCGATGACTCCAAAATAAATCGTCTGATATCGCTCTTCACTTGAAAGAACTGTGATTTTTCTTCTGCCAAATGCTGGAAATCTTTTTCTCAAACATTGATCAATCTCCTGATAACCTTATTTGCTATCTTATTTAATTCAAAAAGCTTCTGAGCAGGGAGAATAGTCGCATATTAAAAATCGAGTGCAATTAAGATCATTTATGCGTATGAAAATGGCTTATTATTTGTTAGGATATTCTCTTGTCCTTCATTTTCATTCTTTTATGCATGGACTACCATAATTTCCTATCCAGGCGAGTTAATTCTTCAACTCTACGGGTAGGCAGAGGGTTTACCCTTCTTCTGGGATTAACATTCTTTATTAATTTACATGAAATCCAACTCCAACAATAGCTTTTTAATAGAAGATGTAAAGAGAAAAAAAAACAATGAACTTTGGAAAATATGTTTCCAATCTATTTAATATTCTATTTCTATTTTTTTAAATTTATAAACGAGACAAATCAACGCTCTGAGGATTCAAATGCTCTCTTCAATTTCCATGAGACAGCGAGCGCTATTCCGGGTTCGAATTTCTCTCTTCATGCCCCTCCCACTAATGTTCCTATCACTATTCTCTTCCTCCGTTACGTACCCTCCCATCTGGCTTTCTCTTTCCAGCCGAGTGGTGACGTCGAGTATCGAGGGTTTAACGACTCTTAACAACCCAAATCCAATGGCGCGCCACGTCTAGTCACTGAAGGGTAGTTAAAACCCTCACACAGGCTGTCTTTCAGATTTGTGACCGCTGACAAATCCCGTGGCGTGAACGCTCGCCAGGTCCTTGTTACCCTTGTAGTGTAAGCGTGATTTGACGATCCAATGAGCGAGAACCACGCATGATTAATCGCCGAATCCTTAATGGGGGTATTTCTTGGGCAAATGTCTGAGTGTCATGCAGATTTTGCGACAGTACATGATGTTGAACTAATGAAGGTACCTCGGGTCGCAAACAATTTATTCATAGGCTTTCTGTCCTCGTTTATCAGATTGCCAATGCGCGAAGAGTGAGGATGATTATTAGAAACAAAGGGTAACGCATTTTTTTAATGAAGCGTTTAGTAACTTAAGATAAAAATAAATTTTCGAAATAGTGGATAACATGCAGCAGAGGTATATTTGATAAGGATGCCAAATATCAGATGAAATGAAAGATGGAGAAATATGCATATGATAAATAGAGAAATTGAAGTAAGACAAATATATGAAATAATTCATTCAACTAGCAGACTCAAGGACTCCTTCCCACGGACAATACGGGATAACAACTGTAGGGTCACACTCAGAGATAACAAAAATGCCACTTGCCACCCTCGGCGTCTAGGTAACAGTTAGTTATACTCAACTGCATGCACTTTCACTAACCTCCTCTGTGTTGTGTCAAAACCCTTCCCGCATGCCCGCATTGGAATGCCATTAAGTAATGTATTGCTGTTTACAGTATTGTTTGCTCTACTTTTGGTACCCTAAATTTCCCCTTCCATCCCTTGTCCCTCTCCGTGGGTGAGCCCTCCTCCTACCTGCAGCGTTGGGCCAGATTCCTCACCTTGGGTAGGAGAGAGTTTTATGTAGCACGTTCTTGTGGTGGTGGTATTTCGCCTAGCTACTAACTAAAATCTAGCTTGCACGTTCCCGATAAATTTCTTGCTGCATCCTGGGGTGCAATTATTTGTTGTAGTTAAGCATATGTACTTGAATGCTTGTGGAGTGAAGGGAGGTAGATGTGTGTTTGCATGCGCGTTGAATGATGGGATGTTTCTATGAATGTGTGCACTGCTATGGATTGGGGTTTGCATGTGTGTGTTGGTTTTGAATGCGGTATTTCTTCTTTCCTTTTGGGTGGTGACCTAACACCCCCCGCCACACGCCCTTGCGGCGGCTAGCGGGGTATTATGTAGATGTAGAATTCATTGGCGACACTGTATCATAATGGATTTGCTAAAAACAAAAGGGAAGGCGTCAAGTAAGGAAGGAGTCAAGTAAGACCAAGGTAGTTTTTACTCGACTCGGCTTAGTCATCTTCGACTAAGACCAACAATACAAGAATCAAGGCAAAAGGGGAGTAACACGGAAGATCTGTTGGCAAATAAGGAATGAGTAGTAGAATGGAGATGGTAAAGAGTTGCAGTCAACGAATCTTAGGATTTAAATTATAAGTGTAATTGAACCTGTGAATGAATGATATAACGGGTATTTTTTTTTAGAATAGGCTCCTATTAAAAATATCAAATTCAATTCCATTAGGAATGGACATTTACTTGCCATTTTTGCACGCGGATAAGATTTTGAATCTTTGTTGAATATTCCTTGGGCGACAGTTTTGATAAAAATGTAAACTCATTCGAGGCAGACCAGGTTTCGAATCCTTGGAAAGGATAACATATTTTAAAATTTTATTTTTGGTATTTATCATTTTTTAATGGATGCAAATTAGCGGTGTACTCGTGATTTGACTCTGTATTGAGTCTTGAGTACTCATCAGCCGTTTAACTTCAGCGCGTATTTATCCCATTCAATTTGGATTCAGTGTGGAAGCGTAATGGTTTTTTTATCCCGTCCCTTAAGTGGTTTGGGCTCTCCCTCAAGAATTGCTTTGCCAACGGTAAGAAATCACAGGCTTCAAATTGGTGCCAGCACTTTAAGCATGCTCGAAACAGCGATGGAGGAGAAGTCAGGGAGGTACATAATTGATGGGTGGAAGTGATATAATTGGAGCCCAGGGGCGGCGTTCAGCCCCCTTTGACCAACATCCCTGTCTGCGATCCATTCCCAGCTTGGCACTTAATCCATAAGGAAATATCTTTTTACGAGAGAAAGAAGAGGCACGCATGGGTTGAATGTCTGTGAAGCGTCACGAGAGGTCAGGGCTACTACGAAAGCAGGCTTTCTTAGGTACAAATAACTTGAGGGTGTTGGGACGGCTGTCAGACGCCAAATTTCCAGTCCACCACTAATGGGATTGGGAATTGCGACTGAATTAAAACTTTATTAGTTAGATCAAACCTCTGCCAGGTACCAATTTATTGTGACGGTGTCGCAAGAATTTGCAGAAGAGCATTTTGGTAGATGATGTCAGATAAAATCATAAATTTGGGCGGACTTGATTTTTAAAGCATTGAAACGGATTAAATTCTCATTGAACAGACTAACTAATATTCCATTTTCTGGCAGGAAAATTTTTATTTAATATTTAATAATTCTTTTTTCTGAATTTAATAATAATGTACGCTTAGAGTAAAAAGCAACTTCGTGATTTTCCACAATTTTATAGAGCAGGGTCAGTATTTAAAACTAACTAATAATGAAGCACACGGCCAAGTTTTGCGAGTTTTGCAAAACTTGCAAAATAATATGCTATCGGTATTTGTAACACTTCGTTCGAATTCGTTCAACATTATGAAAAATTACCTAGTTGCTTTTAATACGAACTTCATAAACTTCCACGAGATTATATTCACTCGACTAATGTAATTGACTTCGGACGGATCGTGCAATTCTTAGAAAGCACACTTGCGCGCTTAATTGATTCGTCGAATTATATTTTTCAAATAATTAAAGCAAATATATTTCGTTCCGCGTATAAATTTTATTTAAAATACCACGCTTGTAATACAGACTTCCTTCTAGTGAATTTAATTTTCCACCTTAAAATTTTTCAAAAATTTGTATTATAAAAACACAAAAAATGATCTTTTCGGCTAATGTCTTGCAAAATAGTGGCTGCATTATTTTCTTCGACGTTGGCTATTTAATTTTATATTCAAGACGGCAAAAATGGGAATTTCAAAATATTTCATTTATGGGCGCATTTTATAAACTCCTAGCTCTTTTCCAGAATGCATTTATTTCTACATGGGTGAAAAATCTATATTAAGCTCCTTCGTCTCTGTGTTCGATTTTGTGACTCTGATTAAATATATTGGCATGTAAATAGGTCATGGATGATAATAATCTTAAAGCTTGATGTTAAAATACCCGTTATGACATACTGTGCTACTTGGTAAGACAGCCACAACGGAGTTGTGGTAATGGAGTTTAATTTCTTGGCGTGAAAATGAGGAAAAAGTAATAAAAAACGACTGGTTATTTTGGGGTCGATATTGATGTATTTTGGGAGTGCGTCAGCAGTATTTTGCCGCCCACTAAGCGGTCAGGAAGGTGAATATGGGAAACCGATGAGTCATGACCTGGCGCTTACCATTCTCACAATTCTAGCTTCTCCAATACGAGAGCAGTGGATTCTGGATCGAAGGGGGGAATATAGTTCGTCTCTCGGTGTTATTATAAGTCTTTCTAGATGTATGAGACCTTTGAATACCTCGCACAATGACTCGTACGAAAACTTTATTTTCAGCACTTCACCCTCATTGTTACTCTCTTTCCCACCGCGGAATTTACTTCTCAAATGGCACTGTATAACATTTGTCATTGATGTGAGGATTGAGCGATTCTCGAGACCATTTTACGACATTTATATTGAACCATGTGGGCGAAAGGATGCATGGTTGGACGTCGGACAAATGTGGAGGGAAAATGAATCGAAGTTAACTCGCTCTTAAGAAAAGACGATTTCCACCTCGCTGCATGAGTGTCTCGTTCAACCGTCAGCATGCTATATTTGATTGAACACTCGAGTATTTATTAGAGTAACATTTTTGTAATCCACCAATCCGAGAATTGGTCACGAGCACGTCAGCTGGACCTGAAAGATGTAATGTCGATAAATTTCTCTGTCCTAGGTGAACGGAAAGCTAAAGAAGAGTGCCCCTCTTCTATCAGAAATGGAGAACGGGATGATCACGAGGTTAAGGACAGGGAAAGTGACCTAATCCGTTCCTGCTCAATCTAAAAGTGAGAAAGACCTACTACCAGTATTCCGTACCTTACTACCAGTAATCACTGAAACTCGCGTCTCTTTATGAAATTCATTTTGACAGATTGCGTTCCCTCAGGTATTAATTCCTGAGCGATGAATTCCTTGGAGAATATGACCTAGGCGACATGTTGGCAAAGACACTGACCATAACTTGGTTTTAAGTTGTTAGAAAAAGTCTAGCTAATAAACCTTATTTTATTTATGAATGTGTTTGCGAATGTATGCATTAGAATCTATATCTAGAAACCTAACGAGGTTTCTTGATAGTAGGAAAATGCTAAGCCACAAACAGCACGGATTTAGGAAGAGCAGATCTTGCGAAACACAATTAGGTCTTTTCATTCGCGATATACTTCGGATCGGAAGCAAACAACACACATGTCGACGCAGTATTCCTAGATTTCAAAAAAGCCTTTGATAAAGTCCCATACAATAAATTGTTACATAAACTTAAATGTTACGCTATCAATTAGAAAATTAATAATTGGATTAGAGACTTCTTTTCAAATCTCAAACAAATAGTGGTCATCGATGGGTTGTGCTCAACGGATAGAGATGCAATTTCAGGCGTCCCTCAGGGAAGTGTAATAGTATCTCTTCTGTTCTTAATATACATTAATTACTTAAGCGCACACATTAGTAGCAATCTCAGGTTATTTGCTGATGACACGAAGGTATACAGGGACATAAGAAGCCAACTAGATCACGAGCTACTCTCTAGAGACATAGACACAATCGGATTAGTGCAAGAAATGGGGATTAATACTTAATAAAAACAAATGCGCAGTTTTGAAATTTTGGAACAAAGGAAGTGGCGAGCAGGACATGAACCAAATAGAGAGCTAGATAGAGGAGTCATCTACGAAATAGAGGGAAAAACAAGTTAAATATATGGGGGTAGTTCTAGCACCATGCTTTTCATGGGGAGCATATATCATGACAATATGCGGATCCGCTTTAAAGAAACTGGGTTTCATTAAACGGGTGGTGGGGAAATGTAATGATAAAGTTAAGGAGAGGTTTTATTTTGCTCTAGTTAGACTACATTTGGAATATGCCGCAAGTATTTGGGATCCTTGGGAGAAAATCTGGCAAAAAGAATTTTCAAAAGTTCAGAGAAAATCCGCCAGATTCGTTAAAAATATTTATAATAAGAACACAAGTGTCACAGATCTCTTAGGGGATTTAGGCTGGGAGCCCCGTAAAATACGAAGAGAACAAGCGAGACTTAAACTTTTAGAAAGATTAAAAACCAGTGAGTTTAACGATGACAAAAAAGGAATAATAATGGCCCCACACTACTTAGGTAGATCAGACCACAAAGATAAAATAAGGGAGATAGATTCCAATACAGACAGATTCAAATACTCATTCTTTCCCAGAACAATCAGAAATCATAATAGTAAGAAACCGAAGTCCCTTTAGAAATATTAAAAACATTTAATTTAAAAATCGGAAAAAAATGGTAAAGATATTAGGTTTAAATGTAGGTGCATGTGTATTTTTTGGTAGTTTGGGTGTTTGCATGTGTGTGAGGTGAAAGGGTTCTTGCATGAATGTATACCATGTTTGGTTTGTGGACTATAAATTTGTGGTTTCTGCATGCGTGTATGTGTGCAGAAATTTCTGTTTTTTTTTGTATTCTAAATTACGGGTGATGCTCTTAACACCCCCCACCACACGCCCTTACGGCGCGGCGGCTTGCGAGGTATTGAGTAGATGTAGATAAATCACGCGGAAGATGTGTATATGAGCAAGTATTTTTATGTGTTTACAATTATGCGGAAATTGTCAAATGAGTTTCTTAATTTGTACCTTGGTTTTTTTTGAATATTTTACAAAATTTGTTCAAAAATCAGAATTTTTTAACGTTTATTATATGATTTACTTAATTTATCTCTAAAATGTTTAAGATGCAAAGGTCCTTAGACGTCGGTGCACAACAAATACCACAACTACTTTGTCTACCTAATAAAGGCCTTGCAATATATTTTTAGGGTATATATTGTAATCGAATATGAAAATTGGTAGTTGCTCAAAGGAATGCTCGTCACAGCACTTTCCCTCTGTACCTCTGTCGTTCGTCATTGGAAACATCTTCGTATTATTTTTAGTTACGACTTCAGGTCGTGTTGGTGAGACATTCTATTTCATTTTTCGTTTGTCTGCTTAACTTTCATTTTAGTCTCTGAATCCATTTAAAGTTATGAATCTCGCTCCACATGCATATCATTTCCTTGAATTTTCAATTTTCACTAACCTTAGATGACGTAGACATGACCCGCAAAATTTTACTTGAAAAGTCTGTGATTTTTTTTAAAAGAAAGCAGTAATGTTCGAATCAATGGTTCAAAAAGGTATTCTTACGAAGTGAGTGAGTGAGTACGTTCCGTGAGTTATTTTCCCACTGTTTGAATCGTTGGAGGAATTTTCTATATTTATGATTGAGAGGCACCTAATGATGTATCAATGGAAGCATTAAATGCATATAGCACGGGAAAGATTATTGAAATCATATGAAACAAACGTTTCCCACTCATTTTATGGCTACGAATGCAAATCATTCGAAATTATTTGAACTCAGACAGTATAAGAGCTCTTTTGAAAATACTAGCTCCCCATCGATAGTCTGCTTTCCAACGCTCAAGAGTCTTGTTCTATTACTGGAGATGGAAAATAAATGCGATGACATTTCGCTCCCTACTTGAGTATTCTGCAGAGAACATTCCCGTATAAGATACGTTTTACGTCGGATGGGACATTTTAATCTGCATCCACATCTCTTTTGTCAAGACAAATGCCAACTTCAAGTTTCTGGCTCTGCTTGCCGTAAATCATATCACAAAGAGGGTGGAAAATGCCTCTGAAACCGGTCGTGCGCCGCAGTCACCGGAAAGACCTACAGCTAAAACCACTTGCGTCAGCTCTGGAGAACGAAGGCATTCCTCAGGGCGTGGCCACGTTGGAGAGGGCAAAACTTTTCCGAGAAATGCCGGAAGAATCTGATCTCTTTGTCGAAATGTTCTCGCACGTCTAGTACGAAAATAATTGCGCGGAAACAAACTGAATAAACCTCAGCTTTTAAGAGTCCAAATGTCTGTGTAGCAAGTTTAATTTATTTCCCTCGATCCCATTAAGGTCCTTCTTGTTGTTGGTTTTAGATTATTTTTTTAATTATTAGTATAATTATCAGTGATAGATATATTTTAATAATTAAACTGAAAAAATAGCGATACAATCCCTAAAATATATTTACCTCCCTCTGATCCGCCCTCGAGTGGCTTAAGACGATGAATTTTGTCGGAAAAGAGATGGAGAGACAGAAAAAAGAGACATTTCAGGCGTGGTATGGTGGAATATCATGATTAATTAAAATTGGAAATTTTTCACAAAATAAGATTATAATTATTATTTAAAATTGTATATTATTTTTTGGAAAATTGCCAATTTTAATTAATAAAGATGGAGAGACCCCTTTCATCCATTATTCCGTTCAAAGGAGAGACTTCCCCTTAGCCAAACTAACCTCTAAGATGCATGGATCTGCAGTCATTGTCAAGGAGCTCTTTCTATCCCTGTCGGTCAAAGGTGCCCCATTGAGGATCCGATGATGTCTTTTTCCACGTAGTTAGGGAATAAATATGAGAGACGTAATACCTAGTGTGGCCCGATCAAGTGGCTTCAGCGTACCATATTTCACATCCCTATCTCGTACAAAGGCGGATGGTAGCTGAAGTTCGTTAGTATGCGGCTATCGACATTAGGGCACTAGCTTGATTTCCAGTGACTCTGGAACCCCTCAACTTTAACCTAAATGATTGATTTCTCGGGCAGCGGTCTTTCTGTGAAGCCGCAGGCGTCACATGGAAATACTCTTTTCTCTTCTTTCAAAATAGTGTACAATTTGATGAGTGAAGTCTTCTTCACTATCTCTACTTGCGACACAACGTTCCTGCGATTCAGACGCAACCAATCTTAAGCTGCGCTCCCGTGAATTCGGTTTTGCGTAACCACCGACTGCGAAGCCAATCAGTCTATAGGTCACCAATGGGGACAGCGTTACCGCACGAGTATCACAACTTGTACCTTAATGCATATTGCCGATAATGAGCGATATTTTTTGGATTCCTCTATTCATCGTAACGAATATCAATGATTATCGATATTGTGATCGGCGATCAAATTTATTGAAGATATGCTCACACACCATGAGAGACCCGCAACGTTCTCACGTGAAAGTTTGTCGTGTCTCAAGTTAACCAACGCACGTCCAGAATATCAATGAAACCGTCTGCGTGTCGTTAGGAATATCGCCCACGACGCCTTATAGTGTGTCATTTGGAAAATATATTCCATATCAAGTATATCGTCATTTCGATTATGATGTATCGGTTCCTTAAAATTAGTTTTTACCAGAAGGAATTTTACTCGGCACAAATTGAATGTAACAGTTGTCAGGAATTTTCCAAAACGTAAATTTGTAAGGTAATTTACAAAAGCTATTATCAAAAAAATATCGACATGGTGTCAGTGGAACGTTGTATACCTATCACATTTCCTTATTCTGCTTTGCCGTAGGCTGGAAAACAGGCTTATATGTTGCGGAATTGGATTCACGGGAACGCAGTGGATCCATGCGACCAAGTTTCCCAGTTTCGGCCCGACGAAAATGACTGGTGAGAGCGGCTGAGGGAACTAAATTGGAGGGGAGGGGTTGGTGTGTGTCCTTTTCCACGAATAGAATATTCAGGGAGCGAAGGGAAGTGGAGTTTGGAGCGGGAGGGATGAGTGTCCGGGGAGGGAAGGGAGAGGTTGGGGGATGACATGAAATATTCGGCAAATGGTCTCCCCTCAACGGGGGCTCACTTCTCCCTTCTCCCTAGGTTCCCTTAGAAGACAGCGGGGGTGCGCTCGGATTTTCGAGCTTTAGGGAGACGTGCACCATCTCTCTCCTCCCCGGACACACCATCCCTGTCTTGAAGACCCAACGGGGTTTTACGGCCTGCCCTGCGACTTCATCCTGTGGGTCGGCGGGTTTCTCTCACCTTGCCTCATCCGAAGCTAGCGGTCGCGCTCAAGCCCCGCCGCCGTAGGGACTGCTACACTTCGCCTCCTTGTGTTAGGTTGAGATGGGTACCCCAATCGCTGAAACATGGTGGGGCTTCCGCTTTACCCTCGGCACGCCCAGGTGAAAACTCAACGCTTGATTTTGTGCCTTGGTCTTAATCTTTTCCCGAACAACACAATCGCCACTTAATATTTCCATGGGTTGAGGGAACATTAGGAAAAATACGAGGCCTGCTCATAATGTAAGAGCCGTTTGGTCACATGACAAAATATACTCATATGAAACACTTATTATTAGCATTTCCAGTTAGTTACAAACCTACTTTACTTCTCTACATAATCACCGTTCACTTCTAAGCATTTTTCGTACCGCTGCACCAGCATCTTTAAACCTTCTGAATAAAAGCTCGCCGCCTGAAAGTTTAACCAATTGACAACGCCGTTCTTGAGTGTCTCTTCGGTTTCGAAACGTTGTCTACCGAGCCACTGTTTCAAGTGCAAGAAGAGTTGCTAGGTCTCATCATCTCCATCTTGTTGGGAACGGCTCAGAAACTCTCGTCCACAGGACATTTTTGCTCTTTGTGTTGGTGAGCATGTTCGGAACCCACCTTGCACACAATTTGTGGAATCCGAGGTTTTTCGTTACAATATTGTATTGTGAAGCGCCAATATTTAAATGTTAGCAAACGACCTGTATGTTATGATTATGCCTCGTATTTTAATTTCAAGGAAAATCACTTTAAGAGTTCCAGCGACGAAAACATTTCACCACGAGACTTATTTTATTAAAAATGTATGAAGGGATATGGTAATCTTGTAGTAGAGCATTCTGATACTGAGCGGAGGGCCCGGTTTCGATTCCCGGACATGGCTCTGAGCAATCTCAGATTTACCAAAGTTGTGTGATTTTGCGGGCACCGGATTTTTGTGGGAAAAAACTGGCGGGAAAAAGAAAGAAACTAACCCCGGTATTCCGATCAGTGATTTTCATTTGCCCTTAGCTCTAGTACTAGGCGATTTATAGTATATTCTAGCCTATCAATCTACCAGTCGATTATTTTGGTTACATATCGTACTGGTGATGTTGATGCAAGCGATGAGTTAAAAATACTATTGAAGAAGACAGTGGGAAAAAATCTCAATTATAGATCCCACTGCCTAATGATGGAAAAAATACGGATTAAGTCCTGACAACTACGGAACCAGGGTTGACGATCCGTGTGACGTGCTTGGCAGTGGGAATGCCAAGGCTTCCTCGGACTTCCACACACGAAACTCTTGCAATCCGGAACTAACAGCAGTAGCAGAGAACACGACACAAGTGGACCGAGCTATTTATAATAGGGATAAGGAATGTTACTACCATTAAGAGGGCAGAGAAATTAGAATATATAAAGCGGGGAAAATATTGTTTCCTGATTTTTCCGGAAAGAGACAATTTGAGCATTGGCTCTTACAACAAATGACCCTGCACCAGTAGTGAAGAACATTAGTTTTACCATAAGATGCTACTGGTCCAGAGCAAGAAGATCGGTAGAGGATCAGCTGTCAATGCCGTGGAGGTGTATGGAAGGCACGGATTTGGCTGCAGTACTGCGATTTTAAAGCAGCGGTAAAACCATATTCGTTTTCCTAGAAGATTCAGCCTCACACTTAAATAACAAGCGATAGTACTTCTCCGGTTGAACATTCCAGACTTGAAATACAATCGAATTAAATCCTAATTCGAATCTCCGAGCGGATACAGCTAGGAGGAATCAAGGTGGACAATAGTAGGATAGGGATATGTAACGTCAGGTAATTTTTTTATGACTAGAAGTACAGGGTTCGTCCGGAAAATAAGTTTATGATGCTCATTGTCTTTTTTTGACAAAAGGGGAGTCGTCCACTACGAATTTGTACCTGAACAACAAACTGTAAATGCTGCATTTTACGTCCAAGTGCTCGACAGGCTTCGAAAACGAGTTGCCCGCGTCCGGCCAGCGATCAAAAACATCTGGCGGCTGCATCACGAGAATGCGCCGTCTCACACCGCGCTTGTCGTGTCGGACTTCTTGGCCAAGCACGGCGTGGCAACGCTGCCGCACCCGCCCTACAGCCCGGACTTGGCACCACCGGACTTCTTTCTGTTCCCGAAGATAAAGAGGAGTTTGAAAGGAACGCGATACGGGACTTTGGACGCCGTCAATGAGGCCTTGACGACGTGTCTTCGAGAGGTTCCCGATGATGCCTTCGCGGGAGCGTTCCAGGAATGGGAACGCCGCTGGAACAAGTGCATCGACTCACAAGGGTCCTATTTTGAGGAATATTAGCTTAAGATACGTAAAAGTGTAATAAATTATTTTTCCTGAGCTTAGTACACTTATTTTCCGGACGAACCCTGTATGAAGGAAGTTGAAATGAAATGCTAAGATACAGATGAACCAACTGAAGATAGACATCCTGGAAGTGGGGAAGATTAAGTCGGCCAGGGCCGACGACATCTGGAGCAACGGATACAGGTGATATAGTCAGAAGACAACTAGAAGATTGCACGAGTGAGCATCGCACTAAAGAATGAATTTGCAAAAAGAGTCAATTGGAGCTGGAAAAGCCATAAGAGAATGTTAATAAAAAATTTCAACGGAGTCTATGGTCTATGGTCAGCGTCAAGCGATTCATAAAAGGAAATATATGGAATAAACGAACAACTGAAAGAGGTTCTAGGAGCAGTAAAGTGGAGAAAACATCTAATCCAGATTGGAGACCGGAACGATGTGGCCGGAGGGGACCAATGAATAAGAAGGTGAAGACAGTTTGGGTTGGGAAAATTAAACTCCGCGGGATGAAGACCAATAAATATAGTATCTGTTAGGAGAAAAACAGTGGTAGTTGCAAACACTTACTTCGAGAAACATGGGGAAAATATATAGGCATAGAAAATACCAGGGGATAAGGCAAGATACCAAATTGACTACAACCTTGCCAGAAGGAGATACAGAACATCAAATTGAGCAATGTAAAAGCTACCCGGGAGCAAATATAAAAATTGATCATAAACTGGTGGTCACGGAGAACCAACTGAGTCATCAGAAGATAGAGACAAACAAAACCCTCATGGAACACAAAGGGAACCAGTGAAATGACTTATAATTTGTTGAATAAACAATTGTTCTTACGTCGTACACGTGTTCTTGCCTATATGCTGCTTATGGATTCGGGAAGGGTTTCAATAGCCAAAACAGACATATAAATGTCAAATAATTGGCTTTGAGAAGCAGTATGAGTATGGATTGAATATTGAAGGAAGTTTTAGTTGAGTTAATGTGTTCGTTCATGCGGAAGGAAAGTGTGGTCTACATACACTCAAGTAGAGGGGAATCAGAAGCGACAGGAGAGACGGTAGATTACCATTGTTGACATGCAGCGAGGAAGGTAATAATTTTTGGGTTGGGATTTTGGAGTCAGACAGATTGCGGATCTAAAAAATGGCAGCAGCTGTAACGTCGGCGGTTGCATGATGAGGACAGGGAAGTAGAAGAGACGGAGGCAAGAAGGTGACCTTACATATTTGAAAATGCCCAATAAATATTTGAAAAAGTTCGACGTGCCTTTAAAAAGAGACATAGGAACAACCTGGGAATAAAAGTAATATGAACTAATTGTGAAGAATAATTTTGTAAAGCTCACGTAAAATATGTCTGATTTTGTTGGCTCCGTTGGCACCGGAGGGCTATGAAGATGAGGTTAGGGTATTCTGGGCGATCTGACTTTGGACGTGGAGTGTATTCGGTAGAAGATTTCTGAATTTTGTGGATCAGTGGATTTTTCTGTTACCCAAGTGTCTTCAATGAATTGTACTGGTAGTCAATTTTGGGATAGGGTGATTTAGTAGAGGCGGATACAACAGATTAACAATGAAAGAGGAATGGAGCATTTACCGTGTGATACCTGGCAGCTGTTGATAAGAAGGTGTAGTTCATGTTTGGTCGGTGTAATGTGGACCAAATGTAATATGTTTTTCAAAATGACATATATGTATATATATATATGTATATATTATATATATATATATGTGTTTGGTTATATTTATAAATTGAATGACAAAGGCGTGAGAAACATGTTGCGTAGAACATAAAATAAACAGAGGAAATTTGCAATTTTTTCGACGTCGCCGTCTTTTTCAGCAAAAGGAAGTTACGGATGTACTTAACTGTAATAATGAACTACAAATATTCTGTGAAGGGAATCATATGCTATTTTTTCTCGCACGAAATTGGAAACAGTCAGTCTTCATGAGGCATCACTCGGTTGCTTTGCCATCCACTTCAACCGCGTCCAGTTTTCAGCCATTTTGTCGTAGGGAACGCGTTTAATGAATGACCTAAATGAGCAGTATGCCGAAAAACACAGCCGTTGGTGTCACTTATAATGGCGACAGGAACTTATTTTCTTTTCGCCCCTTGTCCTCTTGCCTCAGGGATAACTAAATAATCTCACCCTCAACTCAACTCCCTTTAACCAAATGAAGCACTTCAAAATTTAATTCACGGAGAAATTGTTTACTTGTAATCTCGTAGATGATGTCGTGTTCGCTCGAGGATTCGACAACTCACTCTCTTCTTCTTGCCATATCATCTCCTCCCCAACCTCTCTGTATTTTCCACTCGACCCCCCCCCCCTCAGCAACCCACCGCCTCCTCTCGCATTCTGTCGGATTTTCTCACCCCGACCCAAACCGTCGGAGGGCAGAATACTAAAGAGGAATGCGAGCAGGAGAAGCTATTAAGCGAGGAGCATGTGGTGTGATGGGTACACAACGAGAACCGAGAGAAATTCCGAGCCTAGTGGAAAGAGGCCCTGAATTTGAAATTTTTCCCAAATTCGTTGTGAGGGAAGAATAGGAGAGAAACATTACTTTTTTCCCGTTGAAAGAAAAATGAACAATTGCTCCTATTTTACTCGAGTTTTCGTCGCCAATATTATATGAAAGCTTTCCTCGAAGCGCTTCTACCCTTTCTCTTAACCCAAACAACGGCCCTGGAACAAAGTTTCCTCATACAAGCACTAATGATTTTCTTAAGGCGCAATACAAGTCCGGGTTCACACTGTCTTAAAAAGCATACTGCTCAGCAAAGTCGTACAACTTTTCGTGGAAACAAAATCAAAATTGTCAGGTGAAATGACGGTACGTAACGTTTCTCTGGTTAAAAGGAATTTTATGTCTCTCGCTAAGTGGTGGTGAAGGTCAAAAAAGATATTAAAAAAATATTTTTCCCCAACCTTGCAGTATTAACAACATTTAACGGTAATCTCCTTGCTCATGTGCATTTCTTTAAAATGTAGCTCACCACCTTCCAGGAGATATATTTCCAATTTAAAATGATGGATCAGAAGCGTGGAGCATGGCAGTAGTCATGCCACAAACGGGTCAGATCAGATTTTTATTCAGGTAAGATCATCATGTGAAGGCTCGATATGCATATCGATGTCTTTGGTTTGCCGATTATCGCTGGAGAAACGTGCTAGATATTAAACTGCCTCCTTCGTGGGTTTCTTCAAACGCGCAACAATTTGTTCCCATGGTGATTGAGAGCGGAAAGATTGTGAAAACACACTCGCTCCCCGGAGGTGGTGAACGACTATTCGGAGTCGTATCGGTATAATCCATGAAAGACGAGACCCGTCAGCGGCTCAATTAAGCGGACACACCCAACGCATCCCCATTGGTGAGCCTGCCTCCGACACACTTTTGGGCTTGCTCATGCCCAGAAACTACCTTTTTGTTGGCCAAAATTCATAAAACCTGATCTGGTATCCGAGAACTGTCTAACCAATTGGAGATGTAAGCGGATCCAACTCTTTCCTCAGCCTCATCTTCCGCCTCCTTTCAACCGCTCTACTTAAAACACTCCACGTCTACATGATATCCTGCAAGACACTGGAATGAGGTGTGATATTTACAGTGCAAAAATATTTTCGATTAC
The DNA here is from genome assembly GCA_037158775.1 of Hetaerina titia. Taxonomy (NCBI): domain Eukaryota; kingdom Metazoa; phylum Arthropoda; class Insecta; order Odonata; family Calopterygidae; genus Hetaerina; species Hetaerina titia. The sequence goes on from CM073779.1 coordinate 36,419,513, forward strand.
GTGCGTTCATGAATGGCTTCCTCTACAATCTTCGGGAGCGGACGGATGTCGCCCCAGCTCTCCCTCGCTTTAATCTACGACAGGAGACGATGTATGTCAACGCATAAAATTTCATTTGAAAAAAAATTAAAGAAATGAAATTTGACCACATAACAGCAAAGTGCGGTAAAACGAAAATCAAGGAATATTTTGCATTTTATAATGGGAAGTGTATTTTATATCTCCAATTACAAGTACGCCAAAAGGATTATAAATATTAAATTAAAATCAAAAATATTAAATAATAATCTCTAGTGTCGCTTTCCAAACCTAAACTGCACTACTCGGAAAGTCAGACGTTTTCTATCAATGCACCAGGTGGATTTTTTTCATTTCACTGATGTAGTCAATTTAGTAAGAGGCTAAACATTTTAGTAATCATACGCAATAAATATTGTAATTGTTAGTTTCCTGAGAGATAAATTACAACCTTAATGCAAATAAAAAATAACATTTTACACTATAAATTGAGGTGGTAGAATTTGGTTTGTGAGGAACCCCAGAGTTGGTTGGTGAGAATCCCAGACATACATACATCCTCTTTTGGATGAAATCACGTCAATCCATGCTAATGACAAACCATTTTTCATTGGACTTAGTCCGGGAATAATTACTTTTTGATCACTTATTCGCTCATAAATATCCATTTAATTATTATTGGGCGTGATTAATAGTGATATATTTGATTGAATAACCTTCCGTGGTTCAATAAGAATATATTTTTAGGCTACCTGAAAACTTTTTGATCGTATTGAAATTATCTGTTTGTGGGAAATTTTTTGGAATAGAAATAACATAAATATTCATTTCTAAAGAGATAAAAGTCATTGATGTAGAATATATTTCATGTTGAAACTAATATAAAATACAATTTTAATAATGTAAAAAGCCAGAAATTCTAAATTTCCACTTTAATGAGCATGACCATATTTTGATACACTATAGTGTCAATACGATCGTGGCATAGCCATAAAACTTATTTAAAGAGTAAATGTAAATTTTCTCTATGGTTTTTCCTTTCCTTTAGGGATGGTGAACGCCACAGAGTTTAGTCCAAAAAAGATACTCATGCAATTATTTAAACTAGAAACGTTTTTAATTTACTGGCTAAAATTTCCCGTTAAAAATATAAAACCACTACAATGTAATTTTTGATAATGGACTATTTTTTTGCAGTCGTTTTACAAGTATTACTGTAAATCATTTGACTAATAAATGCTTGATCAATAGATAAATGAGATTTTCAGATTATTATCAGAGAATTCCGAGTGTCTGATTGAGCGATGTGAGTGCGGGTAGTGTTTTTATAAAATAATACTATCAGGTATTTTTTTATCAGAAAAACCCTTACAACATCTATAATTACAACCTATGAATACCAGTATTATGCAGAAATACTTAATATCCTATGTGTCGATTTAATATCTACTAGCTGGTGAGTAAAAAAGTAAATTCAGGTTCCATTAAAAGAAACATATTCATAGGCACTGCATTGATCAATTTGGGTTTAGCTCGTCCAAAATTTTAACTTAGTAGAAAAATATTTTATAAACATGGGAGGTTTTTGAATTTTGATATTCCCTTGCTTTTACAGCCATAATGATAATAAGATTCTTGAAGGGAATCGCCAAGGGAATTATCATCGGGCAGAAGTTTTAGTATTTCTGGAATAAATTCTTTTTCGAGTAAAACTTGGGAATCGTGTTCTTTCCTGAAGCTTTTCGTTAAGTTAATGGGCTGATGTTATAATAAAGCTACTATTACTTGTTCTTTTCTTTCACTTAAAAAAATGAGGTACCACTGGCGTGGATGAGCGTGGATGAGCGTGGTGATCACTGAGTTTTGTTTTGCCGCAAAGGGAGGAACATTAAGGTTTAAGCAGCCTGAATTTCACGATTAATTTAATTATTTCCTTGCATTCATATCGGGTGAGATGAATTGATATCTCAATACTTGAACTATTGGAACGAACTCCAAGGATGACAATTGGACGTAAGTTGTCCTCATTTTAGTATGAAAGCTGTAGTTTGAATATTAAAAAAAAAACAGTTTTCTCATGTTTGCTACACCGATACTCTCCTTTGTAGATGTTTTGCCAATATGTTTATTCTGCCTAATTTCGATCTTAATTCTGCATTCACAGGCATCAGAAAGATTTAGAAATAAATCGTAATGTGCATCGATAATTTTACAAGTAATCCGTGTAAAAATACTCATCTGAAATCAAATATTTTTCTGGTCATCGAATGAATATATTTTATTCTACATACATTGATGGAATATTTATCACAATAAAAGCTTTATTACCGATGTAAGTAATAATTAAACAAACGTGACGAAATTTTTTTCATTTTAATTTGTGAACGCAATCAATACTGGCTCAGCATATTATGGTGCACCAAAGGCATTCCATTCCAAAGGCATCACCACTCTCGTTTCCATTCCCACCCGACACCGGGGTAGTCCGCCCGCGCCCTTTCCGCGCTCCCTTCTTGAGAGGTCCTAATTTCGCCCGAACCAGGTGATGTGTTCTCTTATCATCGCTGCTCACGCACACACTCTTCTCCCCCAATCTCTCCCCCCACCGCAATCAATAAATCGCTTTCAGTCGAGCAATCGACGCGTCGCCCGACGATCGATATAATTTACGGCCGTTCGGGGATTGACTACCTTGAAGGAGCTGGCTTTGAGAAAGGGAAGTTCAGGGTGCACCCTTAAATCGAATTATCGGAGGTTGTTTCTTTGGCGAGGATAAGAGGTTACGGGATATCAGGTTAAATTGCCGTTGGGGAGAGGAGAAATGGCTTGTTAAAACCCTCGATCTCATCTTTCTTCGCCCCGTCTGGAAATCGATCCCCAGCAAGCCAAGTGCTATCGCCGTCCTCTTCCGCTCCTTGTTTGTGGTCCACTCGCCTACGGAACAGGAGGCCGTTTCCGCGGGATAGTCGTTGCGTCTCAGCTTTCGTTTTCTGCGTATATTTTCTTCTCTGGAGATATTCATATTTTCTCCCAGATCGTTCAAGTGAGTCTCCATCAAGCGACACAAGTCATAACGTCTTGCCGTAAATCTTTGTTGCATCTTCTTGGAGGAAGAGCGGGATCAAGGGCTTCAGAATTTGAATAAAGGCTCATGAGACTTTTTGCTCTGGTCAAAAGTCACGGCCAGATATTATTTCTAATGGTTCCATTGTTTTTAAAAATTTGATTACGAGCATATTTTGCTGCGTCTCGAGGGCTGATCTTTGTTTCAATGCTTTCAGAAATCTATTTAACTGCTTCCTTAAATATGAATTTATAAATATTTTACTTCCAATGCACACCCCTCAGCATCCTAGTAATAATGTACTTAATTTGTCCGTCAGGATCTTTACCTGGCGATACTGTCTTAATTCTTTCAATAAATATAAACCACAGAGTTCAACTACGTTTTTATTGTAATTCATATGAACTCGTGTTACAGAATCACGACGATTACTTTGATGGATGAAATTCAATATATTTTATGTCAAACTAATGTCTCCTCGAGATATATTCTTCATATTTCTCTGAATGAACTAATGGAATCGTGTTTTGGGAGAAAAATCTACCTTTTTTACAGTCAGTGGTGTCTAATCAAGCTGTTTAACCGAATTGGCAAGAGTGACAAGGGGCGAGCAAGTGATACACAAAATGGTATTCCTTGTTCCTGGATAAATCATTTGGAGAGTAGGTAGGAACATGAAAATTGTAAAAGTATCCTAGCTGTTGCTATGATGGCTGAGGTCATTTGAAGCCCGAAAAGAAATATACTTTAAATGGTACGTCTAAACGCGGATCTCATATGTAGGAAGGATCCCAACGGACGACGTTCTGAGTCATAGGAGATCACGGTGCCCACTAGAAAAATATTTTTATAAAGAGGGCTGAAAAGACAACATTGAGCCCAAATTATATTATAAATGCGTTGGTGATGTTCGTCAGAAATTATAAGAGACTTTTAAAAAATAATACGAAACTATGCAACAAATTCGAAATGTTTACCAAAATGATCACATAGAAAAACGAAATATCGTATAAATGATACAGAATGGGGTTTTAATGGGTTTCTAAAGGTTTTTCACCGTTGAGGTTTTGGTTTGGCTTTTGCATCGAACCTGATAACTCTTGCCTGCACCTAACCTGGAAATCCTAAGAATTTCTTCAGAACAAAATTCCTTTTTATCTACTCATTCTTTCCTATCTCGTACTTTCGAACGCATTACGTTCACGCTAACGCCTTGCTTTTACGCTATCCAAAATTTCTATTATTTACCCCCTTTTTCCTCGCTAGCCTATCATCCTCTCTCATGCCACGCTCTATGACAAAACAATGCTTTTCAGTATCAAATTAATTCTTTATTTGTGTCCCTTTCAAACTTACACCGATAGATCTCCTGATTTCCCTTCCATAAAAAAATTCTTCATCGTGTCTCTTCTCTCTCTCTTCAGTACATAACTCTTTTTTTTCTCCCCCTTGTTCATGCTCAGATCTGAAAATGTTCAAATCCTATTTCCTCAAACAGTATCTAAAGCGTACAACGCCACCCACCACAAAGCATTTTTCGATAATCGTTTCTTTATACCTGTGAATGGAGTCATTGTTGCCAGTTTCCTCCTCTTTTTAAATTCTCCTCTTCCTGGCTCAAGTTTTTTACTACCCCGCACAGTCCATTTTGAATCAGAGTATTGGATAAATGCTTGAATCAATCCTCTTAAAAAAAATTATATCGTACTAAGACATTTTTCAGTCTGCACATTTCTTGTGAATGCTATTGAATATATTTTATTTTTGAATATCTTTCTCGCTGGAAATTTACAGATATTCACTAATGCGATCAATAGTTACTTACTGCAAACGTCCCTGAACTAAACTGAATTAATTAAACAGTGACGCCCGTAAATTATACCAAATAAAGCTCTTCTTGCGTAATTTTATAACTAGCTCCTGGTCGGACCATTTTCATTGCGTTATGTTGATGAAGAGCAATGCAATTGTACCCGGCCTATATCTTTCTACCTCTATTCCTCCATTTGGACTATCGTTTCTGTCGGTAGATTCAAGTGGGAATAAAAGATATAGAAAGTCAACGCACTAAAACAAGCGCCTTATGTCAACCTTGTCAGTGGACGGTAAAATGGACTTTCAGTTCATTACAATGACACAACGGGGTCCGAGCATGCGGGCAGTAAAAGTTTTTCTTCATGGCCGTGTAAGAATTCTTTCCTTACTGGGGGTAAGGGATTAAGAACCGAAGGCCTTGCGAGGTGGAAACGTCAATTTTTAGCTTTCGTCGTAAGGCTGTTGTCATAAAATGTGTGCGCGAGACGAAAGGGGCTGGAGTGTAAGTTATGGGAATTCTGAGGTGGGGTAAGGAGGCCACAGAGGGAGAGGGGTGGAGTGGTAAAGCGGAAGAGGAAAGGGGGTTGCTAGCACTTCTGCCGTTGTTGCAAGCAAAGAGGCGCATTCGCGTCGGTGTTACCATGAGGTCATAAATCCAATATTCATTCATTCCGCGTTTCGTCGCTGGAAAAATGAAAGGGAAACCATTTCACTTCACAGCAATGAAATTGAATCCCTTGAATCCGTCATTCGTCAGATGGACCGCTTCCCTGAAAAGACAGAATGACGAGACCGTGAGTTATCGGTGGAGGTCTCAGTGGCGTGATATCGATGGTCAGTGGAACCGTAAACGATGCTCGTTAAATATATGACGGAAACATTTGGCACGCCTCTTTGGCAGGGCGGATGGATGAAATCGGTAGTAGTTCCGAATTTTAATGCTAAATGGAGGGTGATTATTCAGTAAGGTCCCTACTGATCTTTATAATTTTCACAAACCTTATGTATCAGTTTTTCCCTGCCACTTACCAATGGGTAAAAATTATTTAGTATGTGGCTTTTCTTACGGGTAACCATGTAAATTATTAAGAAAATATGCATTAAGAAAAGTTAAATGTCTTATTTGAGCTCCAATATGTCAAATTATCAGGGTCTTTAGAAACCAAGAGAAACCAAGACAAATTTAACGGAGTTGTGTTCTACTAAGTTCTTAATAGTATGATGAGATATGAATACAGTTATGTTCGAGATTTAATTCGGGTAATATCGTACGGACAGAAATTTTATATTATTAAAAACATTATTAAGTATATTATTATTAAATTCCCCGGAATAATCATGACATGTCTTTCAAAAACTGGATTAGGATATTTTTAATTTGATGAATGCCTCTAAGTCTTTTTATATGACTTATCGCACGGCTTTATTTACTTCAGTCACATCACTTTTGAAAGCTTTAATATAACAAATTAGGTTAATAGAATGGGGTATAGTATTTTAAGAAAATGTAATAATCAGATACACGTCAAGGCTATGTTGGCATTAACATTAAAAATTTACGGTGAGTTTCATGAAAATTGCGGTTAGTATGGAATTAATATTCTAATTTAACAAGTTGATTGTGAGATTATTAGCTGGCCATCAGCAAAAGTTCTTTCATCCATATGAATTAATTACTGCAAGTACTACGAATATTAGCCCATTTAATGGCATCTGGTGCCGTGACCCTTCAAGTTAGCATAGGATCAGATAAGCCGGTATTAATAAAAAAAATTAAACTACATACCCTGATTTCCATTAATTTGAAATTGATATTTATGTCAATAAAATTACTCACTTTATTCATTGAAAGGATGCATTACTGGCTGAATTATAGTCGAAGTAATACTATTCAGAGGAAAAATGTACAACTTGTTTCCAAGTATGAAAATGGAAAGCTTAAAGAGTGTTGAGTGAGACAAAAATATTATTTACTCTGCCCAACGGAAGATGGACAATGCAACATAAACCGCCGATTCAAAACAATCTTTTACTTGGGAATTATTTCCTGAGTTATTTCTTCTAATCAGTGAAATAAGAAGGCAATTTATTTTCTGGTGGCCATCTGAAGCGATACGCGTCCCTCTGGAAAGTACCATATCCTGGGAAAGGTGAGGTGCATGCCAGTCATTTAAAAAAGGCAAAAACTGTATGGCATGGCATAGGGAATTAAAAAATGCGAATAATTTGATTTTTGGTGGTAAGAATGAAATGACTTTGGGAATAGAAAACCGCATGGAACGTGATGTGGAGATCGATGGAAGTGACGGAATATGACGGAAACGTGAGCTTTTCAGTTTTATTCTTCTGCAAATAGCTCGGATATTTCGATTAGTGTGTGAGCTTAATTACTTGGTAGAGATTTTATGCCTCAAAAATTCATTATATATTCATGGGAAATTTAATATTTTCTTCGCATGAGAGGAATATGGGATACAGTCGTTTTTTATACACTGTAGACTAACTTATGACTAACTGTAATGAACTTATTTCTAATTGTAATGGTTTTTCCATCTATGTTATTAAAATTTATCGCAGAAAATTTTATATTTCATTCAAAAAACCGTCTAAACAGAGTTTGAAAGTGGTTTAGGGCTCAGTAGAGATAGGATACGCTACATTCAATCACCAAGCGTTACGATTGATAGGCAAAAGATTACAAAGTAATAAGCTTTCTACCGCCTATGAAATTCAAATATTCAGAGTTTTGGAGTGGAAATTTCTTTCTATTGGCTGCCTGCTTTTTCTCAGAATGATCTGGGTATCCGAAAAATCACACACAGTTTGAGTGAAACGGTATGCGTCCAAAGATACCGATATTTGTATTTGGGGCCTCCAGTGAGTAGCCGAACCCATTCGGCTGCCTCACTCCATTTAGGGTAAGGTAAATGTTGTAATTTCATTGTTCGGTGCCTAAGGGATGCTTTTCTGAGATCCAAAAATTCTCTGACGTATGTGACTTTCAAGGAATTACTATAATGACTAGATATTAGAGTATTTTACGCTGTACAATACAATCGTGTATGTAATCGACTTTTAATACAGATTAAAACGTTGGCGATATGTAAATAGTAACTCAGTCACCACGAATGCTGTTCTTAGGGAACTATGGGGGGACATGAAGCGGACATTTGTTCTTTTCAGATGACGCTTTTAGGCTAGCTATGCGCACATACTATGTCGTTTTTCGGTTGCGAGATCATTCTGGGAAATCACAGGCGATACAGAGAAATGAAGAGTCCCACCATACCCTGTTGGGTAGTTTTCACACGCCGCTGTGTTTAATGTTGGTTTAGCTTTATCCTCATCTAACAAACCAACTTTCGGACTGATAACTGTTTTCACTCCTAGTATTGGCTTGGTTCGATGAAACACCCGAATATTATAATAGCTTTCGATAATGACGGAACCCAAATGGCACTTTTTCTAGAACCACTGGCCAATTTAAAGGTTATCTGTCTTAAAACTATTTTAACTTCAATGTAATGTATTATCAACTACGAATTCTTTTAAATTAGTTGTGATGATTTGTTAATATTCATTCGGAGGATCACTATGGATAGACAAGATGGAAAATGATTACGGTCTTAAGAAAACACGCTCACTCTTCATCCTTCTCTTAAATTCTATAATTGATGTATGGTATGGATGTAGAGCGTTTACAATCCACTTATGAACCTCTGATACATTATTTAGATATTTTTCTTTAAAAATTGTGCATTTCACTTTAAGCTTTAAGTAATTTTGTTTAAATTCATTTAAAATTACACACAAGCCCTTGGTATGAACGCTTCTGTGTTGTGCAAGTTACCTGTGTGCATGTTTGTGAAACATTTTGTTGCGTCAAATAGTGTTTTTAGTTTATTCATAATTTAGAGATTCAAAAACAAAGCTAAAACACATTTTCCACCAGAAGGGATATTTTTGAACGATAAATTGAAGAGGGACACGGGGTCAGAGTTTATTTCTACGGATATTTCCAGAACTTTGGAAAATTGTCAATATTTAAGCGAATTCTTTTTAGAGTAGAACATGTCCAAGCGCTCAATGAAATTTGGCATGATAATCCAAAATCCTGAGGGAAAACTACTCCCGTCTCCCTCCTCCCAGCACTCGGGGATTTTGTAAATTTGAAACGCAAATCTTGAACTCGAATCATGCACATCCACAATTTATTCTCATGCGTGAAAAATTGATTGCAATGGAATTCGAGTTTGGATTTACAGAATTAGTCCGGGTGAAATACTTTCTCCACAAAGGAATATCAAAACGTGGTCAGCACAATGGATGGCGTGCCGCGCGTTGAGTGGCGTCTGATATGGCCTATCCTCGTGAGTGCTTTGTAGGACTGCAAATGGCAATTTTGGGATGTGGAAGTGGAATCTAAAGACTGAAATCGTTCCATCTTATCCTATAGTTGATGTAATGCGAATTAGTTTGATGGTTTTTCACGGTAGATCTGAAGAAAGAACGAGAGTGGAGCGCTATTTCTCTCCGTAGTTCGGAGTGTGTCGTAGTTCATCATAAATAGTTCTTCGTGTGACGGAATAATAAATTCGCATTATCAAGATCCTTCGGCATTTGGTTTGCTATTTGTCTTACTCGGGTTTATCTTAGTATAGTATATTGACTAAAGCATGAGTAATGTGTTTTCACGAATCGTTGACGCTTTCCTACGACCCTATATGCTGCCTCATAGAGCAAAGCGGTGGGTGTAAAAAATGAACCATTTACGTTAATATCTGACCTGGATATGGAACATGGTAGGAAAATTAGGCATTAACCTAAATGTTTCTAGAAATTTTCATGGCTGTCAATTTTTTTATGGAGCTATGATTTCGGGATGGCCTATGGACAAAGAATGCTTTACATCGATTCTCATGACGCTGTACTTCCCTTTTACTTTTCATTTTTTGGCTTGACTAGTATTATTTGAGCCAAAATTATTCCCTCCATACCGGAATGAGCTCATATTATTCGTATTTATTCAGTGGGGGTTAAATATTTCATGTTAAGCCCGAGGATAGAGCGGGCCCTACCCTTAGTTAGCTAATATTCATAGAAATTTCTGTTCACAAATTACTGCAATGATTAAAAAAGAATTTAATTAATTTTACTCATAAGTGAGATTTTTGTAAATGAATTCCAAAGTAAATCAGATAAAAAATGGCGCGTATTAAAAACGAAAATGAATTACTGTTTCAACTATTTACTGTCCATTTGTATACAGTCAAATCATTTTTCTTCAATACCTTCATTTTATTCTCCAAGCCGCAACAAGGGTGTGCATCAAAGAGTGTTGTGTCGTTAGCTATTGTACGTATTAATTGGTAATTTTTAACATCATGGCTTAATTTTTATTTGAATAACTCGAATTGCTGAGCATGATGTTTTTTATTTCTGTAGTAAGAAATGTGTGACGGAGAAAGGATTCCTTGATTCTGTCTGTTGGGTCGCCTCTTTTTGTTAACGTCTCTTTTTAGGTTCACCTATCAATGTTATGATCAGTCAAAAATATTCACCATATCATCGTCAAATTCATCCAACCCGTATTTTTTCAGTTTGCCATTATTGTTAACTATTTCATGCGACCTTCGTGTTTCCAATTGGCCACAAATCCAGGTTATTCAATAATAATATGAGACTTACTGCTCGTCCATAGCTATTTTCAACGAAGCAGACATGTTTTCTCTATACTACATTGTTAAAATCGGAAATTGGGGAATTCTGTCCAAAGCCCAAACGTTCTGCCCTTCTTCAAGGTGAGGGCTAAGCAACGTGAACTAAAAACACTCCCTAACTTTTTAACATTTTTTCCCGCTATTCGTTTGATGAACCCAAATCTCTTATTAATTTTACTTAGTAAACTAACATAAGAGACTGTTTTAGCCGTTACTTTGTGGAATTTTTTCATCGTAAAGAAAGAAAGAAAACACGGCAATTCCACATTTACATACTTAGTGTAAGTGTAAGTTTATTATTTAAGTGTAAGTTATTTAAGTGTAAATGTGGAATTGCCGTGTTTTCTTTCTTTCTTTACGATAGTAAACTAACGTTATTCCCCTCGGCCGGTTTGATTTTAGTTTGAATTCCAAGGATTACACTTCATTGACCGCTACGGTCAACTCAGTTCCTCTGTGTTTTTTTAGTCGAAATGCTTCTATAGTGCAGCGCTATTTTTAATTGTTCATTTTCCAATGCTGGAGATTTTTTTTCCGATTTTGCTGAAGAGTAAACATTTCCGGTATGACGCATGCGAAATATTTGTTTCCTCTATTATAAAAGAATGAAACGGATCAATTTTTAAACTAAATATACCGATCACGGATTCGCAAGTGTGTCATTGTTAGGCTAACTTGATAATGGCACACTACTGAAACCATGACCATTTTACTACATTAAATGCCACAGTTGACTATTTTATCCTTTTTTTACATTGGAAATAAAATATGTTATAAAATTGACACGTGAAACATTGTTATATGATTTGAAATTGCTAGAAAGAGTCTCACAGTCTGTATTATTCCATTTCCCATCTCTGGTAATCAATCGTCGACATAAATATATACATATATATGTAGATAGTACATATATATATATATATATATATATATATATACATGTATATATTCATGAATATACTTCTGGTCAGACTTAAAGGCCTCGAAGGAGGCCAAAAGCCTAAATTTTCTGGATTGAGAGTGCCCTTTTGCGTGTTCTCTATATATATTTTTGTGTTCTATTGTACGGCCCAAATTTATTTCGTGAGTACTTTAAATCATCGATTTATAAACACGTTTTAAATTTATATAAACATAAGGAAACATATTTTTGACTTTCCTCTGCGAATGAACATTTTGCGTTTCATTACACTCTATTGCCCATTTTTATTGGTCTCCTGAAAACCACATGCGTTGGTTGTGAATTAGTTTTGAATCATTACGGACCACATATAGCATGCCCGAGAATCTCGTTCGAAAAAAAATGTGAGAGATATTGATCTCTAATCCAGCGAGTTTTATTATTTAATTTATCACATATATAGATTTACGTGGGCTATATTCCGAAGATTTCCTACGCAAAGTAGGCAATGGAAATTTTCAGAAGAACCATCTATGAGGGAGCGAAGAAAATGGCATGGAACATGACAACTTGAGCAGCTGCTACGAACATTTTTCAGATTCGTAACTCGTGATAATGAGTTTCAATAATGTAATAAATAACACCTGAGTTTCATTTTACAATTCTCTTAGTGCATGTTCTGGGATTTCTACCGGGCCGCTATATTTGATAATGATGCCAGATTGTAGTGTTAAATCAGCCATTTTCATTTATGTATACGTCACTCATTATATAACCGATAAGGCAATTTTTCATTATGCTTTGATTTATGTTTACTTTATTGTTTCTGAAATATTTATTATTATAATTAGCTTTGCACTATTTTTATTTGTAAAAGCAATTAAGCTTCCATATCGAAAGCAATCAAAGCGACCTTATCTTTGGTCACGGATAATTAAAATTTACATTGAATTATTGAATTTTTATTTAAAAAAGTAACTCAATATTTTTCTCTAAAATTGTTTAGGCGAAACAGCAAATTTTTTTGAGATACTAAGCGATGTTTTTTTCTTTTCTTTTTGCCATATTTCAATATTTGTTTCCAATATTTATTTATTTTCCTTGTCTTTTGACTCAAGTGTCTTTTTATTTAATTATCAGTGTTTTTTACCTTTAAAAATAGAATGCTCTATGATTTCTGTAAAATACCATATTGCTGATTTTTTTGATGCAGTAGTATATTGCTTAGTTCAACCGGAATATCTAAAGTTACTCTTGTATGAATTGGGTTTTTCTTTACTTTTCTCAGCAATGATTGATGATGTAGTCGTTAATCATATGAAAAAAGTCAAGGTGTTCATTCTGAGAAAATGAGCTCCAAATTGATTAATTCAAAAACTGGGATGGGATTTCGGTGGAATTCAGATTGCTAAAAAAGGAACTATTGGTATATAAATGACAAATTATTTTATTATATTATTTATAGTATTTTATTTTTATAAAATTTATAAATCACTCATTAAAAATTTTTTTTCTGATATACATCAACAACATCACGGATTATCAGTCTGGTATTTGTTTTGTTACAGCTCTCAAAAGAGTCCCTTTGCCCTTCAATATCTTCGTTGCCTCATTTTTTTCATAAACTGACATTTTCCACTTCGTTTGATTCTTTTAATTCATTTATTCGTTATTTTAATGATATAAATGCAATAATGTTACTAAACAAATGAAATATAAAATCAAATCACCCTCTTTGGTATCAATTTATACGAAAAATATCGCCGAAAAAGGTGAAATGCTCCCATGACATGCTGACCGAGCGTGGTTGGCTATAAAGACCCAGACTCTAAAAAACGAGGCGCCTCATCTCCCACGGGCGAACTGCTGCTCCTGGAGGTTGTAAGGGTGTGGAGGTACCGTGGTATATGGCGAAGAACTTTCCAGTCAACGAACCTGTGACGCTGGCCCACTGTCTCTTGGCGCACACATCAACGCATTTCAGCGCCACGAGGGGGTCGCCCCATGGGCAGGGGTCGGAGCGTCGAGTCGAGGTGATCGAGAGAGAGAGAAGAGACCCACGAGGCGGAAACCCCAAAGCGGGCCATTAGTCCGTGGAAAGGATTCCGTGATTGCGTGACTCTTCCACAGGTGACTCTCATCCCACTCTCCCTCTCCCATCCTACTCTCCCTTCGGCCGAGGCCTGTCTCTCACGGCTCCGTAACCAGCCGGCGACGATTCATGTTCCCCAGATGTCCGGGCCGCCCGCGACCCCTGACCCTGGCGGTCTCGGTAATGGCGTCCAACTTATATAAGGGTCCGAGATTCTCCCATTCCCCTTGGACCGAGTCACGACAAGCGGAAAGCAAGCCATCGTCATTACCCTCTTTTCCCGGACAAGTGTTGTCGCTTTCTCTTCGTATTGCAAGCTGTGAATGAAGGGGGAACAATGCCACTTAAAAAAAGAGCGACGAATGATCCGGATAATGCGGCGGCTAATGCACTTACTTTTTACCACGAGGCGTCGGGTTCGCATACCGTTCAAATCGAAAAGGAGGCAGGATTTTTCAGTGATATTCCAGTACCTACTTGGAGTGCTCTCTAAAGCATTGAATATGCCGTCCGTCGGATTGGACCCTAAATTCTGGACCTCATCGCACCTTTGGTTAAGAGCAGGCTAATGCTGACGCAGGATTTCTTTTACCACTTTTTCAGACTCCCCAGAACGTTCCACCCTTACCGAACTACCACATTATCCCTAACGGCAAAATTACCGTAAATATCGGTCTTCTCCTTAAAGGATTACTGGTACTGCGAGGAGCTAAGAATCATCTACTTTTCATTCTGTGACCATTGCGGAAACATGGAGTTGAGGAAGAAACTAAACCAGGAGATTTCATCAGGTTGATTTTGATCCCCGTGCCGGAGGGTGGTAGTGAAGCGGCATGACGTAAGGACTGTAGTACCTCGAATTTCTTTTTGCATATTGCTAACGTAGTATTCATATCAGCAATAATAATTTGAAATACGGGGGAAATAACTGCATACTTTCTGAGAGCATTTATTTAGATTTTTATCGACACAATGCCCCGCAAGCCGCCGCCAGGGCGTATGGCCGGGGGGGGGGGGGCTAGGTCACTAGCCATGTATGCAGTATCACTACGCGCAGACATCAGTTCGATCACGCACTCAACCAAAGTTATTCACACAAAAGAGGCTACTTCCATGCAAGATTCAATAACGGGATTTGTCATAAAAGGATTTGCACATATCATTCGGGAGCAATGTTATTCCATGGGTCTATTTAAAATTCATGCGTGATATCGACTACATATATACAAACATACATATGTAAATATATGTATAAATATACGTACACATAAAAAACTTGGAAAGTAACAAACAATATAAGAATACATAAAAAGAACACGCGTTATTTCTTAATAATTTCGACGGAATTTAGCTCCATCTTCCTCAGAAGAAATATTGGTACTGATGTTGTACTCAGTAGTCCTGTTGTACAGTAGTACTGAGTAATACTGTTTCTTCTGAGGAAGAGGGAGCTAAATTCCGTCGAAATTATTAAGAAATAAAGTATGAGTGTTCTTTTTATGTGTTCTTATATTGTTTGTTTCTGTCCAAGTTTTTTCATTCTACACTTCCGTGTTACTTCGATGAAATAATCCATACATATAAATATATATATATATATATATATTTATATGTATACTCATATAAACTCTTTGATTAAAGCATTTATACACAGAAACACATAGAAAGGACACTCGCATATCTGGTTGACGTTTCGACAGCACGGCCGTTATCATTATCAAACACGAAAAAAATATAAACAAAGGAGAGGTGTGAAAGGCGAAATCGAGCTGATCGGAAGTATAAAAATATTTCTTTGACAAAAACGTGAACCGTGGATCATTCGATTTGCTAGACTGGTATTCAGACCACTTGAGCTACCGACGAAATCTGCAGTGAATTTATGCACCCAAGTGCCCCGATTCTTTGGGCAGGAGATGGCGTTCGGGAGCCCACCCATCAAATGAGAAAAGAGTTTCACTCACCAAAGGAGAAATGAAGGAAGATAAAAGAGGAGAGGATAGTAGGAAAATCAATCACACAACGCCATAAAGGATAGAAACAGAGCTCCTTTCTCTAACTCGTGTTTTTGCCCTTTATATGTGTTCCTATCCTTTTTCCTTTTATCAATATTCTATATCTCTCTGAATGAATAAAAAAAGTGAATGTGTGTATATACATATATATATAAATACACAAATATATATTGCCAATACTAATTATGATCTTCGCAACTGCGATCATATCTTTTTTCATTTCTAATCGTTAAGGAAAAGACATTAAAAAATATATCCGTTCAGCTGTATATCTCCCTAACCTTACATACGTGAGCTTATCTACCACATGTAGCCGGGACCTTTAAAATGTCTTTAGCAGCCTCGGGAAAGTGACCTGCATCAAATTTATACGGTAAATTTAACCTGAATTTGTGGACTGTTGAAGGGCATTCATAGAAGGAAGTCTTTGATAAACGAGGAAGAGACAGAATAGGTTTTCCGAATGACATGATGGGTGATAGAGAGTAAGAAGAAAATATTGGAGAACAAAAAATATTGAATCTGGAGACATTTTTGGACGCAATTTAATACTCGTCAAATCATACTTAAAATTTCAAATCAAATTTCTCAATATTTGATTCGCGCATTCGAAACATCAGTCATTGGAATACGAGCATGAATGCGAGTAATTATATAATATGTAAAATGTGTTGTTCTGCAAGGTAAATTACTTAAAAATATAATAATAGGCTAATAAATGGAAGAACGACCAAGGGATAAAAGGTTTCTCGATGTCACGTTGGGAAATGAATTGAACAATCTTAGGATTAATGGCAAGGCATGAATAATTCTATTATTTGTGGCAGTAATGTTACTTGTAACTAAATTACTCATATTATTACCATAAATTGATATTATATTCATTCAAGGAAATTTCTGTCTTATTTACGAAGATTTTATTAACGATGGTGTTCAGCATTAGCGTGGTAACGCAAGCTTAACCTGTTCACCTTAAAAAACTCCAATTACCCCGTCTCCTCAAAAGCCACCGCCGCTGCTCGATTCCATTCTGAGGCTTTTTTCGAACTCAAAAAGATGATTACGCACGAGAATTGACCCACAACCGATCGACAGTAACCGAATACAATATCAAATCTGATAGAATTGGAAGAGATTTGTGCCTACGCGTTAAAACCCATGAAAAATATAGTTTTAGAAGAATAAACACTAAAACCTAATAAAATTAGCTTTGATAAACAAAGGAGTTATTAATAATGAGATAAATCAAATGTATGAAAGTATATGATAGATGGGTATTCCATAGCATGGTACTTTGGTGAGAGGCTGTAAGTATCCCGAGTTCCCTAGAATCAGATATTTTTGACCGTGGCTATCAGGCAAGGGAACGGTTTGACGGGCACATTTATAGGTAACATGACCTGCATAACAAAATACAATCCTATTTTTCCAATAGAACTGCCTAAAAGGGCAGATGGCGAAAAAAACCCATCAATATTGTATCCTCATCTATAACGTTACAAAACTTTGGAATTCTGTTAGTGGTATTAGATATTTAACGTTGGAGTAAGTAAGAACACAACAGTAGTGGATCAGAACTTCTTGCACCTAAAAGGAAACTCCAATACTGTCCAACAAAAATAATTAATGCAGAAGACACAGGGTTAATGAGAAGTCTACGCTAAATAAATGTGCGCTGTTCATTAAGATTTCGTTGGGTTTGGTGGTCGAAATTGTGGCTAAATAATCGTACCCATGGCACGAGGGAAACAATCAAATTCACTCGAATCGCAGCAGGAGATGGTCCCGTGCGGAACTCCATCCAGGCATCGAACCCGGCCGCGATCGATGCCGCGATACTCGTAAAAGCCGACCTCCAACTTGGACTCCCGTGGGGCTAGGGACTACTCTCTAACGGTGCCTATCGCTGCTCGAGGGAGGGACCCCTCGGATGGCGATACGCTTGACCGACTGGATTTCCAGCTCCTCCCCTCTCAAAACCCCCTCCCTCTCCGGCGCGGCGTCTGCGTCGCTCGAGGGGACCCGCGCGTGACTCTGTCGGAAATGTTGGATTTGACGCGCCCTCTTTGACGTGCCGCCTCACCAGTGGGGAGACTCCGGTCGTGCACCGCTACTCGGCTGAAATCTCGAATGCAATGAGGAAAACTCGTCCAGTTTTCCCACGAACTCATCGCGGACTCTCGTCCACCTTCGAGATCACATACCGGATTACTATGGAACTCAAATGGCCGTCATAAAATATTCATCGCCTACTATTCTGCAATAAATGGAATAACTCTTCCTCATTACCACTCGCTTCTTCCTCCCCTCTGCCACTTCTTTGGGCTGATTGCTGCTCCCCAGACTTACTCTAGTAAAGAGCCAAGTAGTTATTTACTGGTTTGCTGAATAATGATGCAGAAAAGTAATAGATACTGTTTTTTATTAGTAATTATTAGGGGAAGTGATCAACAGACGGGATCAATTGAGTCATTAGAGAAAATTTAGTAATATGTAAGTGATATGATGTTTAAGGAATGTAGGAAAAGTGGAGAGGTATCCGGCGTCGGCTTTAGTCAACTATTAGCGACATGAGGTTCACAGTTTGACGTAACGTTTAGTAACGATAGGAGGCTGACAGTTTAACATCCCATCCGACAAGCGACATAGCTAACTATTCCTTGCTCTCCACATGGCACCCAAGTAGGAATCTCTTTTCAAAAAATATCTTACCACCTACGGGCTACGAACCCGGGTCTTGGGGTGGGTGCTGGAAAGTAAAGCAGTCGTTGGATTACCTTGAACCCAGATAATAATATCTCGTTATGATTTGCCGCTGTAACTAAAATAGCCGACGTTTAGCGTGAGGTACTACGAGGGCAGATTTTAAGCGGGAAAGATGGTGAGCTAAGCATTCACGACGTAAAATATTCGGCTAACATGTGGGTGAAAAGTTTACATGAGAATTTATTTATGTATATTTTATTTGTACGAATTTATCCCCGCTTTAGTAAAGAGTCTCGCGGTGGTACCCATCCTTGGAAATAATGTCTTCAGCTTTCACAAAACCCCGGTTGCATTAATCCAAAGAAGCCTATCTAAACTTTTTAATCCCAGAAATGTATGTTTCAATCCTTTGCAGGGAAGGTGCGTTTTATGGAGATTTTGCTGTTTAAAATGAAAAAACTTCTTAAAACTATTCTACTTATAGTGTTGTTTCTATGTTGAAATGATTATCGTGAAGTGTGCATTATGGTGAACAATGACCTGTTGTTGATGTTTCTAAAACGCTAGTACTTAATATTTTATGGCACGTGAAAAAGTTTTGAAACATTAAGTTTTTTTAGTAATCAAAAGTATTCCTTTTAACATTTGAAAATTAAGTAATAACAATACTTTAGTTTGAAAACCATTACTTTTTTTCCTCAACTATACTTGAACGTCCATCTTCAATTTAAGTTATTCCATGCGTGATATTTGACTCTATGACTCACTTTCAAATGTATGTAACACATTTGTTCAATGGTGTAGATGAAACAACATTTTCTTTACTATTTCAGGACAAACTACTATGCAAGCTGGAGGAAAACGAGCCAGAAATGGCCACGTCCCAGGAGGACGAGGTAAGTTTATGATCATATGCTTATTTTTCAAATACTATCCAAATTCATTGAAATATATTGATGTTCAAAAGAGTGGGGGATTCAAAATCAATAAGAACCATTGGTTTTTGGATTTGATTGCAATGATAAGAAATTCTTTCGTTCCTTAAAAATTTGAAGGATGAAAATATATTTAATTGACTGACTTCCAAATATAGTTTGAAATTTGAAGGATTTATCAACGTCTGATGAATTCTTATTCGTTATAAAACCTGAATTCACCAATATAGATGTGGCGGCGAACTATGTAAGAATACAATTTGATACAATAGAGTTGATTCAGTATGGTTGCAGCTTGACTCTTTTCATGTCACAATGATAAATTCCAAACGAAAATATCGCTAATAAATTATATTCACCTTAAACAAACAACATATTTTAACTGATTTTTGCAATAAAAGTGGAGATTATTTTACAGAAATCTTTGAAATTTTCCAGATAATTCATATCAGAGTTGATGTAAATCCCACGCTACCATCTCGTGATGAGCATGTCTTTAGGTAGCGTTGGTCCAGAAACTCATTTAAGTTATGAAAACCTACATATTTACTGCTGTCTATGCTAATACAAGATCTTTCATAGTATGGAAATATTATTTCGTGAAATTTAGCGAGAAATATTTTTTTCGCCTCTCTGGCATATATTTGTGAGAAGTGACCTTTTGGAGATTGAATAGTTGTACCATGTTCTAGAAATCGAAAATTACTATTTTCAGTAATAAATTACATCGGTCAATTTCAGTGCTTTTTACATCGGAAACGTTCTGCCCTTGGGCTTCAAATTACAACACATACCTTTCCTCTCCCTGATGGTTGCATTTCATTTCGTTGAACCAAATATGGATAGGAAATTGCACTGGGCACTGGGCGACTCTTCCCTCGGGCATCGCCGTGGGGTCATATGAGCCAATTGGAAAGGAAATCAGCACCAATGGAAATGAAGTGTCTGGGGAAGGAGGGGCCATAACGGCGCCGGCCTTATGAGACTTTTAAGAGGCCTGTGCTTTCAGAGCACAGGCCTCTTAAAAAGGTTGGGCACGAGAGCGTAGTTCCCTGCAAACGAGTTCCCGGAGTAATTTCGTGTCCCCCAGCTCAGTAGCCCGCATTCTGTCTAGCCTCCTATTCCGTGTGCGTAATGCGAGAAACCACTCTAAAAGTTTGTCTCAATCATCGTAATTGACGAAATAAGCAAATCCAATTGGACGAGTAATCCCTTAAATCTGACATCCTCGGGATGAAATTAGAAGTGCCGGACTAACTACAGGCACACATTAACCACACCTTGATTTTAAGAGGGTAGGACTGCTGTGCGCTGCTTGAGGCAATCTCTAAAGCTGTTTCTTTTGGTTGAGTGCCTACAGGTACGAGAAGGTGATCACAAATGAGAGGATGGTTTTATTTATTAGGTAATCTACCGGTTAAGGTAGGTTTTTGGATGGACACAACTATCAAATAAACATTTTGCAACTCCAAACAAAACCCAATCCAGCAACCTAATTTACATCAGGTCCCTCTTCATCTCTGCGTACTTCTTTCCTCCCTTCATCCCGTCCAACATCCCTATCCTGTTCCTGCCCTTTCCTCGTTTGCCCAATATTCTCCCCTCTATTACCTTCTTCAACATTACACTACCGCTCAATACGCCTTTCATCCATTTTTCCTGCCTCTGTAGGATTTCTCCCAACTACCCCCTCTCCTCACCCACAATACCTAGCACTTCCTCATTTGTTTTCCTTTCGGTCCATTTCACCTTCTCCATTCTTCCCCACACCCACATTTCAAAAGCCCCCAATCTACGTCTATCGTCCTGCATTGGCGACCATGTTTCCGCGGCGTACATAGCTACGCTCCATATCAAAGTTTTTACGAGTCTTGTCTTAACATCCCTACTCAACGTCCCCGTCATCAACTCCCTCCTCCTCGAGAAAGCCTCCTTGCCTAGCGCAATTATTCTCCTTACGTCCCTACCACTTTGACCGTATTGGTCCAAAAACACTTCCGAGATGTGTAAACTTTTCTACCTGCTATATTTTTTCCCCGCTATTTTAATTTTTGGCTAATCCTTTTTCTTTCTGGAAAACCGCATAACCTTTGTTTTATTAATATTGATTCTCATCCCATATTTATCGCACTGAATCTCCAATTCACTCAGCAATTCTTGCAACCCCTTGGCTGACTAAGTAACTAATGCTTGGCCATCAGCAAACCTAACCGATTTTACGAATTCCCCTCCGAATTTCATTCCTACCTCCAGTTCACCCCCATGCCTCTTTAATCATTTCCTCCACATATACGTTGAACAGCACCGGTGACAATGGACAACCCTGCCTTACACCTCTTCCTAACGCTGCCCATCCGAACTCTTCGCTCCCTACTCGCACCTGAGCAGTCTGAGACATGTACAGGTTGCGAATCAGTCTCCTGTCCCTCCAATCCATTCCTATTTTCTGCAATACACGCATTAATTTTTTCCCAATTCACCATATTAAACGATTTTTCGATATCTATAAAACAGGCAAAATTGTCCTGATTGTTTTTTATATTCCTCTTGATTAGTGATCTCATTACTGCAATGGCATCACGCATACCTCTCACATTCCTAAATCCAAACTGTTCATCCCCTAAGTAATCATTTGCCCTACTCTATCCGTTTGTTGATGATCCTGAGAATAGCTTTAGCTGCGTGGGATATCAAACTTATTGTTCTGTAATCCTACATGGTGTAGCCTTTGACTTTTTTGGAAAAGGAACTAACGCTGATCTCACAAAATCTTCCGGCCAGATTCCTTTCTCATAGATACTATGAATCAGTCCATATAGGGCCTTCTTCCCACATTTTCCTAAAAATTTAAACAGTTCTACAGGAATGTTGTTTAATGCCCTTTCTATTTCATCGTCGAGTATACCTGGACCTATGCTATCTTCTTCTACGTCATGTTCCATTTCTATGTCTAACCTTGTCGGCCTAAGTTCTTTACCATACAGTGTTTCTATACATTCCTTCAATCTCTCTAGGATTTTTTCTGGTTCAAGTGTTATCTTACACCATTTATCTTTAACTGTTAGCACAGATCTTGCCTTCTTACTTCCCGATAATAACTTAACCTTACTGTATAGAGCACCAATTTCACCCTTCTTCTGTAAACTTTCCATATCCTCGCATTGAGTTTTCCACCATTCCTCTTTTGCTTTATTTGTGGCCCTTCTCAATTTATTGTTTAACTCTTTTTACTTCATTTTGCCTAACTCTGTGTCTACATTCTTCCATCTTCTTCTCTCATCTATCTTTGCAATCATCTCATCCGTTATCCATGGTTTTCTTATCCTTGAGAGGATGGTATTTGCATAGAAATACTTTGCCATAGATCGCATTGATTTTCCAACGTTAACTGTCTTAGGTATATTTCTGATATTTAGTACTTGTATCTTCCTTTGTATTAAGGCATTAAAGGAAATTCAATTTGTTTAGCAACACTTATTCACCCAGAATCAGTAAAATTAAGCTAGTCACACCGAAAGCCGAGGTAATACATGTAGGTTTTAGATTATGTGTTTGTTTTTATCTGAAAGTTTTGGCTGCTTTTGGAGAAATAACAGTTTAAGTGAAATAAATAAGTGGGGAAATTAGGAAGAATGTAGTAGGAAGAGCAGCAGATGATATTGAAGAGAGTAATTCAGGGTTATTTGGCAGAACCTAATCTGATCGAATGCA